>JBBMOE010000029.1:5562530-5750455 GCA_037975065.1 Chaetodon trifasciatus
AACGGTATTTTGCCCTGCTTGAAAGAACCAGTAAACTTGCTGTTTCTGCCATATATCTGTCTCTGGTTGCTGTTTCTGCGTGTGGATTCTCTCTGATCTCTGACATATATAGTATAATTTAACTCACCACTTACTGAGAAATTTGAGCATGTTTCTTCACAAC
Organism: Chaetodon trifasciatus; assembly: GCA_037975065.1. NCBI lineage: Eukaryota > Metazoa > Chordata > Actinopteri > Chaetodontiformes > Chaetodontidae > Chaetodon > Chaetodon trifasciatus. Next base: position 5,562,694 of record JBBMOE010000029.1, read on the forward strand.
TGTTTGCAGCCGGGGGTTTCTCATTTATAGATACAGTATTATTCATTGCATTAGAAATTCTGTGAAATAATTTATCAAGTTTTCCAAACACAAGCTTTTGTTGTTCACAGAGTTTCTTTTAGGAAGAACCAAGGTTAAGAATCTGATTAAGTATTCTTGGTCAATTTTTGATACTTTGCACTTTCTTGATTCTACAGACACATTTCAGTACCAAAAACACACTGAGGTTTGAGTTCACAGAGCTCTAAAAGATAAGCAGAGGAGAATTGTTCTTGCCACACCCTCAGTTTGACTAAAAGTTTTAGTTTGAAAATGTAAATGGCAGATACTGACTGTTTGTCCTGCAAGTGGCAAGGCTACAAGCGATGATGTTCACTGGTTGGTCTGTCCATCCATGCATTTAACACATGGGTACAGACCAAATGTCATAAAATGTTCTATAGATATTTATAGGATTAATTCTAATGTTTTCAGTGACTTCAAGACCTGTCCTCCAGTAACATCATCAGGCTACAATTTCCTTGTGCAATATTAATATAATAAGTACTGTGCCATTCCTGCAAATGAAAGTACTTGGCTAGGTTTAGGAAAAGATCATGGGTTAAGAAAAGCATGTTACTGTTATGTATGTGTGTGTATGTGTAAAGTAACTACCTCATGTAATTTAAAATAAGTCAATGAATAATAAACATAAATATGGGTTGTGATAACGTACCTGCAAAGTCAACCTATATGATTGTTTTTCTGATGAGAACAAGCTTATCTTTTGATTTGATGAACACAGATTCAACAAACCCTGTAAAAATTATGTACCATTACTGAAGAAACCCAAACCTAGACAGTAATGCATTGAACTATAGGCCGGTATCTAACCTTCCATTCATCAGTAAGATACTGGAAAAGATAGATTCAGTGCAAATTAACTCCTGTCTTAAAGAAAATAACATCCTGGAAAACTTTTAGTCATTCTTTGGAACAAGCAACATCACTGAAACTGCTAAAATAATCCGTAACCTCCGATTAAAATAAGGTCTCAGTTCTTGTCCTCTTAGACCAAAGTGCAGCATTTGTTACCACTGACCATCTTAATCAATTGACTTTAACAACTGGTTGTTCTTTCTGACTGTGTGTTAAACTGATTTAAAACATAAATCAAAGGAAGAAAGTTTTACGTCAGTCTTGGAGTTCATGTGTCTGAGAAACAGGAGAAACAGGACATCTGTTTTGGAGTTGAGCAGAAGGGAGCTGTCTTTGTCCACTTTGTTCTCAGCATACATGCTGCCACTTGGTGACATCATTAGAGAGCACAATGTATGTTTCCATAGTTATGCAGATGACACACCACTGTTCATCTCTGCTGAAACAAATGATGCTACAGCTATATACTCCATTACTAACTGTCTTTGGGCAGTAAACCAATTGATAGACAAACATTGATCAAAGATAAATGGGGACAAAACTGAAATCCTTCTAATCAGTGTCCAGTGCGTGGGCATAAAGGGAACAGCCCTTAAATGGTTTGAGTCCTATCTGACTGACAGGAGCTTCTGTGTTCACCTTAGTGAGTGCTCCTCACCAGTGGCCCCTCTCTCCTGTGGGGTTCCACAGGGCTCCATATTAGGTCCAGTACTATTTGCCCTGTACATGCTGCCCCTGGGGTCAATTTTTAAAAAATATAATATCTCGTTCCACTGCTTTGCTGATGACATTCAGATCTATATGCCCTTAAAGGCTAATTATGCGGACTCTCTGGAACCCTTATTTAACTGTTTAAAAGACTTAAAATCATGGTTGGGCTTAAACTTCCTCTGTCTTAATGAAGACAAGACCGAGGTTGTTGTATTTGGTTCTTCCGACAAGCTGGACTCTTGTACTAGCACTCTTGGCACTTTAGGGTTGGTCACTCATCCCTTTGTTAAAAACCTGGGTGTGTTCTTTGACAGTGCCTTTAAATTCAACAAGCAGAATAGCACTGTCGTTAAAAACAGTTTCTTCCAGTTAAGGATGCTCGCCAAAGTCAAGCCATATCTTCCTTGTAGTGACTTTGAGAGAGTCATTCACGCTCTGATCACGACCAGGCTGGACTACTGTAATTCTTTGTATGTTGGCCTCAATCAGTCGTCTCTCCGCCGGTTGCAGTTGGTCCAAAACGGTGCCACTCGGCTTTTAACTGGGACTAGAAAGCAGGAGCATATAACCCCAGTCTTGGCATCGCTTCACTGGCTTCCTGTTCATTTTAGAATAGTTTTTAAGGTTTTATTTCTTGTTTTTGAAGTTTTACATGAATTGGCCTCCCATTATTTAGCAGACCTTATTCAGGTCCACAAACCTTTTAAAGAACTGAGGATGTCCATTCAAGTGGTCCTGGAGGTACCCAGATCTAGACTTTTCAGTGGCAGCCCCTAAACTCTGGAACAGCCTGCCACTGGACATTAGGGCTGCTTGGACTGCGGAATCTTTTAAGTCCCGGCTGAAGACCCATCTTTACTCAGCGGCTTTCAGTTCAGTTGGGTGTTGACATCCTGGCTGCATATATATTGTTTTCATTGTATGTTCATGTATGTTCTTTTTGCAGTGCTTAGAAGTCTGTAAAGCACTTTGGTCAACTCTGGTTGTTTTAAATGTGCTATATAAATAAAATTGACCTTGACCTAATCAGCCCTAAAACAAAAACAAACAAACAAACAAAAAAAAAGTTTAATAATCTGGGGAGATGATCAATGCCTTGATTTAAAACTCAGTACCCAGACCAAATACCTGGGAGAGACCCTCCTTGACAAACATCACCTGGATGACTGAGACCCCCAGGTATTTAACCTCTGTGGGGTCGTTATCACTATCATTGATAACAAATGAGTCATTAGTGCTCCTGGCTGTGTAATGGTGTAAGAGTCGTTAGAGTCACTGGAGTCACCTGAGGCAAGGTGTGAATAACAGTTATTTGAGTTGTCACATGAGGCCAACTGTGAATAGTTGTTAAATCCCCTGGGCAGGGATAAAAGGACAGCATTGTAGGTGGGATATAAGTGATGTCCTCCTCCTCTCTTGAGTGATGATTTCTCAATTTTATGGTTTCTCACCTGAATCCAGGTGACTCCAATGACTAACGACTGTTACACAGGCAGGAGCACAAATGACCCAAGTGGATTCAATGACCATGATAACAATCCCACAGAGGTTAAAAACCTGACTCCCCACCAGCCATTTAGAACTGAAGACACCCCCTGTATGAGAGGTGAAATGTTTTCAAGTTTCTACAACCAAGTCCAGTTGCCCTTGATGCCAATGACCTGAATGACTGGGAAGTTTCACAGACATCTGCTGCTGGTTTATAGGAGGTTCCCTAAAACAGCTGAAAGAAAATCAGGGACGTAGCCATTGTCAATTACACCCCACAGCGCACTGCCTATAGATGTCAGGTAAGCCAGCTCAATAAATATTAAGAAAACTTAAAATGTGTCTCTTCAATTAACCTTTAAGATGAAACTATTATCTATTGTACTTTGCCTCAGACTTATGCAATGCTGCACTTTTTAAAAAATGTGGTAGTTTACTCGATTCTATGCATTCTGTGTACTCTGATTTGAACTCTATTTTAATATAATTTTTCTGTATTCTATTTTCATCCTTCTGAGTTTATTTCCCATCTTTTTTTTTATATTAATGTATGTTTTTGATCCCTGATTTTATGTTCATTCTATGTATTTTTTATGTGAAGTACTTAGTGCATTTAATATATTTGTTGTAAAGTGGTTTGAGTGGCATTTCTTGTGTGCTATAGAAATAAAGTGTTATCATTCTCCCAATCTGACTATAAAAACATGGGTTAGTGAAAATGAAAAGATCAAAATACACTCCTCCAATAAGTTATCAAAACCAGTCCTTCTAAAATCATACTGACATTGGTGACGCACTGTACTTTGTGAATTTCACCCATTGTGGGATACATAAAGTCTATCTTATCTTATCTTATCTTATCTTCAGTAGTCCACTCCAGAGGTAACAGGTAAGGGAATTACGGGTTGATTTTCAAAAACACAGGATCTTTGTTTGTTTGTTTGTTTTAATTAAACCAATGCTGTCATAAATAGACCCTTCCATGCCCCTAATTTGAAAAACAGGTCTTCCGTTAAAAACCTTTCATCCAAAAGCTCAAGATGAGAAAACCTCGCTGGCATCTCAGACACAGTTCCTCCAGAGTGACAGACAACATAATGCAACTGTTTTCACAGGCTGCTGATGGAAAACTTCATAAAAAGCAATTGCAGAACTGAAGATGAAGTGCAATATCACATAAAAACTGGAAAAATGACAACGATTTGCAATTGCAATAATATTTTGATATTTTTTAAATGGCCTGTATTTAAGAATAAAAAAATCTGATTTTCATTTTGTCAGTATTTTTAATACGTACCCTGTGACAGTCCATGGTTTTGTTCATGTCACCCAAATCAGCACAAAATTCCAGCCTCCCATGAAGGATAAGCAAGTACAGCTAATGGATGGATTTTTCACCTCAGTTTATTCTGAGCTACCCTGTTTGCAAGCTTGAAAGCTGGTTTTCTTACTGTGTCTGTTTTGCTGCTGTGTGTTTCTGAAAAAAACAGCAGTAGTTGTTCTTGAGCCTGCGGTGCTTTAGTCCAGGTGTGTTAAGAGAGGATAATGGGAAAAGCTTAACAACAGGTGGCAACACCAAGTAAGACAGATTATAATGTTTTCTTTTCTTTATTTTTTCTCTTTTCTACTCCTTTTTTTTTCTTTTTCTTTAAACAATCCACCTGTGCTGCTTTCATCCCAGCAGGCAGTCTGGGACTCAATTTGGTCTTCAGCTTACCTTCTCTCAGCCATATTGGAGGTCTACAGACACAGCTCCTGGCCTTTGAACTGCTGATTAATTTCAAACACGTTGAAAGAAGTTGGACAGACATTTTTGTTTTGTGTTTTCACTGGAAAATGAATATTGCACTGTCGTAGCTGCAGTATTACATGGCTCTTGAGGAAGATAGTTATGTGAAAATTAACAGTGGTTGTTTTGTTAAATTCCCCAGTATGCTACTGAACAAGCAACCAAAACCAGAACATTTTTGCTCAGATTAACTGAGCTGACTCTTAGGCCAAAGGTAAAACACCTTATGGAGTCACAAAAGTTAATACTAAGAAAGAAATCTACTTGATCAAGGTGATATGTTTTTTAGTTGCCATAAGCCACCACAAGATGTCATAAGATGTCCAGAAGCACCAAAAGTAGTCAAGAGTCAAACAATATCAAAAGATGTGAAAAGGCATTAAAAGATTCCAAAGGTGCAAAAAGACACCAAGAGACACCAAGACACAAGAGATGACAAAAGATTCCAAGAGATTGCAAGAAACCCCAAGGGTGTCAAGAAAAAAAAAAACAAGAGATATCAGAAGAGAGATGCCAAAATATGTCAGGAGAAACGAGACGCTGAGAGGTGCAAAAAGCCAGAAAGCCAGGTGAAAACCAGAGGGTGATGCCCTCTGTGAGTTTGAATGGTCCTGTTATGGGTGTGTCAAACCTGTTTCCCCACCCCAGGCTGAGGGACACAGTCACATGAGTTGTTGATTGGTTGAAGCCCACATACATGATTTCTCCATGTGCAAAGCTGCAGCACTGTGGATGTGGAAGACTGGATTTGACCACAAATGTATGCAATATTTGTCATTACTCCATCCGAAACTCACCTCTGTGCACAGGGAGCGTGGCTTGGTGCAGGGCGGGTCACAGGATCGATCAGCCATTGGCTTGGCTGTTGCTGGGCATCCACCTGTGGAACAAAGGCCAAAAGGTCAAACTCAAGTCTCAGAGGTTAACAGTTGGTGTTTCTAACATTATAAGATGTAAAAAGCACTTTCAAACCATTGCTTGTAGTCAATTTATAACAGTAATAAAGTCTTAAAAAATAAATGAAATTAAAAAATGCATGAACAGGAACAATTGTAGCCCAGTTCCCTTAACAGTTTGCTGAGGTGGAGGCGGAGAGTGTTACAAGCAGCTCTGTTTTTGTCTCTCTGAAAACAGCACACACTTCAACCCATTGCCATTAAGACTTGCTATGGGTGGCAATGATGGAACAACAATTTGATAATTAGTTCAGTTTGAAAAGAACTAAAAATGTAACTTTTACCCCCAGACTGATTCAGGCAGATTTTTAATTCACTCTTTGGTAGACGCTTGCATGAAGGCTGAGAATGCACAGACATCCAGATGTGATTTTCTTAAATTTTCTTTTTTTTTTTTGTGAAATTTTCCTTATTCCTTATAATTGAGGATCTAAGTATACAGTGTGGTGCATGCTGTACAGATTGTAAGGCCCCTTGAGGCAAATTTGTGATTTGTGAAATTGGGGTATACAAATAAAATTTGACTGGAGTTGATCCTGGACCATGTCATTGGATGAGACAGTCCCAAAAGAGACTAAACGTCCAAAAAAAATCTCATGTTAATCACCTCCCTTAAAGCCTAAAATGTAAAAGTGTATTCTGATGCCAGAACAGAGGCAAGAAAAACCTTTACACAATCCACTATACTATCCACACTGGATTAGGAAGATGCTCATGCTGCCACTACTGTTAAACCACAGCAAACTGTTTACCACAGTGCTATTCATTTCATTACTCAAGACAGCTATTGCACTCACCACTGTGCGCTACAGCAAAGTGTTGATTGTTATTACTGACATATTGAAGGCATGAACATACTGTACCTTCATTTTCATTAAAAAGGTGACGTCTAAATTGCTGAGATATTTAGCATTCATAGATGAGCTCCGACTGATTCACCGGATCCCATGATCTGGGATAGCTTAGCTTTAAAAGTCCCTCATAGGAACTTTGAGCTGGGTAATATTGGTTTCCTGGTATGCAAATTACAACTGGAATGAACTTCAAGGCGTATCTTTTGGGATAATTATATTGTCCATGGAATAAAGTGCCTGGAGGCAAAGGCAAGAGCTTTCATTTCCACCACTCAATCAATACATTGACAAAAAGAGGCAAGATACTGTTTATGGTAAAGGGGGATGTACATTTTTTAATCTCATTCCACTCCTGTCTATGAAATCACTATTTTGTCTGTGACTGGGTTATGATTCAGTTACTTGGTAGTCAGGTTCATCTGGGGTTTTGCTGAGTTGTAGACTTCATAGGGTAAGGAGTGTGTATTCCCACTGTGGATAAAATAAGCTGGATAATGTAGACAGAGAGTACAACTGACACTGATCCAACCACCAGACATTTCAGTGAAAACACATGTCTGCCAAAACACGGTAATGTATCAGAGCTTCGTGAATATTTATTAGGTGGCATGCTCGGGGAGAGAGCTATATGTATGAATATTCATGAGAGGAACACCACTGCTCGCAACGAAATGTTTACAAGAAGGAGAAAGATGCAGTGTACAAATCAGAGCAGCCACACATAGGCACACCATCTGGAGTAGTGGGTGCACTGACACTCCTCATTCACTTCAACTCAGAGCTAACTGTTGTGTGCTCACCTAGCTCAGAAATGTGAGATGGCCCCATGCCTGTAAGAAGCAGGAGCTGTAAATAAATTCAGGTGCTATGGCAAGCGGAAGCCATTCTTCTAGACAGCCTTTTTTCAAATGGTATACCAGATGAGATGTGATGTTTTGTGGAACTGGGAAACAATTCTATCAGAGCTGAGCTTAACCCTGACATCTAATGGATTGCTACAGATTAAAGCCTCATCTGCTTACAGTTTCCTCGAACTTGCCGTTAAGAAAAGCTTGGAAAGCTGTCTTGGATGCTGACAGTCTGCAGGACACAGTTTTAAATAACCTTATCTCCATTATCACCTTGCCACACACAGAGCAAGACCTCAAGTGTCAGAGCTGCGTGGCGGCAGCTCTCATTGAGGTCACATCCATGATATTAGACTTGAGTCAAGACTACCAACTAGTCCACACAGGCTGTCTGAGTATTCACAATGCCAAGTGTCTGATTTTATCATTTGATCTAAAAAACTGTCAGGCTGAAAACATCTGAAAACATCACTGGTTCAAAAACCTGCCGAGTGCTCCATTCCACAAACTAACTGGATGAACTGAGAATCTTTTAAAGCAAAAGGAAATGACTGAAAAACATGACCAAAATTTAAAATGTCATTTCACCAAAAACATTGTACAGAATCTTGTCAGGGGTCAGTTTAGGGCAGGCTTATTTTTTTCTTCTTGCTGTTTTTATTTTTCTCATCACTTATTTCTGTATTTATTTATTTGTAGCTGTGCCCAGTTGGCTCATTCAGTGGTGTCAATCTCAATCAGTCAATTAATCAATCAATATAATCAATATATTCTGCCAATGTATAAGTATAAAAATGTCATTAAAGTATCAAAAGCAAGTGTTCATTAAGTAGCTAAATAGAACAGAATGTTCAGTAAGGGTGAGGTGTTACTGTGTCATGTATCATCATTTGTCATCATGTCTAATCAATTATTTGGTCAGTATGTAAAAATCTCCATTCCATTAACAGCAGGAAGGTTGAAGATGTTTCAAAAGGAAGGATGAAAACAGCAGAAGCCTAAAGAAACCACAGGCAGTGTGCTGAAGATAATTATATCTGTTTTGATGACAAAGTATGTTAGGGGTCAACAGTAGTATACTGTGAGTCCTGCTAATGCTACAGAGCAGTATATGCTTTGTTTAACTAGGTCCTAATGAGTTCACACTCATTAGCTATCAACAATTTAACCCAGAGATATATTATGCTTACCTGTGATATTTAGTCCGTCTGAGCGCTGACACCAGACTTGGCGAGATGAACCCCTCCATGGTCCAGTCCTCCACTTGTATTCAAAACATTGGCCCTCTGCAGGAAGAGCAAAGCTTTAATGACAGTGTAGCTGTATGCTGTCCTATACAACGACTGTACTCCTACAATATGCCTCTGTGAATCTGCCAGACTGACCTGTACACGGCCGAGCCTCCAGCTCCTGTTCTGGACACTGCAACAGGTTTTCTGGATCCTGGGCCACCACAGCTCGGGATCGGACCTGGACTGAGCCAAAACCCAGGTCATCCCCGCTCACACAGCTCAGCTGGCACGGACTCCAAACAGTCCAGTCTGTCAGGTAGCACTCTCCTACAGATCATACAGGGAGTTTAGCAACCAAAACTAAAAAACACAGTGCTGCATTTAAAGGAACATAATACTCTTTTTGCTGAAGCAAAAGCAAGTACAATTAACAGTGCCATAATTGATGTTCTTTAACACTAAACAACAGTTCCACCATTCTTATCGAATTGACAAGAGCTGACAATTTAGCTGACATGTCATAAAACTCCAAAGAAGCATTGAAATTATGGCCATTTTGACCACCATTAACAAATAAATGCCAGCCTGTTCTTAGTCTGTCTCATACAGATGTGCAAGGTAGCCTTGAACATTATCATGTGGTTAACATTGTAAAACGGTCGCATTATGGTTACATTTAGGCACTAAGGCTACTTAGTTAGGTTGAGGAAAAGATCGTTCACTTTTGGTTTCTCACAGAACGCAAACCTCGTTTTCCTGGGCCATGTGTTTGTTTGACCCATCCATCCACTCCACCGTCCTCCCTTTGTGGACTTCCTTGCTCTTTATACTACTTCACTTTGCTGTGTTTAATATTGGTGAGAATGGATTTAGTGGAATTGGTTGAAAGACTTATGCCTGATACAGACACTAAAGGATAGTTTATGCATCCGTATGAGACAAAGAGTGTGACGAAGTGTCGGTGTTTGATGCCCTGAGAATGAGACTGGGCTATAAATGCTGGTAGCTAATAAAGGCCAGGCAAGAAAGAACACTGACATGGGGTGGAATTAACTGGACTCTACTTTCACTAATGCATTCAACTTGCTTGTACCTTGCTCAGTGTTAACCTTTTGTCAGCAAAACACAACACAGTAGATTGTAAACTTGGGACAATGTAAGTAGTATTATGATTACAAAAAAAAAAAAAAAACCTCAAAACACGAAGACTATGAGATGTGGCTGAAAACACAGGAAAACACAGTAGACTTTTAATGTAAAAAAAAAAAAAAATGAATAAAAAAATCTGTGCCAGAAGATGGTTGGAATAAGATGGTTGTAGAATATTAGTTAATGAAAACAGTATGACTGTTAAAATGTCAAATAGCTGCAGAGGGGTGAATACAACATGACTCTTTATATTATATTATTATTTATGGACCGTTGTGGGCATGAATGTTTCACTGAATTTATCAAGACAACAGATAAAGAGGGAGGAACTGTTGAGGTTAGATTCATGATGAAATAAAACAAGCAGATCAGGAAACAAGGAGGCTTTGTAAAATATCGTAGAACATGTTTACATACAACAAACTGATTGGAAATCAAACTTCATGGAATATTTGAAAACTAAGGCAAAACAGGAAAACTTTTAAACTTATCTCATCTTTCTAAGCTGTTTTAGAAGAATATGACATGTTGCATTCAGGTACAGGTATCCATTCAAATGTCAAGTTCATTCACTGACTGTGAGAGGTTGTGCTGGACAATGACACAAAACTCAAAGGAAATCAAAATCAAAACACCTACTCTCAGATATTTCCCACCAAATCCTGATCTCTTTTCTCATGATCACCTGCCTTGAGGCATGAGCTCAGCGGAGAGAGGATTCTCTGTTAAATAGGTCACACTGCACATTTCAACACATTCAATTAATCAACAAGACACCCATCCCCTACTCAAAAAAGAAATCTGGTAATTAAGAATAGAAGCGTATAATCACATTTTCTGTCTCACTTCTGTTAAAGTGGGTTTCCAAGTGAATGTAGAAGTCAGAATTTGATCATGATGCCTCTTGGGCACCTCCCCTTGGAGGTTTTCCAGACACATCTAACTGATCAGAGATTGGTAGGTATAATCAGAACACACTGGAGGGATTATATGTCTTATCTAGCAATACCTTGGGATCTCGGGAAAATGTTGGAAGGGAAAAGGGACGTCTTCACTACCTTGTTTAGCCTGTTGCCACTGCACCCGGTCCCAGATAAGTGGAATAAAATGGATGGATGATTGGACAATTGACACAAACAGGAATCAGATCTCCACAAAGCCAATTAATTTGATTATGGGCTGACTGGACCCACACAATCCAAACTGGAGTAGTCAGTGTAAGTGTATACAGGTACACACATGCTTAATCAACCACTGTACACAAACGGCAGCTTCTATATCCAAAGCCACAACTTTCTTTTTTTAGCAAGTTGGTAGCAACTGAAAGGCTTTCAGTAAAGTACAATAACGCCTGACTGCCACCAACATCCATCTTCAGTGCTGTAATAGTGCAAAACATTGTTCCCAGCCTTCCTCCTGTTAACATTAGTGTAGCACTGTGCGGCACACTCTAGAGCTCTTTAAGCTCCTGCAATCAAAAACACTCAACAGTAATTGCTTCAACTGTTCAGTCTTTTTCGTTGTTGTGAAAACTGTTAGGACCCGCAGCTTCCTCCCTTTTTTCCCTTTGTGTCTTGTGTTTCCCCGCTCCCTCTGTCTCTTGTCTGTCTCTCCCGTGTCTGTGTAGTGTTTGTGTGCCTCCCTCCAGGGGCATGGTTGACAGGTCGGGCTCAATCCCCTCCTCCACGAGTGCAGCTGCATTAAATCATTCAATCAAGGCTCACCTGCCATCACAGTATATAAACCCTGGCTTTCCACTCAGTATTCGTTGAATCACCTGTTCATCTCCACAGTACCTTGCCCTCACCTGTCCTCGTCCCTGTCCTGTCAGTCTGCATCCTGAAAGGAAAACTGAATCAACACCTGTCTAGCTTCGCTCATTTCAAGATCAACCCAAATTCTGAAATCTCTTGACTGCCTTAATCTGTCTTTGACAACAAGGAAGATTAAAAGACATTGTACCTTTCCCAGTCTCTGTCCTCTCTGCTTGAAGTGAGGCATTTGGGTCCTGTATTCGGTTAAATGTAATTTTTTAATAGACCTTTGGTCATCTGTAAGTGAAAGATTATTCTGTTGGCATTTCTTCTGATTTAATACAGGTTAGATCTTGCTTTTGTAGTCTTCACCATAATTCATATCAGTTAAGGTAACACTGTACTCACTAAACTAAGTTCTGAGATCTTTAAGAAGGTGACATTACTGAAGCAAACAGCAAACATGAGCAGTAAACAAAGCATCCATTTGGCTGAGATTATCTAAACCGCTTTATTTTGAGGTGAAACTGAAATTGAGATGACCCAAAATGTCAGTGATAATAACCACAGATAAACTGTAGGTTGGCAGTTGAATGAGGAAGTCATGTGATGGATGTTAGAAAGTTTAGGTAATTTTGCCAGATGCCTTTGTGCCTTCATTTTCTCTTCCTGGGGCTTTGTTGATAATCTGTCTGATTGCCACACTTCTTTTTAGCAATGTCGCAGCATTCCTGGATCTCCATACTCTATGAGAACAATTTTATTGAAACAGATAGGAATGAAAGCCAAAACTTCATTAAGACCTAAGTTATAATTGTTGTTTTAAATGATCCTTTATCATATCCAGATTTTGTTGTTCAGTTAGGGGATTGTTGCAGGGATCATACCTGATAAACTTCCATTTCGCCAGCAATTTCACTACTATCACATTCCTCACTGTTGGGACACATTCTTACCTGGACAGGGTACAGTGCAGGGTTCCTGCAGGATGATGTGTGTATCTCCATCCACTGAGGGCTCCAGATCTCCACACAGCTCATCATCCACCAGGCTGCTGTCCTTCTGACCTGAACCATCTGACACAAAGCACGACACATTCCTGAAGCGCAGGCCTTCTCCACACCTCGCCCCCTGATGGAACAGAAAACAAATGCATGTATGGGTCAAACATATTAAGGGTATATTCAACTCATGTAGCAAATGCTATTTTGAAGAGCTAGATGGCTGTTCTAACAAAATCCTTCAAAGGATTTTCAGCTTTTTTTCTTAGCTCGTTGTAATTGATTTTTGGTGAGAAAAACAGATGATGAGCTTCTGTTCATGGTGAAAAAACAAAGCAAAAACAAAACAAACAATAAAGAAATTCTCTTCTCAGAAGTCCAGCAAAATGCTAAGACGCTTCAGGCAAGGAAAACAAGCAAGGAAAAACAAGTGAGAGAACAGATAACAATCACATGACTTTTGTCCTATTATCACTCTCAGGACAATAGTTTCATCCTGAACTTGATGACGCTCTAAGTGACCAGAAGAGAAAGAGCAAATCTCATTCACACCTCCACACACTGATGCTTGCTGATACAGTGACTACTTGTCTGTCACGTGAGACAGTGAACATGGCAGCTTTCAACACACAATCTTTCTCTCCATCCCTTTGAATGAGAGCACTGTCAAGATGGTTTGCAATTGATCAACTGCACAACTTTTCATCTCAACATTCACCAAAGGTTGACTGAAAGCACCGTAGAAATATTTTTTGCTTCTCTGAGCTGCTTTTGAAATAAGTGAGCTTACCAGTCCTCTGTCAACCTCCTTGTCTGTACTTCTTATCTGTCCAGGCTACATTAGACACTACTAGTATAACACACCTGTGTAGTTGAGTGAATAAAGTCAAATTGCATGAAAGGTTATATAGCCGTATAATTTTGACAAGGAAGGACAATGCTGCTGCATTTGCTGTGATCCTGTTTTTTTTCTGTTGTAGTTGTTTTTCTTTTTAAATATCTATTGTGAGTCTGTCGACACCAGATGTTACATTATTCAAGGCTACATAGTTCTATGGTACGGTATGTCATGGCTGCTCAGCATTTCTGCCTACCACACCTCCGACAGTGCCACTGTGCCAGCTGCAGGTTCTTCACCCTTCACTGATGTTTCACTCCTTCAATCCCACTCAAGGTAGTGGAAGAGCGGTAGGGTCATCTCCCTGTCACTCCTTTCAGGTGGCCCTAGGATCCTTGCTTTCCCCAGACTTTATCCTTTCTTTGGAGCCAGAGTCAAAAGCTCCCTTGCTCTCCCTACTCTGCCCGGTCTTTAAGAGCCTTCCTCAGCTTGGGGCCTGTCATACCTAGATACTTGTGGATGCCCTAGGTGGATGTTCTTGTGTATTCTCTGCAGCCAATTTCCACCGGATAGCTGAATGCCTATCCCCTTGCCTAACAAGCTGGATCAGCTGCTGTGATGTTTCCAGGCTGTCCCAGTTCGCTTCCAGCCTGAGTTACTCCACGATTTCAGCTAGCTTACACAGGACCTGGTCATGGCACCATCCACACTATCCCTGCCTCAGTGTTCCCTCCGCCCAGAGGGGATGTGCTGCAAACTGTGAATCTGGGAGTTGTAGGGTTGGCATGTCTCCTCTGAGCTGTACCAGATGAACATGTTCTGGGGACTTGGAAGCATATCATACATGGTCCTGAAAAGGATTCTCAGCCTTACTCCCAGGCTGTCAATCTCCTTTTTTCTCTTGGCTCACCGCTCTGATTTTTATAGCACCCATCTCTATAACTTCAGAAATCACCAGTTCTTTCTTTCCCTTCTTTGTGGCTGTGGACCATATCTTAGATACTCTTCCTCATCATGCAGTGATCCAAGAAGCTACTGGTGTTTGATTGCCTGGTCCACTGTCTGCCCCATATTCCACAGGCATCCTGAATGAACTTGGGCCTCAGTGTTTTGGAGAGAAAGGGGAAGACTTAAAACAATATATTGACTGTAGCAGTTTGACCAGGATAATCAAATATTTTAGGAAACAGAAACTTACGTGAACAGTTTAAAGGGCTCTATGGTCACATAAAAACTCAACACATGGTGGTTTTAAAGAATTTTCCTAAAAAAATTATGTATAGACTCAAACAAAAGTAATGCCTCTCATTCATCAATTATGACCCACTTCAAGTGTGTGGTGGTGTATTTATTTGCCCTCCATCTGTATTTTCGTATCTTCTTATTTGGGGCAATGTTTGGGTGGTGGGTGTTCAGCCCCCAGGCAGTAACAGTACACAGGTGAGGTCAGGACTTTCTAAAAAGGTAGCAACCAGGTGCCAGACCGTAAGCAGCATGCATCCAAAAACAAGCTAGGTAAATGATTCACACGTCCCCCAATAAATGGCAATATTGCGAGGCAAAATGCCAAGAGGACAAAGCTCGTTCCAAAACACAGTGAATCCAGGGTTGCATTTTTTTCATCTGCAGCACTGAAGGAGAAGATGAAGAAATGTTTTCTGTTGGACAGGTAGGTGCCGGTGTTACCTTAGAAAGATTGCTTAAGTATCTGCTTTTCCATGACTACAAATACAACATTCCTTCAAAAGTAGCTTGCAGTGTACATACAAGTGTACTGTCAGTCTTCTGACAGACAGTAGGATGGAGGCTGACTGACCTCAGACTTGCAATCAGACCAGGCGCTGTATCTCCAGCTGTAGCAAGGCTTCACCAGGCAGGGCTTCCACTGTTCCATCTGGGATGGACATGGCCTTCCGTCACCCTGGGGAGCCTGAATCACTGTTCGCCTTCTCCACAGCTTGCCTGCAGAAAATCAGATAAGAAGGAAAAAAAAAAAATTATTCATGAGGACGTTGACTGGAATGCTGAAACTGACCTGTCCATAGTCTGAGCCATGTTAAGATCAGGAAGAAAGTCAGGCCAGAGCAGCTGGAAAAGTGTGGATGTGTAAAAAAAATTTGAATATGGTATTGTCTGTCAAGGTCACCTCTGGGCCTTTCACTGGAGCTACAGTGTGTTCTCAAATGAAAGCTGGAGTTCAAATGATGGCCAGCATGATTAAATGACGGCCAGTCGCTAAAAAAGCCCAGGTTAAAAACACTGAGGAGAGTGAAAGATGAGTCTAATTGTTACAGATTTTGCTGTATTGTCAGCAGACCATTATCAATGCTGATGGACACACCTATGACCTAAGCAACTTCTGTAAAAATAATCAGTGAATGAAAGCAGGATTTCTGTTAAAAATAAACATATAGCACAGTGAATTTATCAAGACAACAGGTAAAAATGGAGGAAGGGTTGCATTAAGAGCAATGGCAAATTAAAATGGGAGCAGATCAGAAAACAGGGAAACCAAAATATGTTAAAAATACTGTGGAAATTAGAAATGAATATTTAGCTCTGGAAAAGAAAATTGTTCATAAACAGCATGCTTTGACAAATTGCTCCACTACTTTGAAAGACTGATACTGTCCCTCGAATGAATGCCTTCCGGTCTCTGTTAATCCAACAATGTGCAGAGTTATGCACACGCTGTTCAACACCTGAACATTTAACTTTCCTGCAAACAAGGTAAATGTTGCGCACAGGTTATGCCCCATTAGACAGCATCATAATATTGACTTCCACTGTAATGGCTCCTGAAGGGTAGCTTTGCTAGCTACTACACAGCTGGGGGATTTTCTCAACTAACTGAATTTTCCAAGGAATAAGTTGAATTTCCCTGTCCTTCTCGTCTGTCTCAGAGTCATAATCTAACACATTCTCCTCTCTTTCAGATGACTTCATCTATAGTTCAATTCTGGGGCTTCATCATACTCCCTGCAGCCTTTTTGAATATTCATCTTTCTTTGTTGTCTTGAAATTGAACAAGCCACTGTGTAGGTTGGAGGATATGAGTGGGGTGGAAGGAGTGCCCATACCAAATTCACTCTGCATTTTAACAAAGAGCCCCAAGGGAGGATGTGAGAAAATTCTCAATTATCTGCTGTCTCAGAGGAAAAGCATGTGGGTTTTGCCCATCGTACCACCAAAAACAAATACTACATTCAGTAATAATACTTCACATGACACAAAATAGAAAAGTAGGTCTCAAAAATCACTGAGCTTTGTATTTTTAAAAGTATGTTAAGTATTTCAGCCTTCATTCATTTACAATAGCTTAGTGCATGCTTTTGAATGGAGATAATAATTGTAAAATGTTTGATGCACTTCAAGAAGGTCATTCTCAGAGCCTCGAGCCTTGACAGAGAGCTCAGTAACTCCTAGTCTTCAAACACATGTAGGATTAATTGATATAATCTTCAGTGTTGTTATTGCCAAGCTCTGTAAAACTCCACTTAATGTTGAACACTATCAGGAACAAGTCCCTTGGTGAGGGTTCCCCTGCAGCAGGTCTCACCAGCTGCCAGCAAAACAACTAATGTGCATGAACCACGGAGGGAGCTTCCATATCCTCTGTGAATAAGCACCATGAAAGAACCACTCATAATTTGATCCTAAGCAGCTCATACAAGTGATTTATCTTGATCTTGTTGCATTCACTAATTTTATTCTATTTCGAACAAACTGTGTCTGCTTTCCTCCAATGTGGGAAAAATATAGAAATGAAATACACTATATGGAGAAGCCTGACCAGAGAGGCTAGGAAAGATATGAGGCAGACTTGGAAACTATGTCCTGCTTTAACACAGGTGATTTATCTACAAAGAAAAGTGGCACAGTGAGACATGTGTAACTAAAAAAATGTACAAAACAAAAAGAAACAATGAACATGAACAGTGAACTAAACTTAACAAAACTCAACTCATAATAATGCAACTTTACATCACATGTACACAGCCACATTCAACCCTCATTAACAGCCTAAAAGCAACTGCTTAAAAAGCCCTTTCCATCACTGATGATGTCACCCAGTGATAAATACAGGAAGTGTTCAGGCACTCCATCCTCTTGTCCCTGGCAGGGGGACACAGCTCAGCCAGGTCTGTCCAAGTTCAAAAATACATGTACCAACATCTCAAAAGCTCAGTAATTAACAGATGATATTAAGTTTAATCTTTGCAGAAAAAGAAAAGTAAATACAAGTTTCATGCTGGAGCAATGTCTTGGCAACCAGTTTTATTTAAATCCTGCATGCTGTATTTAATTAGTATCTTAATGCAGTATCTGCATTACATGTTTTGGCCAACAATTCCCCCTTAGACATTCAGCAGACACACAGCAACATTAACATTCATTTGTAGTAGTGTATCTGCACCCAAATAGTCCAATATTCACTCTTCTTCTAGCTTTGTTTGTCTCTCTACCAGCTCCTAAAACAATGTCTGTCTCTTAGCTGCTAAACACACCTCTTTTCACTGTGTTTGATGCTATGCACGTAGTAAGCAGTGGTTAAATAAGCTACCTGCTACATCTAGAAATGGAGTTCATGCGAGCAGTGAGACTGACCCATATTGTAAATACACTGTAAAACCTAAACAATAAGCTAAAAGAGGCATTTGTCAAGACAAATGACCCATTTCTCATTACATATTGCCATTTGATCCAATGTTTACTTAAAATTATTTTTAAATGGATCTTAAAATAACAGTGCTTGGTGAAGTGAACACATTAACAATGGTGGATGTAGCCTTCAAAAACCAAAATAAAAACTGGCAGGCTACATGCCTCTCACCCCGGATGAAAAGGTGAGGCCTGCACAAACACTGCCACAGAGTGAATCTGGGCCCCAGATTTTGAAACAAAGTTCACCTTCTCCAGCATAATATCTGGGTGCTGTTTTGTTCTCTGGTTGCTTTGCAGAAGATACTACCTCCTTCCACCCACAAACCAGTCATCACCCTCCATTACGACTCTTATGCTTCAGTGGTCTCCCTGCAGGGGGCCATGGCAGTGTTTGGGGTTGAACGGTGGGTGGCAGTGAGGGCTGCTGGGCGAAAGAAAGCCTGTGCCAGCTGTCACTACAGTGTTTGGCTAGAGAACACACAAAGCCATGATTATCTATGCACACAGGTTGGACACATCCAGGAAAATAGCTGTTTTTTTTTACACCACCTGATTGATAACAGCACCTTGCTGCTTCCAGGTATGTTCATTTGCTTGAAATAACAAATCCAGCTCATTGCTATTCCTGGCTCAGGAACAGAAAGTAGCTCCTCCAGGGAAGTATGTCCTCGCAGCTAACCAGGAGATAAAAAGAAACACAGGAAGGAAAGCGAGGAGGCCTTCCCTTCGTGTGACCCACCTGCTGTTTCTCCATACAAGGAAAGAAATCCTTGTCGCCTAGGGACAGATTAAGGTTACCGCAATGACTAAGGCCTGTATTGGTTTCATATCTACTATTTGCTTTTGCTGCCCCTGGCTGCTGCTCTTCTCAAGGACTTGTGAAGAGGAGAGTGCTCCCTGAGTCCCCGAGCACACGCTACTAATGGACCGCCAATCAATGGCCTGATCCTATGGAATTACACGCGCGAACATTATTTCCCTTTCTCAGTTGGTTTAGAGCAATAACACCATAATTTCTTACACCATAAAGCGTTTCTGGTTACCACCATTAGCGAAGGAGAGGCTGACTTCCTTTAGCACACAATCGAGAGCTGAGCTCGACAGACCTGCAGCAGTGATGGATCACCCACAGCTATGAAAGTATTATGGTGTTAAAGCTGTGTGAAGAGGATCCATGTTGGAATTTCAATGAAACATAATCAAATAATATCAATGGGTATATGTTAAGCTACAATAAAAATTCTTTTATCAACCTATTATAACATTTACTATTAATACTGACTAACTATCCTTTGCCATGCTATTTTGAGAATTGAAGCCAGAGTAGAAGTCATGGCTGAATATTCTGAAACCAAAGTATTTCTGGAAGTGTATTGTTTCCAGGGCAACCATTGACCTTTGACTCTGCTTTTGAGCGAACATGTACAAGAAGTCTTTGATGTGCACAGAAAAAATGTAATTTTGAACATCTATTCTACAGCAACTGGGCAAATTCCATGTGCTGGTGGATATCATGTGATGCTCCAGAACAGTGCTGTTATTGATTTCTCAACTAAAGTATTTGATTTCTGAAACTCACACAGCAGCCAGCAGCTTGAGCCTCCTCATGTCATGGCTACTGTTAAGGAGTTAGCGAGTATGGGAACATCTTAAAGGAACACTCCACTGATTTGACATGTAAAGTTTTTTAATCATAGCATACTACTCACCCTGTGAAAACTGTGCAGTGGAGAATGAAACAGCTGGCTTTGTGTACTGTCACACAGAGTCAGTTAACCCTGTGCTTGCTCATATTGTGTTCTTGCCTACATGTAATTGCACCAGAGTTGGAAACAAACTGAAAACCAAATTTTCAGGGGACACAGGTGCAGTAATTTGTTTTGGGACACCTCAACCTCAACATGACCAAGCGCTAGGTTAATTTGGTATGGACACACTGCAATGAATAGAACAACACACACACATACCTGCCAGCCCACAGGTGTGGGTGCACTCAGACCATGGTGACCAATCAGACAGCTGGCAGTTGACAGGACATTCCACAACACAGGAAGCATTCATCTGCCACTTCCTCTCCAGGCCCAGCTGCAAGAGAAAACAGGTTTTTATTTACTCAGCCTTTCACAAGGACAAAATAACAGTAAATGCTGCACAACCCACCTCTTTGCAGAACTTGAGGTCAACAGATTTGCTGTCGCTACGCACACAGTCCAGCATACGGGTTTTGATGCCATTTCCACACACTGCTCTGTCACTGAGCTGACAGGTACTCCAATCTGCAGGGACACATTTCATCAGCAAAGACAACTCACAGAGTCACACAGCTTCATGTACCACCAACTTTAAAATGAATTTAATGGAATCCTCCTCAGGAGCATGACTTTAACTGTAAATTCTGCTGACCTCTAATAACTGCATGTAGTTGATACTCTGTTTGAGTCTCACCAGTGATGTTGTAGGAGTAGTGGAAGCAGTTGCTGTTGAGTTTGCAGGGCTCTGTCTCTTTAGTCAGAGGACACCCTTTCTCCTCTCCAGGCTTCCGGAGTGGGTAAGCAGTCCTCTCCCGGGTACTGTTCCCACTGCATGGCTGAGGAGAAGAAGAAAGGATCATGACTTATTCATGCATATTGTTGGAGCATGTGCACACATGACAAGTAAATAGCCTTTGTCGATGTCCTTATCTTGTGTAAAATTAAATACCGTTCATAAAGTTTCCCTCACCATATTTAAGGGTTATTTGCCTTCTGCTGCGGGTCTAGTCATGCCACTGTAGAGTCTGAAGCATTACATGAAAAGAATAATGTCTGCACACGGACCACAAGTGACAGAGCAGGTCCAAACCAATACAAAGATCTGACTGGGATCAAAACATTCGGTCTCTTAATGCATTGTGGTTTGAAACGTCATCGTGTGTCGAGATGAAGCCAAGGGAGTTGACTAAAAAGTGAGCAGGCGTTATGTGGTCTGTCCCTGCCGGCCGCAGATATGAAGTGATTTTAACATAAACAGATTAATTGATAAATTGACTTTAGGTTCCGGCTTATTAAAGTGAATGCACTATGCTTTGTTCAAGCAAGTAAGTTGTTTCTTATATTCAAAAGAAAAGAACAACTTGTGGCAACTTGGGGAGAGCAGAAAGAGGTTGCACATATGGCACACTTTTCAGCAAAGATTTGCTAATTTACATATGCAGAAGTGAGCCTGTTTAACTCTAATGCTCGACTATGTTCATCATCTTGTCTCTTTCTGTGTTTGTCTGCTGTTCACTGCTGAGCAGGTCTTGTACAATGCATTTTTAGAGCTTTTTACAGCAACAGTAAAGCTGCAGGTGGACAATTAAACAATGACCTCAGCGCCTCTAGAGTCACCTCTAATCTCTGCTAATCACTGATGATCTCATTCTTCGTCCACTCGTGCATATTCCGCACAGGGCTGTGCTGGACTGAGTCACTCATTTTGAGTGGCATCACCCAAATAGGTGAGAGTACCATAGCACTGTAGGAACTGAGGAGAGAATCTGCTTTGAAGCAGGGTCTCAAGGGAAAGGGCTGATTTGTATGGTTTGTTCCTTTAATGCTTTTTCATTCAAAGACGCTGGTGATTTTTATTGAAGAACACATTTGTTGGTAAGATTGGGAGGATGTGAAAGAGTTGTGAAAATTAGACAAGATAAAATGTTGCTTTCAGGTCCACAAAACTAGAACCAATTCAAGAAACTGGGTCCAGGATTTCAATTCAACTGTTGCCTTTAGTGTAGTGAATCTCAGTCTGTATGATCATCAAACAAGCAACTGGAAGAGATTTTATTTTGTCATTACCAAAAGTCAGTGTTTCTCAGCTTTCTAGTGAACTGGATGGTTAGGAGAGAAAGAGAAGGAAATAGGGAAAAGATGATGGATGGCTTGCACCAGTTTAATAACTCCACAAATAAAAAGCCATTGAAATTTAATTTAGTTGACTTTTTCTCTACGATGAAGACACATGACAGTGACAGGGCCGTCTTAATGACCTAGTGGTGAAGATGCTCTCCATATACTGTGATCATAACCTCCCTGATTTGGTCCTGGCTGGGTACTTTTTACATGTCATTCCCCCTCTCATTCTCTCTTTTTCCTGTCTCTCACCTGTCCACTATCAACTAAATTCAAAATTGCAGAGTGAAACCTATCTTCCTCCTCTATGGACATAAAGCACTGTATAGAGGAGCAGTGCAATGACAGAGAAGGTAATATGACATTCTTACCAGTGGACACGGGCTCCAGGCTCCCCAGTCTGATAACACACAGTCCTCAGGGCAGGGCAGCCGGCTGTTGCGGGCCCCCAGAGGCATCTCCTCTGGATCACACAGGTAGTCCTCCACCTGCTCAGAGGGCCCGTCTATAGTGTTCAGCATACATCTGGACACAAAGTGCTTCAGGTAAGTCAGCCTATTTTCACAAGCCATAGCCTATCAAGAGTCCTGCTACATAAAGATAGATAAAACAGACAGTAGAATTTGCTCTCTAATAAAGATTAATGATGAAACTGATATTAACAAGTATGGATTCACTGTTTAAAGACAGGCAAATGTCCTTCGCATTCACAATAGTCACGAGTAGTGCTGGGCGATATGACCAAAAATGTCTATCAAGGTTTTTTTTTTCAAAATTGTAATGGTTTTACAACAGTATTTTTTTTTTCTTTCATCTGGAAGACAATAGAAAATTCCAATTTTTTTATCTCCCCCTTAAAAAAAAAAACAAAAAAAACCCAAAACATTATTTAGAGTGAAAACCACCTTTAAATCATGGGATAGTAGCAAAATTCATTTAGAAAATGGTAAAGGAATATCTGATGAGTACATGCTAAAAGCAGTTTTCCAGATGTTTTCACACACTCATTTGGGTGCATCTGGGCAGAGTACCCTTATCTCATCCAAGCATACGGACAAACTCCTCTGTTGAAAACACTTTTTTTTTCTACTTGCTATTGTTCTTAGCTCTCATAAAAGGATGAAATGCAAATAAAACAGTAAAATAACATTCAGGCTGCTCAGCAGAGTCCTCTGTGAGCACTCTGCCCATTCATGAGATGGAGCGGTGAAACTAACTGAGTGGTTACGCCGGTCAATAGCTCAGTGACCCATTGGTCAATTGTGATGATCGGCATCTCTACCAACCTGTCAGAGTCAAGAGAATTGAGGGGCAACTCCCAAATTCACCACAGTAACACCAATGACGATCCAGAAGGAAGTAACCCCAGAGATAGTATATCGCATGAAGAGCGCTCCCTCCACGCTAGAAACCCCCTCCTCTTTATGTAAACAACCAGGACCTTTGTGATTGATCTCAAACTAACACAGAGTCAGAGGAGGAGACATTAGCAGCGTTTTTTCGGGCTGGAATATAACTTTTGACCACAAAACAGCAAAGGTAAGACATACTTTATGATTTAGCAAAGTTTTTTTCTGTTACTCTTTGGCTGCTAGCTCGCCGAGTTTTCGTCACCCAGTGAGGAGGCAGACATCTTCCTGATCATCAGACTCTCTGCTTTCATATGATACCAGGCTTGAGTGGTTTGCGTGAAGTGGTGAAATGAGCAGACGCTCTGAAGTGGACATACTCTATTTTCGTCTTTTTGTTACAAGCGCATATAATTTATTGCTGTATGAATTATGTTTCGTTTGGGTGGCAATGCTTGGTAGAGGCTTTTAGCTGAGTTTGGTGCATCCTAGAGTGACCACTGATCATCTGAACTGCGCGCATCTCACACTGCCCCCTTTACAGGTGGCGCTCATACTGAACACGTACAAGACAGGGACTGCAACTTGGCTGAAGTATTTTCTGCTCGGTATTTCATACCTGGGATCCACTGAATTGATCATCTGCCTGAAGCCATCTTTTTCTGCAGTGTTAAGTGTCTTTGGTTAGGTGAATAGTGCTTTTTCTGTCATAGGGAGTCCCTCTAGCAAACGCGCCTTGAAGTGACATTTGGCTTTTCATTTCTTTTTCTTTTCCCGTGTTACCTGCTGATGTGGAGGGCGCTGATCTTAACTTCATACATTCTGGATATTCCAAGACACGCTTGTGCCCCGCACCACGCGTGCTACGAAACGCAACATTGAAAAGGGTCCTGTTTGAAACAGTGTAATCAAATACACCGGTATGGCAGTATATTAAAAATTCATATCATAACAAAAATATACACTGGTATTCGGTGTGAACCGGTATACCACCCAGCACTAGTCATGATTTAAGGCTTTGACGGCAAAATAAGTTTTATAATCCATCAGTGATGCAGCCTGAGAGAGAACAGAAAACACTCTTCTTGCAATCCTAACATTTCAACTCAGCGCTCTCTTTCTCTGTTTCTGTCTTCGTTGCTGTTTGATGCCAAGTGCATGCTGGGAAACTCTATCCAAAGTTCACAGTAACCAGTTTCTCCTTGATAAAACCTGTGAGCTAGTGAGCAGAAGATTTTGATCTTACCTGACTTTCCTTGTCTGAACACCTTCACCACAGTTATCTTTCAGGTCCACGTTGCTGACCTTCCACACACTCCAGGGCTCTGCCACCCAGACATACTGCCCACAGTCACTGACACATGGCACCACCTCATACACCTGACACACACAAAGACCACAGTTACCTGTCTGATCTTGGAAAGGAAACGCAAGAAAAAGTGTGAACTGACTTTTGTACGTGTCCTTCAGCTTTGGAATTGATGTCAACATATTTACTGAGATTAACAATGATTCATTAGCTTGAAATCCAGTCTAAATTAGGCGATTATTAGACTATTTATTGCACTTTAACAATTTGACTGAAGCAAGACAAACAATATTTCAGAAAAAGTAAAGACCAAAGTCCACTGTTGAAAGCTGTAAAAAGAATAAAAAAGTAACAATAATAAAACAGTGTACTTACCTGAGCCTGTGGATCGAATCCATTCATCAAAGAGGAGGAGGGAGTAACAGAAAAAGGATCATTCAGATTATTGTGGTCAGTAATTAAACAGAAATATATAATTACAGTAAGTAACATTCCTCTCAACTTGCATTACAAAACATGACTCATCTAACCTCAAAAAGACAAATATTCAATTGTAATCTTTTGCTGAGACATTAATCTCACAGTTTAAAGGCAGATCTGTCTCACCTGGTTGACATGGTCCAGTTTAGGACATGGTCTCCCACCATTGTAGGGCTTTTCTCTGAGCCACTTGGAGCGAACTTTGACCCCACTGCCACAGGACTTGCTACAGCGTGACCAGTTGGACCACTCACTCAGTTTGCAGTCAGATGGACAGGGGATGATGCAAGCCTCCTCAATGTACCCTGCAACCAATCACGTGACAATGGACAAGCCTCAGTAAAGATCCATGATCTTCTCCAGACGAGAGAACTGTCAATGACATGTTACTGGAGCAGTAAAAGGGCACACAGTTTGTGTACTTTTGTTGCATTTGGAAATGTTGTGCTACTTTGGTGAGGATGCGTGTTGCCTCCATCCATTTTCAATTGGTGCAGAAAAGGACTCATCAAACATTTTAAAGCAATAGCTCAGCATTTTGGAACACATGTTTTTTCACTTGCAATTCTATCTGATGACACACTCATCAATACTAAATAACACAAGGGATAACGCTGATCCCTGAATTATAATCTTTGCACACTGTTGCTCTATAATGCATCATTAACTTAACGCAAATAAAAATATCCAATACTCTTGATGAAAAATTTAATCAAGATACCAAATTGTCTGTTTGCATGTTGTGGCCAGTCTATAGTACAGAATAGAGGAATAGACTGCTTAAAAGCCCAAAAGGTTGTGGTTATGGTGGAAACTTTCAGCACAAGTATTTATTAAACATTTTCCAGTAAATGGGCACTTCTTACCCAGCCAGACCACGTGGTGAAACCACTGATTTCTATGGCACTGGTGATCAGCGCTGTATGCCACCAGTAATAGTTCTGATAGATTTGCCACAACATGTTACATTTTCAAAATGAGGCTGTATCAATGATTATCACACTCTACCACAAGTTCGCTCTATAGCCCTGATTGAAAAAGTTGGGACGCTGTGTTGAACATAAATAAAACAGAATGTGACAAATTGCTTATCAGTTTTGGCATGTATTCAACTGAAAACAGTACTGAAAGAAAGTAAATTTAATGTTTTGTAATTTAAGTGTTTTGGAATCCATAAACACAGCTTGACTGAAAGCAAACATGTGCAGCAGTTCTCTAAAGGCTGTCCAAAGGAAATCAGGGGAGTGTTCAGGGCAGGAATCACTCTGGAAACACCCAAAAAGTAAACATAGCAGAAAAGTCATTTAATAAATAACTGGAGGATCTAAAAATTGCAGTTTAAGGTTGTCTGAGGAATGTTTTTTTGACTACTTGTTGATCTAACCTGTTGTGAGGACATGTAAGGGAGATAGGAGGGTCAACTGGAGGGTCGGACTTTCTTATCAAATACAGGACTCTGAGCGAAACCACCAGCCTCGCTGCTAATCAGAAACTTTCTTCAGGCATGAAAGCATGTTACTCACTGGTGCTGACTCCAGATTCACCCATACAGTCCCTGATTCCTGTCATAAACAAATCTAGCATCATTGGTATCCAGCAGTAGCCAGAGGGTAAATATCAACAGGATGGAGCAAGCAATTACCATCTTCCTCCAACAATACTCTGTGGTATAAGCAAGCCAATCAAAGACTCCTAAATCAGAAAGAAAGCAAGCAGCAGTACCGAGTTTGAGTCCATTATCTTTTTACAGTTGCCATCAAGCAGCCTGATCTTGGGGGGAAAGCTTTGACTCACAACGAGACGGGTCTCTCAATGTGCAAACACAGACACGCTCATTCCCCCGAGTGCTTTGATGTGCTCTGTATTTTCCCAGGGCTAAGATGCAGAATACGACAGCACTTTGATTCTTAATTCCCTTTTCTCCCTCTGCTGGAATATACTGTGGAATGTTAATACAGCTCATCGCAAAGTGGCCTGACAGATTTGGGCTGCTGGCAGCAAATATATGCCCAAGTTCCACTGATTGATTGTCGAATTTACACTGGAGGTTTGAAAAAAGGACGAACTGATAACTGACCATGAGCTGGGTCAGATGTGATCTAAGAGGTGGATTGATGCAAAATATTTGGACAGGGTTGCTTTTTGAAGAACAATTGTTGTCTACTTTGCATATTTTAGTGAGTTAATAGATCAAAAGTCTTTCTCTTCTGCACGGAGCCTCCAGCATGACTAAAAATAAGATCACAGTGGAGAGAATTGGTAGATTCCAGCTGTGACCCATTTCAGGGTCTGTCTTATTTGAAGTCCACATTTTAAGATGAGTTATATCCACCAAATCTTCATATCTATACCAAACCAGGTTGTTTGTCAGTGCCATCCAAAACAAACCATATCAGCCACACTAAACAGATACTTTTCTCATCTGTCACCTCTGTGGTTAAAGTGGGTTAAATTAAGATACTGAAACTATGTGCTTATGATTTGCTCAAGATGGCGGTCGTGGTTAAAGAAGCTGCTGACTGTTGGAAGGAACCAAGGTGTGTCAGTAAACTTTGACATTACTGTTGTGATGGTGGATGTGGTTACAGGTGAAACTTTGAGTACAGCCCTAATTACATCCATCAGTGATGCCAGGTGAGAAGCTTTCAAGCAAAGAGGGTGATCCATTTCACTCTAGATCAGAGAAAAAGTTCAGGACGACTAAAAGCTATCTTCTCAACTTTGCTGTCACCCAGTCTACTGTGACTGAGTCGCTACGGACAGAGTGGGCGACTGTGGTCACCGTCACTGTGCGTCAATACAGCCAAATTCACCATATGGTTATTCTCATTTACAGATTTTGGTTCTCAGACAGCTGAATGGTCATGTGATAGTAATTTAATAGGAACCCATAAACACTACATGTTACTTTCCAAGCTTCTGCACTATGGTGATACAAACCATTATTTTGTAATCATCTGACAAAATCAGCATCAATCCATGTTGATGGCAACAGCTCTGTTATGTCTTCAGCTAAAATGGCATTTAAAATTAATAATCACCAAGAAAGTTAGAGGCGACTACATTTGGGGAGAGAACACTGCTTTTTTTATACTGGACTGAAACAGAGTGAAAGAGATGTCTTTACTAATTTCACCAACTTAGTGTGGATGTACTTTGAAACTGATTTAATTTAAACTGAGACAATGTAAGTTTTGCTGAGCAGCAGCCACTGTGACCATGTTACGATAACAGGATAACGGTATATGCTAAAATATAGTGTAATAATAGCATAGCAGAAGAGTCGCTAAGTCAGCAAACTAGCTCTGAAATGTCTGTCAAAGCAATATCAAATATCAAAGGTTTGCTAATATTAGGTAACGTTAGCCACCATAAGCTTTTACCAGACCAAGTGAAGCTGCAGCAGCAAAACTGAGGCTCCTGAATTGAGCAATGCTGTGTTTTATTTCTTATGAATTCAACTTTTAAATTCTAAGGGGAAAAATCTGTCATTTCGTCTTCCAAACAGCACATAGTTATTCTTGAACTGGAGAAAGGTGGTTACACTAACACATAGTCACCAGGTGTTGGCATTCAGTGGGAAGTGATCAGTTAAATACAGTCCATCACAAGCAATTTTTATTCAGCCTGGACAAATTGTAGGCTGTTACAAATCATAAATGACACAGAAATAATATTGTAAGAAATAGGATTCCTTGTTTACCTGGATGGACAGATTTAATATGTTTCAGTAAAACACTGTAACCTGTAAACTGGGCTTGGTAATTTGTTAACAATTTGAACTAAACTTCCTGCTTTTCATTTTAATCAGTGCTTTTCCATTGAGTCCAGTAATCATTGCTGCTGTTTCTAATGATCAAGAAAAGTTAGGATTAAACTTGGCAGGTTGTTTGAGCGTGGAAAACTCACCATGGCTGTTACAGCGAGAAGTCTCCACGATGCGGTTGTCCTGGTCATAGCACACCATGGCCTGGTAGCGATATCCTTGGCCACACTCCTTTATGTCACCTTGGACCTTCATGCCCAGCTGACCCTCCATGCGGCCGCCCTCAGGTAAGACACAATCCGACCAGTTGCCCACAGGCTGGGCGTTGTATTTGTTACATGGACAGTACTGGGTCTCGCTCACAGGATACATCTGGTGGTTTTTACACTGGTCCCGCTTTTTGCTCTTCCCTGCAAAAGACATTAAGTACTTCAAATTTTGACACTTTTTCATTGTTAGTCCAGAAGCAAGGCACGGAACCCCAGCTGTTGCACTGCTCTGAGGCTGTCAGTGGAAGCCCGCTTTGACTGAGCAGGGAGGTAGCAAGAACAGGGAGGTTTTTGCCCTCTCAGTCAAATTTACATATCTAAAATAACTTAAAATTTGAAATCAGTTTTTCACATCCACTGATCTTACTCTAAAGCTTGATGCGATCTAGATACGGTTCAAGACTGTCACTCACCAACTAGCATCCTCTTGCGGGTCCTGACGCCCACACAGTCAGCTGTGCAGGGGGAGAACTTGGACCAGCTGCTGAGTTGACAGTCATCCTGGCAGGGCAGCTGACAGGGCTGTGTGAGAGGCGGCATGGAGCTGGCAAACTTAAGACAAGCTTCGAGGTCTGCCTGTCCACCGTCCTGCTTCCGGCATGAAACAGCTACAGGGGAAACAGGCAAATGGAGTTTTATGAGGATGGAGACTTTGCATTTGGTGTGTCCTGGTCACCTTGTAAATAATGACATTATGAGAGTCATCCATGTCTCCACAGTAGATTATTGGGTCTGGCGCTCTATTATAACACCTTGCCATACATTATACCTTGAGACAATGACCTCCTAGTGCTATCAAAACACTGCTCTAAAAATAATAATAAAAAAAACTGCTGAAAAATGTTATTTTTATCACTTTTAAGATGATGTTGTTTGCCAGATATCCCTCAACATAGTGTTGTGTAAGCTTGTAAACAAGTGTTGACAAACCCAATCACCTACTGGACTCTGTTTTCATGTTTTCATCTCTGGAAGAGTAACTACACACAGGTCAGTAGTAGTGCTTGTACTGCCATCTGGCAATCGCTGCATGCTCTCTTCACACCCTGTACAGTGTAGCACTTCACATTGCATCTAGCAGTGGTAGAAGAAGTTTCAGATCCTTTACGAAGTAGAAATAGGAAATAACCCTATAAATATTCTTAATTGGTGATAAAAGTCCTGCTTTTAAAAAACCTAATAAAGTAAAAATACATTAATATTACTAAGAAAATGTATTGAAAGTGAAAGCATGTATGATGAAGACAATACCATTATCATTATTATTACATGATTATCATACAGTAGGTTTTCTCCATAAAATCTTAATCCTCATTACCTAAAGCCTTCAAATAACCTCAGTAGAGTAAAAAGCATAGTTCCCTTACAAACTGTAACAGAGTAGAAGTATAAAGTAGCACATAATGGAAATACTCAAAGTACAATCACCTCAAATTCATAGTTAAGTATAGTACTTGAGTACATTTGACCCCGGCAGTTTAGTAGTGGTCCACATACAGTCAAATTCAGCTGCTAATATATGTGGTCATCCAACCCAACAGACTTTCAAACTATCAGCCCACAGAGGTCAGCAGAGCAATGCAGAGAGGGGAGGTACTGATGGTCTAATGGTTGACCGGTGGGTGAACCATTAGACCCCCCCCATACACCAAACGCACACATATTCATGGGAAATACTGGAAAATAGTTATGGCCTTCTGCAAGTTGTATTGAGTGAGAGGCTGAATAGTAAGTGACTTGTATTGAACTCTCTCCAGGTATACTATTACAGGTAATGGTGCATAATTACAAGATGGAGGAGCAGGATGCTCATCACTGGAATCAGATAATGCCCCTGGTCTCTGAGACTAATAGGAGTCTGACTGTGTGCACTGATAATGAGTCAACCGTCTGCCTGAATTCCCTCTCAGGCATTAATGTTACACTCAACAAGCCACCTTAAAGGAATGGTACATGGTTTGTTCATTCTGAGATTTTCCTGCTGGTGTTCTGTAGGCACTAAAAATCATCATCATAATAAATCATTCTTAGTGTGTTATATAACATGACCTGTGCATACGTTTGAAAAGACATAAACTCAGCCCAGCTGATGTAACCATGTGTCTTTATAGATACTTTGATCACTCAGTTTAATAATAATTTCTTTCAATTAAGTGATTCATTGTTATGTTTCTATTTTTGCTGACAGTTATCCAATTTTCAGTAACACTATCTATGACACCAGGTGACCTGTTAGAAGAGACACAAGCATTGTGTCGCATTGTGACCTTATCGCAGGGCTCTGACACAAGACGGCAACGTCCACAGCGTGTCACTGTCATTTTTGACAAGTTCTACTAAAGTGAAATATCTCTTTTAAGGTTAAGACTTACCAAGTGTTGGTTTGCACATTTTTTTAAGGAGTCACTTTTGTTTATCAAATGTACATATAAAAGTAAAGTATACAGCTAGTAGAAAGTAGAAACTGTTTTAGGCATTATCTATGATTTGAGTCAACTGAGTCTTTACAGGGAGTTTTTCTAGAAGCTTTTTTTTATAAATCCTTATGAATATTCATGAATGAATTCATGAACTATAATTATACTGCATTATAAGCAGATTATAGCTTTATATGTTTGTAATGCATCATAGACATGGGCATCACAGAAATGCATCCAATACAGTTTTAGATTTTTGGATGAGAGTTTCAAGTTCCAGGCCTCTATTGTTATGATTGAACTGTAATGCAGTTTAAAAGCAGCATTATTTGTAAATCTGCAGAACAATAGAGGAACTCTGACAAAGATATCTGCAAACTTGATGTTCACATGATGGATTATACACATTTCAAGATTCTGTTAATTGATTTTCATAATGTACCACCAAAAGAACTGAAAAAAGAAACCAGTTGTTCCCAACGTTTTATGCTTGTGAAAAACAAAAAAAAATAATAATTATGATAATAATTAAAGAGGGGTGTAGTTGGGTCCCCTTGTCATGTTTCAGAAGTGAATTGCACATGAGAAAAATAAATATGATCATTAAAAATACAGTGTCTTTGTACTATTGCACAGTAAAAATATATAATATTACACAAGATAAGTTGCACAGATGTAATGATATTAGCGTATGATCATATAAATAACGGAGTAGTGCAAAAAGTGGTTTTATGATGTTTTCATGTGAAATAACATCAATGCAGTGCTATGTTAAATGATGGTGGAGATGAAAAGTCAGACAGCCGCTGTAATGAAGGACCTGCGGTCTCGTCCTTCTTACACAGCGGATGCAGCAGTCTGTTACTGAAGGACAGCTATATTAATGTTGGAGACTACAGATACTGCTTTGTTGCCATCTCCCCTGTTCCAGCTTCTTGTAAAGAGAGCATTTAGATGGAAGGATCTGATCAATAGTCCCAGATCCCCACTAAAAACAGATCTCAGCTCAGTTTAATGCGTTTTCTTAATGACTGCTCATGGGTGCGCTGCTCTTCCTGCTCCGTTTAACTAATGTGTTTATATAAAGAAGAAAAGAAGATGAGAATGTAGTGTGTGTGTGTGTGTGTGTGTGTGTGTGTGTGTGTGTGTGTGTGTGTGTGTGTGTGTTTGCTCACCCCGAACCTGCATTCCCGGCCCGCAGGTCTCCTGAGCTCCAGGGCTGTCCTGACGAACTGACCATGGAACCAGCTGGCATCGCCGCCACTTGTGGGTTTTCCATCTGAAAAAGGACAAAAAAATCAGAGGTGTCTTGAACTCTGATGTGTGAGTGTGAGTGAATAGGCGCTAGTTCTAATCCCTGGACCAGGTGGAAAGGAAGAATAAAAGTCTTGATAGCAATCCTCTGAAGATGTACAGTTCACTACACCTTTTCCAAAAGCATTGGATGGAGCCAAAAACACAATGATAATTTCACTATTCCTAGAGCATCGTTGCTGTGATGACAACAATGTAAAGGTCAGTCAGCCAGCTCCATGAAAATGAATTATAATGTGAAGGAAGAGTATGTACAGAGGTGATATTTGCAATCTAGGCTCTGAGTTTGTCAGTCCGGACAAGAAAATATTACGTTAAGCACAGCAGGCAGAGGGAAGTAGTGATGACAAAGTTGGCCCTATAGTCACATCAGCCAAATGGCATTTATTCTAAATTAGCCATTTTTATTGTGGTACATATTTTTAGGCATTAGTTAAATTAACACGGACATAAACAACCAGTGTCGGGTATGCAGCTCCTTTTAAAATGACTGCATCAATTGTATCAGAATTACTGGATTTAATGAAAAAGAATTGCTGACAATGGTGATTCTGCAGATTTTGAATAACTCCAACTCAGAGGATGTTGGTGAGCAATGTTTGCAGAAGTTTATGTTTAGTAAGACAGGTTACCTGTATCCTTGACAAACAGACTGAGCCTCACACTCTCTCTCCTGGGTCAGCACTTCAGGACAGTCCTGTCCCCCATTAGCTGGTGCTTGGATGATAATACGTCTCCTGTACTGCTTCTTCTTGGTGTTACCACCTAAATGAAGACATAAGAAAAGACGCTTTTTTTTTTCAGTACACAAAAAATGTGCCTAATATACATGCAACTGAATGTAAATAAATACCAAATGCAGCAGAGCAAACGTTGCTGTAGTTTCAGCATGTCCCACATTTGAAAGGTACTTGAAAAGGAGATGTCTTTTGTGTGATCTTGGGTATATTTCACTAAATATTTGCTCACCCTCTGCTGACTTACAGGGGAAGCTAATACAATTAAGTGGAATATTGAATACCATCTCCATCATCTGCTGTGTGGTATCCAATAAAACTCCAAGGGTGGTAGAGGTTATTGACTTTACAGGAAGTCCACATCTATATCAGGACTATCATATCAGATTGCAGTTCTCACAATGCCAAAGTGCTGGTGATTCATGTTGGAGGATAATTTATTATGGATGGTGATAAATTACAGAATGTAATGCAGCTTCATCACATCATCCAGAGATAAAGAGCTTTCAGATAGCAAAGGACTAGAAATGCAGATGGCCATGCTACATGCCATATTGCAGATACCAAACTTGAATGGGATATTGCTCATCTTGTTCAAGGTCAACACGTTCTCACTCCCAATTCATCACATACGGCAGCTTGGTCAGTGGCCCTATGTTTCAAACTATGCTGCTCTGAGTACCTCTCTAGCGTCTGTTTGGCACATGCAGGGCTCCATGATCAAATTAGCAATATTAAATATGCAAGGCCCGGTTAGACTTCCAAAATAACGCTAGCTGAGAACAACAATAAGCATGTGGCTAACATTATAAAACGGTCACAATATGGTTAGGGTTAGATACCAAAACTACTTTGTTATATTTAGGAAAATTTCATGGTTTGGGTTAAAATAAGAATGTTAGCAATGTTACTTCAGTTAAGTACTTCACTTACAGTGCATACATAATTAAAAAAGAGGTCAACTTTTACTTTTGGTTTCACACAGGACACAAACCCTGGTTTCCTGGGTGGGGGTCCTGTGCTTGACCCATTCAGCCACCCCAACCCCTCTTCTCTTGCTCTTTATGCTAAGTCAGTTGACAAGCTGGGAGTAAAAATTGGCTGTCTATCAAAATCTATTGTTCTACCTCGCAGGTTGAAAAATGATGTTAAAGGGGTGCCCAGTGTTTTAAAATGTGATGCCAAGGGGTCCTTGCCAAGTGTCTGAGAGGAGCTGGGACAGGTTGCCAAGGTCATGCTGGCCTGCCACCTATCCCAGCATGCATCAGGCTCTGGACAGTCTCTCACAGTAGTCTAAATCCTGTAATTTAGTTGGTTTTAACAACAAATTTGAGTGTGCATTGTGTTCCTCACAGTCATGTCTTAGAAAATTAAACTACATAGACATAACACTATACTTATACGATATACACTAAAGCACAAGAATGGTGTGGCAGTGTGTCATGGTGTGAAGTGGTTCCTTTGGAAAAGAAACTTATAGAGGTTAATTGCTGCTTCTTCTTTTTCTGCAATAGTCTTAACATGAACAATAGAATACTCTACCTGGGCACAATCATGTTTAGTTGTGTTTGTGTAGTCTCTGAACCCTTGGCTGGTTGGCATGGTTTTCACTTCCTTTACACACTTTTGGCATAGTCACTATGTCTTAGCTGAGTATGGCATTATTTTCAGATTAAGTCAATTGGCACACCAAGCTAAGTCATGTAGTGACTATGCCAAAAGTGCCTAAAAGAAGTGAAAATCAAGCCAAAACAGCTAAACATGATGATGCTCAGGTAGGTTATTTTGTTTCATAATTTGGCAGTTTGACAGATCGCATATCAGGAGTGCCACGCATGTGCTTGGAAGGTTTGAAAAAAAAAGGGAAAAAGAAAAAGAAGAAAAAACAATTTGAAATCATTTCGATTTTTTACCTCCATGTCTATGTTTTGAAAACACAGTGAATAGCTTTATGTGGATTTGTTGTCGATGAGAGATATCACACATATCATTATCACTACCACATTGTAGTGATTGTAGTGGTATGTGTTTGGTATCCATGCATTTGCAACATGCATTTGCACATGCAACATTGCAGGAGCTTTGGATGGAACCACTGACAACACTGTTAATAAATGATCCACTCTCCTGTCAGAGCTACCAAAAAGAAAGGCATAGGGTGTATAGATACAAGATAATAGAGTGATTAAAGGTTTTGTTCAGCAGATGCCTCTGGCGAGTAACTCTGCCAATACATAAAGCAAAACTCAAGGGAATGACAGCAACAAACATGTCTAACACTGAAGCTGAGACTCGTTTGGAACTCAATAAGCCTTATTTGCTTGGCAAATGGGTTCCAAATGAGCCAGCACCATCAGGATTTCCAGCAGCTGCTTTTTGTGGAGGCAGCCTGGCCCCACTGAATTGGCTAAGGCCTCTACTATGATCAGAAGAATTTTTTTTCCCCTTTATAAAATAATAGCATAGAGATCTTTAAAAAGAGAAGGATATAAGGGTTACCATTTCCCCAAACCAATTTCCCACAGGAAACCCTTTCTTTCTTTTTCAGAAAAAAAAAGATTTTCATTAGCATTTATTAAACATGTAACAACCCAAATAGAATTGGAATTTTTGGTATTCTGTGTCAGTGTGCATGATGATTTTATGGTCTGTCTACTCATGCTGAAATAATGATAAACATATTCGGTACGCTTCATTAGGTCTAACTGAGAAACACAGTCATACAAAAGCTTTTATGAATTCTCTCTATTAACACTGCATTTTGCCCATCTGACACTCTGCAATGCATCACTGTGTGAACTGAAGCCAAAGAGCCAGAGCTACCTGCTTGACATGTTGATGGGCAGGGGCTCCACTCGCTGTATGGGGTGACGATGCAGTCTCTCTTGCATGGCAGTAAGCAGGGCCTGACGGTGTCTGGGCGTAGACTCTCTGGACACCTGCAAGTACATCACTGACAGGCTCAGACACACACATTGCTTGAAAACATGATAGAGCTCATTAGATTTGAAATGGAACATAGGCTATGAGGTCAAAGTCAAGACTGTCCTCCCAAAAACACTGACAGTATCAGTCACTGGTTATAACAACACCTAATACCTAAATACAACATCCAGTATATTTCAGTTTAACTTACAAAGACAGTGAGATGGAATATGCCAGCAGGATGTAATTTCAAGAGAGATTTGACAAACCATTCATCAATTTAAGTGGTCCTGACTAAGCCAGCATGGAGTTTCTGGAGAACCAGTGTGACCACCTCCACATACACCTACCTAACAGGTAATCTTCGAGCAATAACACCTTAATTTTGAGTTATACATGTCAGTATAGGTGCCATAAGCAACAAAGGCCAGAGGGCTACTATTTTGCATGGTCTGGATTTGATATTCCATCATAGAAGACGAAGCAGTTTTTTCCAGTGCAAATGTAGCTGTTAAAATTCTGCATTGGTAGATTGAGAGAGAAAAGAAAAGCGCTGTGAAAAGGAGAATATCACTTGTTTAGGGTAATTATCCCTCACATCAGCGTCATAGTCACCATGATAAAATGATGTTGACTTTAAATGTCTTTTACTGCACACTACATGGAAAGAGGTGCGTCGAGATCCCTCTCATTTGTTCTTGTCATGTACAGTGCTTCTTGAATAGTCACATTCCACTGGTCCTTATGAATTTGGATGTTTACCATTTTAGATGCAGTATACTGTATGTAGCAAATGGAAAATGTAGATATATTGGTAATACTTGTCCATTTTTCTTCCATTTGGCCACTGTAGACCTACAATATCTTGTTTCAGAACTGTTCTGGATGGGTTGCACTTCAAAGTCCTTTTTTACATTCTGAAACCATTTCCTTAATAGGCCAAAGTCTGCATTTCCTTTCATCTGCACTGAAACTTAACCCTTTCCCAAATCATGATGTGCCTGCCCTACAGAAAAGTGGGTGCATCATCTTTTTAGGCAATTAGCTCTGCTCAGAATTTTCATAGCAGATCACCAATTAAAATTTGGTACGAAATGAAGCTCTGCTGCAAACAAAGACATAATATATGCACACATTTTTCAACAAGAAATATTTTACAGCTCAAGACAGTTTTTACTGTATTTGAACCACACACCTAATTACTGTTGGAATACATCTTTTTGCCATCATGATAATGCATAAGAATGCTCTAATGCCACTTTGTGTTTACCAGTGGCAGTCCTCATATCCTGGACACAGCTGGTGCTGCTGGTAAAAGCGGGTTCCCCCCTCTCCACTGATGTGAAAGTGTGTCCCAAGGCAGCAGGCTCACTGCTCAGCATGTAACAGTAGGTTTAGGAGTAAGCGCAAGAATAAAAAGCGATATTAATTTCCATACGCAGCATGGGGGCTGGAAGGGTTTGCCTGCGTAGTGCTGCTGTGCTGCCAGAATAATGCTCCCGTTCTGTTGAATAAATAAATAGATAATTCATGTTCCCAGCAGATGCCTTCAGGGGGGAAACAGACCCTGATGCTTAAAACAGTTGGCCAGGAGCTCATCAGCTCATCAGCTAACACCTCTGCCAGACACCAGCAACAACAGACTAAACAGGGGAAACTAAATGGCACAACATGCCACGTGCAAACAATGTGTGCAACCAAAAACAAAGGCTGCCTTTCACTTACACAAATGAAAAGAGTGAAAGACTGTTGATTGTGTCCTACCTGACAGTTATTGGTAAAGGTGCAGAAAAGCTATGCAGTCATTCTGTGTGGATTTTATGGTTTACAACAACTATACTTACATCTGTGTGAGGGGTAAACTTTCAGGATTTTTATCATTTTCAACAGAAGCCACTTTAATCTATCTTGGTGACTAGAATACATCAGGTTTATGTTATGGCATGTTCTTTCACCTCTGCTTCAGAGAAATCATGTTTTTAGCATAAACAAGTCACAGCCAACAGCTTGCAATGTGTTCTGGCATGGGCATGCTCCTGAAGCCCAGCATGCATGATGGAGCAGGGGTATCTGTTCACATGGAAATCCATTATGTATGAGTCGTCTCCTTACTCCACCATGGATGTTGCTAGAGACAGCTCGTCACACGCACTTTAATCTAGCTTGATGACCAGAATACATCAGGTTTATGTTATGGCATGTTATTTCACCTCTGCTTCAGAGAAATCATGTTTTTAGCATCAGTCTGGTGTTGTCGCTCTTAATACTTTGACCCTCTAGCGGAAACGAAAAATATTTTACAAGTGCGAACAGCCTCTAAGAGTTATCAAAACAAGGATCCAATGAAAATTGAATTTACATATACTCATAATCATACATATGCCAGTAGTCTGTGCAGTAGAATCTGGCCCACAAGCCCACACACATCAAGGCCAAATTACTAAAAACATGTTAATCATTTGACACAAGTTGAATATGTATGTAACAGTGTTGAGAGCCTTCAATCATAGCTATAATCCATGTATAAGGAATTATTTGAAGTCTTACTTTTTTGGAGGAACCTGGCCCACATTAACCCGGACACAGATGACCTTTCGTGTTTGCATGCCCACTGAGCAGGAGACATCATCACCACGTGTTCGGCCAACAGATGTGTTGGTGGTAGGGATGGAGGAGTCCTCTATGCACTGCCCCCATGGGCCGGTCTGCCAGTGGTACACAGTGCAGGGATGGTCATTGCAGTTCCTCACCTCCTGCAGGGCACTGATGTTGGGACACTGGATTCCACCTGAGAAATTATTTAACACAAACCAGCCTCAATGTCTTAGTTGCACCATAGACAAAAACAAAAACCACATCAGCTCTGATACAGGAAGACAAAAAACTTGTTGGATGCTTTCAGGTAAAAATAGGTAGTCTAGAATCATATAGGGCAAAGACAGATCTAAGGGACCCAAGAAGTGTGTTTGAAGCCTGTAGAACTCAAGTCTGTTCTCTATATTGAGTCTGGTCTGATACATTTCTCATACCTCGTATGTCTCTGTTTTGTGGGTGGTTTGACACACACCTCTATTTCAGGCTCATTTGAGGTAGAAACTATTAAGCTGTGCTAATATGGAAATGTGCACTTCTCCACCTTAACTACACAATTAGTTTTCTGTTGTTATGTTTGCAACATTGCATTTAATGACTTTTGTGTTAACTTGTGCAAGGTTAATGCAAGGTATACTGGCAAAATTGATTCTTTCAGACATGATAAAGAACACACACTGACAGACAAGGAAAAAATTTCACTTTGCAGGGTGAGTTCACCAAGAAGTGAGATGCAAACTAGTACATGCCAACGCAGCAGTTGGAATGAGAGCTCTAGCCAGGACGCATAGTGCCTGACTTTAAAGTCAGGCTACTATATATAACCTGGGGCCCACTTTATATTACGGTTTCTCTATCATTCAATGTCCCATCACCTACTCTGAGTTTGGCTTGTGCCAGTGTTCTAGTTGTATCAACCCCCATCACAGGAAAATTTAGAAAGGAGTGTTTGTATGCCACCAAACACTGGTGCACCCTACTTAGACACACACTCCATTGCCAGTTTCAAACAACTATAAAAGACAAATTTATTAACTTTGGATATAAATAGTGCCTCTCTATTAATATTTTCATGTATAAATTGTTGGATTGATCCTGCTTTTAGATTTAAATTCTAATTAGACAGTATTCATCTTATTGATATCAAGTGCTCTTTATCTTAAAGCTGTTTTTATTTTTCATGTTGCATTTACTCATTTATTTAATACATGCATTTAATAAATTATACAATATAAATAATAAGCTTTTTTTTTGTAAATGTATGTAGGCACTGTGGCACAACAATGTATCTCTCAATGCAAAAGGTACTGAAGTGGTTATGGTCTTCACTGAGTACAAAGACAAAGAGCACAATTTGGATGTCCAGTTTCTAAACAGCAAATTGAGCAGTGGCACATGTATTAACTGTTTATATAAAACACTTGCTGTCTGGTGGGAATACTGGAGACAAGAATAACAGTGGAGTTTGTGAGAAAAATCACTAGCTTGGCTTGGCAAAGAAAAGAGAACCACCTTCACAAAATCACCCTTCATTAAAATAAAATCCAAGAAATGATATTGCCAAGTAAGGTGCTTGATATAAAAGTGATGCTTGGATTAAAATCGACCAAGGATGGAAACCAATTTAAAAAAAAAACAAACAAAAAACAAACAAAAAAACACATAAGAACTTGTACATTCCTTTCAACAGCAGTACTGTATTTAGAGTAAGAGGTGTTTGTTCCCTTTGAAACACTTTGCACAGCTATCAGGTTCTATTTGTCTCTTTGTGTGGGAGAACAAGTATATAAACCCAACACTGCATCTGTCAAAACCCTGAAATAATGAGGTTGGCTAGCAGTAAGGCATTGTCTACACTTCACTGTATGAGTCTTTGTGCAGCGCTATATATTAGCTATTAGCTTTGATTTTCCCATGACTTGCTGGAATACAAACAAGGCTGAAGTGGATTTAGAGATAAAACAGAGGGTCCCTGGGGGACGACCTGCCGTGAGGACTGACAGAGATGTGATGACCCAGGAGGCAGAATGTCTATACAGAGCCAGAAGCTTGGATATGGACCCAGGTGGGGTGTGCCCACCATGTGACCCTCTTCACCACGAAACCTTATCATTAGCAGCCGCCATCACCTTGGGAAAAGAGAACGGCTGAGGAGAAGGTCAGCCATCAGTGCCTCAGAAGTCACTGAACGACGTCTTTCAGTAAGAGATGAAGCGTCTAAATTGGACATGAGAAAGGGCCCCAGACTGAAGCTATGGCTGACCTTTGTGTTAACAGCACAGGGGTAATGTCCTTCACAGGATCATTGATAAAAGATATTGGATTTCATCAGGGCAGTCATTTATCAGGCCTGAAGCTCATTAGCACATAGAAGGACACCATTATTGCTGCACTGGCTAATTAAATAGTTAATTGTCAGATATTTAAGGGCTACCAATTAAACTCAGCATGTATTTGGAAAAATACACAGCCCAAAAGGCTGCAGAGTAGCTGTCATTTTGTTGTCTAGCAAACACTTCTTTAAAGTCTACTCTGTATTATCATTGTCTCCACATATTATTTACTCTGTGGATATTGAAGTTATTTACTCAACACTACCATGTCAGGCGATAATCCCCTTTGTAAATCCCAATGCTTGTCTTGATCTGAATAATTAGCTCATACCGACAGACAATGGCTCCAACAGAAAGATTTAAATCTTTGTCAGGGGCGTTCTTGCACTTTAATTCATCTTACTCTACTACTCCCTACTCTATCTTGTGAATCGTGCAGAATACTTTCCAGCCTGCCTCGTTTTGCTACAGCTGATGGCCAGGACAGGTCTATGTGACTTGATGCTTCATTCAGTACACACCACATCAAGCAGTCTGGCTCCATGTTCTGTCGATTGTCATCCATCTAATACTGCAGCAATGTTTGCCTCCTGAATACTGGGGAAGCTAATAAACAAGTCACAGCCAACAGCCTGCATTGTGTTCTGGCATGGGCATGCTCCTGAAGCCCAGCATGCATGATGGAGCAGGGGTATCTGTTCACATGGAAATCCATTATGTATGAGTCGTCTCCTTACTCCACTGTGGATGCTGCGTGAATAAGCTAGAGACAGCACGTCACACGCAATGTGGTCCAGAAGTCAGACGGCAAGAGCTGTTAAATGATAGCAGGGACGTAAAAGATAAAATTCCGATCTGCTGCCAAGCCAGACGCTAACCATCTGTGCAGCCTCACGATTTTTCTCATAACAAGGTTTGGTGAGAATGGCTCAGTTCTCACAGCATGATTGGCAGCTTGGAGGGTTGGGCTTTAACCCAGAGGCACTCACTTCAGTATCATTCCAGCACCATTTAGATACCCACTACTCACCTAGGGGTTTGAAACACTTAATGGTTTGGAATTCTCAATACTACTACTAGTGTGTAAGAGCTTTTTCTCTACTCTAAAAGCACAGGGATTTTGCTGGGCCAGCAGATCGGCAGGAAGAGATTACAT
The DNA here is from genome assembly GCA_037975065.1 of Chaetodon trifasciatus. Lineage (NCBI taxonomy): Eukaryota > Metazoa > Chordata > Actinopteri > Chaetodontiformes > Chaetodontidae > Chaetodon > Chaetodon trifasciatus. The sequence goes on from JBBMOE010000029.1 coordinate 5,605,416, forward strand.
CAAGGTAGCCACATTTCTATTTCCTTGTAGTTAAACATATGGAGACTACAGACTACATCAGCAAAAATCACTTGCTGTCATCTAAGAACATCAAATATGAATGTACCAAAGATTGGATGGACCGATGACAACAGGGAAGGACCTTAAACAGAAATAAAGGCAAAATCTTTGTAAATTTTTAAAGGCATGAACATATTGTACAATGAAGTGAGTTTAAACACTGTGCTTCAGTTCTGGAGGCTCATTATCCCTCTAGTCTCTTCTTACCCTGCATCACAGTAACCCATGCCACTACCTTCGCAGTCGCTGTAGAGGAACACAGAATAAATCATTTCACTTGTGGTATATAAGGAGGAGAGGCAAATGAGAGAAACAAAAATGAGATGTACATTACTAGCCTGACTTTGGTATTGAATGAATATGTGTTTGTGAAGGTAGATACTAATCTTTGTGGATAGCTAGGTCACAGTTAGGATTACCTAAAATTGAACACACTGACTGACTGATTCCTAATGTTGGAAAACTTCATATCTGTCTGAATCTGTGCATCTAGCGCTGCTGTATTCTCCTTGTTCTTACCTTCTCCTGCGTTATAGGCGAGGATGGAGCGAGCTCTGGTCTGCCTGCCTTCTGTGTTTTTTCCAGAGCAGGTGTGAGAGCACAGAGACCAGGGTGTCCAGGGGCTCAGGGCACAGTCCTTTGGGCAAGGCACCTCACAGATGGCCGGCATGGGCAGGATGGCATCACGGCAGAGCTGCCTCTCCACATATTCACCTGGATGGACAAAAGCAGATTTGTAATATTTAAAATTTGTGAGTAGACAAAGTAAATAATAAAAAAGTTGATGTTAAAGATGCTGAGGTACCCAACCAAGAGAGAAGGATCAAGAAAAACGACCATTTTATCTAGAGTGTAATTTTTTTTGGAAAATAGAGCTGGATGCATTTTTTCACTACAGCACTACAACTGAGTATTTTGCATTGGTCTCTTCTAGGTGGACAGCCAAAATGACCATTTGCAGAGTCCTGAAAGACACATGGACAGGTAATGGCCAGGTTTTATTGGAACTGTAACATACTACATATTTTGGTAAAAGTTAACAAAACTGCATAAAATAATCACACTCATTTAAGTACTTGCAAATGTCTGTGCATGAAAGGACCAAGAATGAATGTGAGTGTATGCAACGCTTATTATAAGAAAAAAATATTGTTATTATTATCATAAGAATCATAATTTCCTCGATAAAAATCTGTCATAAATTGTTGAACTCGTAATGTTATTAGTAAAACCATCTGCCAACCATCTCTACCGAAGACTGTGACTGGTGGGAAAATGTACAGGGGAGGTCTTTCGCTCTTCATATTGAGCTGTTGCTCATACTGGAGGAACTGCTTAACTTTACTGACTGGTTATCAGTTGTTGCAGTGGATTGGTTTTGGAAAGCTTACTGAATATAAGAAAGGTCATTGTTGCCATGAAAACAACCAGAAAACAAGAAGTAAGGATCGCTGTTGAGACTTCTAAGCAAATGACGGAACTTGGAAAAGCTTAGAGGCACTGGAAAAAAGGTATTGGTTTGCTTTGTATTGCACTCCTGTTCCAAATTAAGTAATTAAAATATTAAGTAATTAAAGTAATTACTCCTGCTTTGATATTGGGATTTTCAAATGGTTTACACTGAGACACGTCTCCATGACATCATGTGAGCAACGCATTTTTGTTCCGTCCTGCACTGGGCACGTTTCAGAAGTGAAGCATTTTGCCTGCCTGATTTTATTAATTACACAGATTTTGCTGATTTGGTCGTTTTCATTGTTTCATAGCTCCATCTTGATGAGCACTTGACAAACACCTGTATTGCAGATGCCAAGTTGCCAGCTGTCTGGAAGACCAATAGAATTCTTGGCCACACTTTATATACCAAAATCTCAAAACCATTGGTTACATAATGAAGTGTTTGCTGTGCCTCCTGAAAAACAGTGAGATCGCCTTCTAACCTCCGTAAGCACGTTGAAGTAAGTTGTGAGGGAAAATGTAGTTGACTAACTAACGTTCCGTTAAGTTTTTTGTTTTTTTCCTTCGATGTTAGGATAATGACATTAACTTATCTTGTGTATGTACTTCTGTCCAACTGTCTGTTGGGCTTTTAAATTGGTGTGCTTTAGAATACAGACGTTCTAAAGTAATGCCAACTTGCCAGTTTCATAAGTTTTATCCATAAGTTTGCTGTTTCTCCATTATTTTGCACTGGCCAGCACATCCTAAAAACATTCAAGTGGAAAGCAGCTTGTAATTTCAGTAATTTATTAACCAGGTTAACCAGGTTAATTAGGTTTTTATGTCCACTTGAGTAGGTTTCTTGAATGAAAACTTTCACTTTTACTCATTTCTATGGCAGTACTAACTTACCATACCACTTATGTACTTGTACTTTTACTGAAGTATAGATTTTTAGCACTCCACTACTGCTGTTTATTGTTTATTGTATCAATCTATAGCCTTGATTCCTTTGTAAAATGTAAATAAAAACAAAATGTAATCATTTGCAAATGAACTGTGTTTGCTGATGGTTTTACTAAGTATTCCTGAGCAGTTGTAATAATATCCTTTATGAAATCATGTGTTTCACAAAGTGGTGCACCCAACTCCATTATTACTTGTGAATGACAAGCTGTAGAGGTCCCACTGCCCAGCGCCCTCTCAGACTTTGTAGTCCCTGGGTTGGTCCCTGGGTCAGGCCAACACAAAGCCTGCTCCTAAGTCAGCTGATGCCTTTAGCCCCTGGGCTGGCTGGCACAACATAGTTTCATCTTCTCAGCTAACACATACTCCTGGTTATCCGTCAGCAGCCTGACTGGCACTAGCTGCTGGTTCCCAGCTGACAGCCCAGCTGGCACCTGCTTCTGGTTCCCAGTCTACAGCCCGGCTGGCACCTGCTCCTGGTTCCCAGTCGGCAGGCCGGCCGACACTTGCTCCTGCCCACCAGTGGACTGTCCCAATCAACCCAAAGCCAGTCGTCCCGTCAGCAGCCCCCACTGACCCACCGCCGGATTTCCCAGATCATCAGTCGACTGTTTTTCTTGAGGCCCTACCAGACCTCCACTTGACTGCCTTCTGCTCTGCACTACAGTGCACTTCTGCTGCAGTGGTCACCAGTGTCTGTTCTGCAGCAGACCCCAGTTCCTGTGCAGTAACAGTCTCCTGCGGCTGTGTTTTTTCAGTGGCCCGGCTCTGCCAGCACACCTGCTAGTTTCCCAGTCTCTGGCATTCAGTCCTGTAGCCCTGTTGCTAGCCTACAGCCTCCAGTCCTGCCATCCTCTTACTGTCCTCCAGCTCAGATCTCAAATTGCTGGTCTCCAGTCTTGCACTCCAGCTGCCTGACTGTGGTCCTGAGCTCCAGCCTTATCACCAGCATCCAGAGCAGTCCCACCTAAACCACCAGCAGCCCTAAATGACTTAAGGGTAACAGATGTCTGAGAATGCTTACTGGTTTATGTATGAGGTACAGGGACTTGTTTTTGGAGAGGTGGGGGTGCTGACATGACCAATATCGATATAGATCTGCAAGCTGTCCTCACTCTCATGACTCCCGTCATCCCATTCCATCCCAGCCCATGCTGTCACTGAAGGACCATATCTTTGAAAATCTCATTATGAAGGGCTGTGAGAATGGCAACGTTCAGTTGAGTGATACGTCTGGGACCCCGGAAAAGAAAAACGATCCATTTTCATCAGAGGGAGACAGCATGAGATCAATAAGAGACCAGTCAAGAAAAACTCTGAGGGATGCCACATGGCTGTGGGGGTGGGATTGGGGTGGTGATGGGGGATGTATGGAGCCTTGACAGAGGTAATTGAAGACTTCCACGTGATAGATGCGGTAGGGAATCATTAAAGGGCCTGTTCGACACTGATGGCTTTCATGATGTCTTTTGTTACTGGATCACTGCACAGTTGGTTTTAGTTTTGATAATTAAACATACCCTACAGTCTACACTGACTAACACAAACCAACAGTAAGGACAGTTTTAGTCCAGAGTATATTTTACTGTATATTTTGATCCTGGTCAACTTTTTGTTTGGTCAAAAATGGTCATTTTTGGTGAATTCTGACCTGAAAAAAGGGACTGTGATTAAAATGTTGTCTTGACAACAGACTGTACGTGGATCTCAGAACTTTTGACCTGACTGATCTACATCTTTAACTTGGAGGACCATGACCCTTAGCTATTACAGTTTTAGTTACCTTACCTTACAATATTAATGATAGTGGTGGCAGCTCAAAAAACCCTCATATGAATTATTTTTGTAAGGGTTATATGCTTTGTCTTGGAAAGCATTTACAAAAGCTGTTTCACTGATGATGGGGGTGCCATATCAGAAAAAGCTCATATTTTTTTGTGAGAGGAAATGACAAATGATTTATTTTATCAGTTTGGTTGGAGGGTAGTTACCACATCAGCAGCTTTGACCATAAGCAGGTAAGATACATTCCAGGAACAAGGTGAATTGCTACCACAGACAGAGTAACATAAAGTGTATCACTTTTCAGGAAATGAATTACTTTCAGTGTAAATTAAAGTCATATCAAAAGAGACCTTGTAGCATGGCAGGAAGGAAGAGTTTCAGAGAAAGCACGTCCTTCTCTCCCGTTTTGCATGGTGATCAAAATCTTTCTGCTAAACTCACAGATCTGAGCTGAAGTGGTATCAGTTCGCCCTGAGCTGAGCAAGCAATTGAAACCATCAAAGGAAAATTTTTCATTTGCAACATTACACACATCAAACAAGTTAAACTTCTGTCTGAACCTCTGTTGATGGAAATGTACCAGACGGAAGCTGACATTTCCTCTATTCAATTCTGCCACATCTGGGGGAGATTGCCTCTCACGCAGTCAGAGGTAATGGGGAAGAAAGGCAGAGTAAATCCAAGCTGACTGTGTGGAGCAGACTGTGTTAATCTAATTTACCAATAAGTCTGATTCAACAGGGTGCCATAAAAGCAAGTCCACACCTCTTTAGCTGAGTGCCTTTCAGAAGATGGAAGGAGAGGAAGAAAGAAAGAAAGATGATGAGGTCACCTTGAGGATTTTTCTTTTATGGCTCTGGGTGAAACTGCTTACCTGGATGTAGTCACCAGCCATTTAAATGGATTCAGACAACAAAGAGTACCTCAAGGAATGGAGGAATAGAGGCAATGAGATAAAAAAAAAAAGATGCAGTGATGAAAACATGAGGGTTTCGTTGAAAGATAAGTGATTCTGTAGGATATTTCCTCTTGGTCTAATAATATGTTCACCCCGTGATGCTAACTGAAAAAGTTATGATAGCTTTTGATGGGTTTTTAGTTCTTCTTCTTGTTTTTAGTTTTTTTTTTTTTTTCTTAAATACAAAAACTGTCCATATGCAGCTCCATTCTCCTTACTGTGGCCCGACAGCAACTGTGTCAAATCCAAATCTGAAAGGTTACAGCCGGACTTGTATCTTAGCTGCTTTTACATTCATTCTTATTTATTTGCATTCCCTCACAGTACCTGTACTCGATTACTGGAGGAAACCCAAGCTACAAGAGAAGCTAAGATGATTGGCTGTGACCACATGAAGAGTTGGCACTCACCCTGCTGTAGCTGACTATTAATGTAAAGGTAACTGAGCCACAAATATGTGTCTGTTCAGCAGATCTCCTGTTCAGGAGCAATTGTGTGTAGTACTGTACATTATGCTTCAACTGGCGTCTGGCTGTTGAGTTGGAAGAGGCTCTGGCTAATGTGCCATAGCTCTGGCTGTAGCTGTAATAACAACTTGGCTTGGCTATAGTTTTTGTTGCTAAATTCAGACAAAACTGAAGTTATAGTACTAGGCTCTAAACACCTTAGAAACTCACTATCTGATGACATAGCGATTATGGATGGCATTGCGCTGGCCTTCAGCACCACTGTAAAGAATCTGGGCGTTATCTTTGATCAGGATGTCTCCTTTAACTCCCATGTAAAACAAATTTCAAGGACTGCCTTTTTTCACGTAACAAACAGGCACATCCTGTCTCAAAACGATGCAGAAAAACTAGTCCATGCATTCGTAACTTCCAGGTTGAATTATTGCAATTCCTTACTATCAGGCTGCCCAAATTCATCGCTCAATACTCTTCAGTTGATCCAGAACACTGCAGCAGTAGTCACACTTCCATCATTATTACATCCATAGTGCTGTATTCCGTACATATAGTATGCGTTACCAATATATGCATATATCACACACATAAATATATGTATATGTATATACTATGCCATATATGCTATGTATAGTTAAAAGTCTATTATTAGAGCTGTCACTCTTACTGTGATTGCATTTCTGCCTCTGTCTCTGTCTCTATCCCTGTCCCTCTCTCCACCCACCCAGAGCCTGCTTCTGCTTGAGATTTCTGCTTGTTAAAAGGAAGCTTTTCCTCACCACTGTCACCAAGTGCTTGCTCATGAGGGAATCATTGGGTCTCTGTAGATAAAGAGTTTGGTCTATACCAGCTCTATGTTTAAGTGTCCTGCAACAACTTCTGTTGTGATTTGGTGTTATATAAATACAATGTAAGGCACTCAGAGTTGCCATGGCTATAGCTACGTAATGCAGCTATATAACCAAACCTATAGCCCTTGAAAGAGCCTATGGCCAAATAAGCAGGTACAGCTGTCGTCATAGCCACAAAGGTTGTTTTATCTCCCAACCAATAAGGCAGCCAGCTATAGTTGTGGTCACAGCTGGTGGCTGATGCCACGGTCAGAGGTTTGCCATTGTCTGATCAGAGGAAATGCAAAACATATTGCTAAGAAACAGAAAAAACATCACATCACAGCATCATACATACAGCATCTTTCTTTTTTTCTTTCTTTCTTTCTTTCTTTCTTTCTTTCTTTCTTTCTTTCTTTCTTTCTTTCTTTCTTTCTTTCTTTCTTTTCTGATTTCTCATGATTGGGAACACCAGCAAACTTTCCATCATACTAAATTGTCAGTGTCAGGAGAATTCTCTACTCAAGAAGCATAGGAGAAAAAATGATTTCAGCATTTAGCTTTGTTGAGGGAACATGGTAAACATGGTAAAACTGCAGTATCTGTAAAACATCAAAAAAGTACATTTGTCATGAATATTTCACTATAATCTTGTGAAATATCAGGGTCCAGCAAACAACATGTTCAACATGTCTGCCATGCTTTGCTATAGACCTACTGAAAAATCTGAACATAAAAAATGTGAAAACTATAATGTGGTTCTCAGCAGTGCTGATATATCCCACTGCTTCATAATGAGTTGTCTTTCAAGGACAGTTTTCTTTAAAATTTTCAGGGCAGAAAGAATAAAGATAATTAGTTGTAGAGAACAAGTCAGTCTGGTACGAGGAAGATGGTAATTGCTGCCACTGCAACAACATGAAGCACTGTAGCCTGTGAATGGGGACCTTGATGATGAGTATAATATGGAAACTGATGAACACACCCCATCTCTCTCACTCTCTCTCTCGCGCTCTCTCATTCTCCCCTGAGCCCTCATTAGCAGCTACCATGTTATGGTTTAGGAATCTACCATAACTGCCATATTCACACACACACACACACACACACACACACACACACACACACACACACACACAAACACACAATTTTGGAAGGAAAAAGAAAACTAAAAAGATTGGATCAAATTCTAATATTGAGGTCATAATTGTTCATTAATGAAAAGTGAGTTCTTACATATTTTAGTTCTCTGACTTATAAAAACAAAGCTGTACACATCACTCACAGCTGCTGTGTATTGTACCAGCCGCTGACTTTTCAGGTCATTCTGTCCTCCTTTTTTTTTGTTTTGTGTGTGTGTGTGTGTGTGTGTGTGTGTGTGTGTGTGTGTGTGTGTGTGTGACCCTTTACTACCTGTCAGTGTACATTTTCTCTGCAGGCTACGTCATCAAAATCTTACATCATACCCCTGAATAAAATCACATTAAAAATGTATCACAACAATTCTCTCAAGGTGTTCTTTGTTTACCATAACAAAGGTTTGCTTTTCTTCAGACTGCCTCAGAGAATATGTGAGTGAAGGAAGTTGGCATTTAGTGTCTCTCTGATTTACAACTGTACGCAAATTTGATTCTGATTTACAAAAATAAACAGAAACAGAAAGAAAATATTTTGCACAATCCTAGTTGTTTCCTGTCCCCACCTTTCCCTCAAGACAAGAAGCATGTTTTATTTTTAATGACATTTTATTCCTTTCACGGCTGTAAGCCTAAACTCTGAAAGTTCGAGCTCCATTCATGCTCGAAGTCCAACATATTTAACTTTTAATTGGACCCAGTGGCTCTTGACGTATAATGCAGAGTAAAGAATGTTCTCTATATTTGCTTATTGTGAGCCATTGTCTCAAACGTGCAAATGATTTATTATTGTGTAAATGACACACATGATCATTTGATGACACACATTTTTCAGTAATACTAACAGCCTTTTAATGATGCCTTGAACTTTTTGATAAGCCACTGGTTATACGGTGCAGAGCCTTCTGGTCCAATCTCATCCACAGCCAGCACCTTCCCCCAAGAAAAAACTGAGCTGACACTTGACATTTTGGCAAATTGCCACTATTAAAAGTATTAAAAGTATCAAATTATCTGTTAGCAGTTCCTGTTTGAAGTGTATCCATGGATTAATAGACAACTGTCACTGGAAACTGAAGGGAACCTAAAAACTTGATGATTCTCAGGCAAGTTCTGATATTGATATTGATTATTGCCCTGGGTTCAAATCCACTGACCGATGAAATGGACAGATGGAAATGAACCTGAATGGGTGGTAACTAAGCCTGTGTGAACTGTCACATCAGTTGGGAATCACTACTCTAAAAGCTGCCGGTGTGCATTTTTCTGTCTCTTTCTAACTTTCCCACCAGTGCCTGATCAAACCCAGCTGGGTCACTGGGCGAGGGTGACTGATATTGAGAGACCTGTAACATTACTAATGATGTGTTCCAGCGCATCCAGAAGATATATCTTGCACACTTTTTAATGTACGGACCCACATACAGACTCAACCCATCCAGCTACATTTTATCTCAGAGGAGTGAAACTCTGGATGTGACATCCCACAGAAACTTTAAAATTAAGAAATAAAGTTACTCTGGAGCAGTAGATACATGGTCTGCAAACACAGTCAGTAACCCTGCACACTTTATATCTAATGTTAGACATTTTTGTTATTACTGCTATTTTTGCTGACATGTGACATCTAAAGTCAGATGTAGTTTCTTGAACTACTTTTTCTCAGTAACTTTAGTTTAAACAAACTGAATTTCTCTTGAGGGAAGCATTGCTGCTGTTTAACTTCTTTCCATGTCAAGAAGCTTTTGAGACTTTCAAAGTAGCTTCACAAACACTGTGAGTAGATGTGCATGGTTTGGAAAGACAAATGAAGAAACCTGCTTTGGTGCCATGGATACAAAGATCAGCATGTGCAAAGAGCACTGCTCTTTAAAATGCCAAGCAGTGGTACAGGTGTTATTGTCTAAAAAGGAAATAATGTATTGGTCTGCCTGCTCTTTCTCTGGTATGGTGAAGTATGAACAAGCAAACAGGTGCTTAGTCCTTAGGTCAGAGGGTGTGTGAGTGTGTGTGAGAGAAAGCTCCCTCAGGCAAGCACTGTTCTCCTCACATTTTCTTCCAGCGCAGTTTTGGCCATTCGCCTGTGCTGCAACCCAGGGGAAAGTAACTGTACACACACGTACACACACACACACACACACACACACACACACACACACGCACACACACACACACACACACACACACACACACATATACATGCACACAGACACACACACATGCACACTCACAAACACACACACAGACACACAAACACATACACACACGCACACACATGCGTGCACACATACACACACACACACACACACACACACACACACACACACAGGAACACAATGAAATTGCTTCGAATAGCAGAAACAATAGATTAATAGCTCCCTACAACAAATACAGCAATTACAATGTTGGGTAGTGAGCCAAGGCTACAGGGCCCACAGTGTGGTGTGTTGCTTAAGCAAAGTGGAGATATTTATGTTGCTCCTGGGCCAAAGCTGCTTCTTGCTTTGAGGATAACCCTTTGACTTTTCCAGCAGTCGGGACACAACACATGTAACTTTTCTCTGTCTTAAGAAGCTGCAGTAGTTGCAGCAGTTGCAGTTTATTAATTGACACACTGTAACCTATATTGTACATGCACAGCTAAAGTGAGAGCTCACCACACACATTCACTCACTCTATTTCACTCTCTCCCAATCAACCACTCACTCAGCATGCACACACATTGTGCACTGCCCTATTCCTTTAAGGAGTTATTGTTACTGTTATAACACCATCCCCCACTCTGGATGCCAATTATAACATAATTCCATTCCAGCACAGTAATCAACATGCATATACACACAGTCCTATGTGTGTTAAGTCCATTTGAGAGGATTCAGTATAACCAGTAGCCTACATTTCAAGTCCACTGCAAGTGGGGAGCTGTCAAAAGTACTGCTTGTCAGTACAAACAACATGAAGTGGTCCATTTGTTTAGTGTGCGCGTATTAAAGTAGAGAAAAAAACTGTAAAGGCAATGATAATACCCAGGCTATGACTTATTCTTATTATTCTATTATTCTTATTCTATTCTAACGTTAAATTTGCCATGACAGCATCAGGCATAGCTTTTCAAAGTCCAGACCTTTCTCAAAGTCTGTTAACTAGTGGTCCACGGGCCACATCCACCCCGCAGAATATTACAGAATTCAGAAAATGTGTGCATCTAACATTAGTCACTGCTGGAAGAGGTCCACTCTGGCCTCAGAGTGATCCTCCAATTAGCTTGCCAACCCCTGGCAATGAGCCAAAAAGTCCATAATTCATAGTTCAGTCATTCTACAGGATCAGATGATTCTCCAGCTCTATCCTCTCTACTCTGTGGATCCACCATCAAACTGCTCAGCTCTCAGGTAGGTCATTCCCTGGCAGTAACAGCAACACATTGGCCAGATTATGAGATGTAACTCTGGAGTTGTTGGAGAATAACTGAGCTTGTCTTTTACACTCAAGGCATCAATTTTTTATTGTCATGGTCAACTGTTGTATTCATGTTCAAACTGGAGTCCTGAAGAGGAGTTTTTGTTGAGATAAGGCCTCATTCATTGGTAGTTGAACTGTGAGTTCTGTACTGAGCACAGACTGGTTCCATGGTGGTGGTCTGAGAACATTTTCTAGTTATCTAGTTATCATTATGGGTTTCCATGTTTTTTAGGAACCTGTACACGCTGATATAAGCTCGTAAAAATAACATTCATTTTGTAGGAAAGTGAAAATACTGGAGCAGTCTGAACACAAACTGGAGCTTCGGTCATGAACTGTGAGGAATTTTGAACCACATGAAACAAACTCCAGATTGCTCATGTCAACATTCAGGTAACCATTCTCAACACAGTGACCTCTCTGCCTTCCTCATTGTTTTCAGAGCCCCTCCACTGTGCACGTCAAGAACACAATTGCCAAATTAAAGCATTCATCTAAGTTGCCTGCCAAATTTCTGAAGGAGGTATTCAGCATTGTTAATCCCACTCTTTTATCTGTTGTGAATAGCTTTCTGTCCACTGGCTGTATTTCCTTCTGTCTAGTGCACCCATTTCTTAAAAAAATCAAAACAAAAAACAGTGTTGACCACCAAAATGACACATTTCTAAAGTACCATTTTTATCATGTGTATGTGGAGTCGTTTATATATAAATCCCAAAACGTATTGCCAATCCTTCGGTTTGCCTTCGTTAATATTGAGACTGATCTGACTCCAGGTGGTTGGCCATTATTGTTGAATAGACCAAGAAAAGAGAGAAACCAACAGAAAACAAGGCTTCATCAGTAGTAAAGCAGAACAGTTCTACCCACACTGTTAGGGGCAACACACACCAGCAATGTATGATGTGCATCACACACCTACACCTACTATTTTCATAAAGGAGTCTGAATGCCAGCTTTGACTCGGGCTCATCACAACTTGATGCACGTCCGCACGTTAGGATATGCTGCTGTCCAATTTGTCAACATCGAGATGTGTCAGCTCCTCAGAAGATCAGCAATTTTATCACTTTTGTTCAGCACATCTCACCAACTTGCCTGAGCATGTGTCTGTGTGACGTGCCCAGTGTGTGATGCAGACATCAACTGATGCATGTGAATTGACACAGCATTATGGCCACTAGATGATTTGAGGGGGAATGAGGTCAAATCTCCCTTGTTAGCAAAATGACCAAAATGCATCCCTCTTGTTAACCTGCCATCCTCCCTCTCCATCCTCTAGTAGCAGAAATAGTGCAGGGGCAGAGAGGTTGTTTAGTTGAATTTTAGTCTGGTCTGTTTGACTCATTGATCTGACTGAGCTTTGTGCAGTGAGAATCGAAGTCCTCCATCATGGCTCTGAAATATCAGTGGTCTAACTGTGCGGTGCAGTGATAGATCCATGGCGCTGTCCATGGTGCTGAAGTAGCAGACTGCTTTGGAATTTCGCCTTTTTCCCAGTCCTGCCCCTGTGTCAGATTTATCTTGGATAATATTGTCGAAACTATATATTATAGATTTTTAATTCTATACTATATTGTAACCTTTATATTCTACGGAGTGGTGTCACCTTCATGATCAAAATGACAATCAGCAATGTGTAATCACAGAACATAGTATCATAGACACACTCTGCTCTCTGTAGCATTCCTGTAATATTTCTATGTTCATTCAGTCGCATCTATGCTGCTAATAAACATCCCCACACCTAGCAGCCTCTGTGGAAAAATAGTTTAGGAAAGACATGACTACAGATAGATTAAGGGTCATAGGGTTAGTTTTAAATTGGGTTACTGTTTGGGACATCCTCCCTGTTAAAGATGAACAAACTCACTGCCTGACTATGGGCCAGCTTCACTAAGTAAATGGCATTTTGCAAATATGCACTGCAGAGTTTGTAGCCAGATTCTGTGTATATTCAGCACCTAATTAGATGAGACAGAAGGTCATTATGCAGCCAGCTCCTGGACTGCTCTTGGTATTGAACCTCCAGATGCACTCACGAGTGACGGAGGGCTCATAAGTGCAGTCCAGAGGTGAGATTTCAGTGAGATCACTCAGCTGATTACAAAATACTCCACCTCAGAAAAACTATTACTATCACTCAAAATGTTACTCAAGCTAAATATGATATTAGAACAATTAGCACATCTCTAATTCTCAGTATATTAAGGGGCAATCAACATGCTCATGGTAAACAAAAAGTAGATAAACTATGACTCAAAGATGCACATAGTATACACAGTATTGTTACTCTTCCTACTACTTGTGGTGAGAGTGTCTGTGTGTGTGTGTGTGTGTGTGTGTGTGTGTGTGTGTGTGTGTGTGTGTGTGTGTGTGTGTGTGTGTGTGTGTGTGTGTGTGTATGCTTGTAGTTCGGGGTATGTGTTAGTACATACAAAGGGTGGGAGGGTTGGGTTTTTAATATTGTTCTGTTTTTATTTAAATTGTTTTTAACCCTTGTAAAGCACTTTGTGTTGCATTTCATTGTGTATGAAAGGTGCTATATAAATAAAGTTTGACTGATTGAAGAACACAGCAGTGAAACCGGTGGAGGGAGGGAGAGAGAGAGACAGAGAGGAAAGAGATGGAGCAGGTGGAGGTGGTGTTGATATGGATGTAAATGTTGAGTTGAATTGACCCAAAGGCACATTTTAATGTCGAAACAGAATAAAGAAAAGTTAAGTTCCAGCCTGTAGTGATCTTATAGTTCATTGATGCTCAAGTTGTATAGATTTTGTCTGAAAGGAGCCCAAAGTGTCACCCCTGTACAAAACTGACCAGTGATGTCTGCGACGTGGAGTGCCAAAACACCACAGTTATGACTGCTTATAACCAAAGGTGGTAATCAATTAAAAAGTTCATTAGGTACCAGTTACTCCCATGCAGGCCTAAAGAGCTGCTTTATGTGAAATTGTCTTCACTCACCATCACTGTTGACACACTGCACTTGTGGGATCTGAGTTCCTGGTCCACACTCTTTCTCATTATCAGGGATGCACTCCTCCAGTTTAACCACCAGCCAGTCGTAGCAGCTGGGCTCTTCACACGGTATTGCCTCCACCAGGTGGGGGCAGTTACCCGTCCCGCCTGTTGGCTCATTGACAATCTTCCTCTTCCTCAGTTTGAAGCCTGTCGGGGAACAACAGGAATCTAATGAAGTAAATGAACACAAAACAGCCCCATGCTAATCAACCGCAGTCCCTCCCTCTGTGATGTGCTCAGCAAAAACTTGCTGCAATTTGACAAAATCTAATGTGCAACTGTAAGCACATTAACATCACTCTACGGTCACAGTGTGACTTTGATGATAACTGTAACATTGCATTTAACGTGACAGTCCATTAAGCCTGAAGTTGACAGAAATTCCAAAAAGAACTTTGCATAATAACTGTTTTCATACTGCTATTATTAGAGTGGGTCTTATTACACTGGGGTTTGTTCTCGTGTGTCATTTCCTCTGCTCAAGGGCATGGGATTCCTTGACCCAGGTCCTTGGAAGGGGGGATGTTAACTCCAGCCCAGCCAAGGTCACACACCCACTAATCCACACTCCTGCTCCAGCCCGATAAGGCAGCAGCGACCTGGAGTGCCTGCAGGACTCAGGTGGAGATGGCAGAATCTCCCCTTTTCTATTTCATTTTTGTCTCTCCTTTTCCCTCAAAACCTTTATTTAATCAGGCAGATCAGCAGAACATGTACCGCCATGTGTCTGGTCCCATTGATGGAGGCTTTATCTCGTAGGGGTGAGGGGGCAGGGAATTCAATTCTATCAGGCATTACTCACTTGCTATCTGCAGGGTGTATTATGAATGGCATGGCTGCAAGATAGCAGCGCAGCACAGGCAGCTAGTGTCAGAGCACGAGGCTTCATTTTGATTTCAGACACACACATTGTAAATGTAAACAATCACGTGATGAAAATTTGAAATCAAAAGGACTATCAACTGTTTTTAAAACTAAAATCCCAATCTGAAAGAGAATAAGTTGTAAGAGTCACAGTTTTTTACTGACATCATTAACAATTAAACTCCCTTTTTGACAAGTGGCCTTGAGTTACAATTCTAAGAAATGAATGTAAATCTCAAGTGCATAATTGCGCAGAATTTGAATTTGTTCAGCCCAAACTGTTCAAATACTAGAAATGTGTGCATTCCTCTGTAGACAGTAGATCATAAAGTACAAACTAACATTCAACTAATGTGTGTTGAAATCACAGCCAATTGATTTGCATGTTCCATAAAAGGAGGATACAAAGATTTGAAGCTGGAAGGACACGATTTGAGTCTATGGATTTCTGGATAATGAGCATCAGGTTACACACACTCGAAAATGTGTGTGTGTGTGTGTTCACGTTCATGTTCCATTATGTACAGTACATGACAGAAAGACCAGAAGCAGCATAGTGAGCAAATGAGCGAGTGAGTGCGGATCCATCATTAAGATGCATGGAGGAGAATTTCCAACCGTCCCTTTCATTTGAGGTGCTTCATTAAGGCAGAGTCAACAGGCATTAGTCATGGTGGACGCTGCTGTTCCAGGGATAATTAAGGGCTGAGACAGCGACCGCTGAGGCAACCCCAATGATTGACTAGCACAACCTGCCACAACAGCCTACAAATCGGCAGAGGAGATGATGACATTTTGACTGCCATTCCAAACTTAGGTCCTCCTCTAGCGCTGTCAGAAAGCCAGAATATTGACTTTGATACCAATAGTAGGTTTTAGACCTCATTACTAATGAGATGAAGAATCCAGAAAACACATGCTGTGATATGCCAGAATAACAGTGGGACATATTTTGATATGTTGCATATGTACAGAGTTGGCCTGTATGTACACATGTGGGCAATATGTAGGCCTGGATAAGTATGTTCAGCATCTGACAGCCCACTGCCCTAAAATGTCAGAAGGGTTGGTTGCAGCACACCACCTGCTATTGATTTGGTACCAAAAGTCAGATAGACAGGATGCAATAAGAAAATGTAATAAGACACTGGTGAGAATGTAGAGGATGACATCATGCCAGTTTGTCAACCAGTTACCAACCTAGTATTTATGGTAGGCTATTTGTGATCATGGTCTTTGTTCTAAGATATGCAAAACATGTCCTTGACCTAGACAGAGATGAAATTAATCAAATTTAACATAGGAAGAGCCTCCAGTAACACAGATCGTATTTCCATGTCGACACAAAGCCAGTGGTAGAGCAACACACTGCATTTGTTTTTAATTTGTTATTTTCTGGATCCAACTGAAGCTGATTGCACCAAAGGTGAAATGGTGAAGCTGAGGTTGTGTTTATGCAAAGGGAATTTCTTCTAATCATTTCATATGAAACCACTCTTATGTTTGTGCTTGTGCCCAGTTTCAGGAAAACAAAGCCTTAATCCTGATGTGCCTATCGAACTCTGTTAACTACTTTATGACACAGTGGCATAATTCTCATTGGGAAGTCTTACCTTTTTTGGCTGCCTGGTCCTGGCAGTTTTCATAGGTGCAGGGTCCCCAGGCACTCCACGAAGACACCTCACACTCAACTGGACAGCTGATATGGCACAACTGGGTGGTGATCGGGGGGATACCCAGACACAGATCACTTACCATTGGTCGCAGTGCTATGGAGACACAGATGGAATGTCAGCAAAATGTAACAAGATACAGTGAAACAAAAGATAACAGAAAAATTAGGGACATTAAACCTATCAAACTGCAAAATTTGAAGATGTCCTGAACATGTTCCACAGTTCTTGTCGTTGATAACCATGCAAACACTGTTCAACAGAAGAATCACAATCAGGGAATGAACCCAGTGTGCTAAGATGGTGGAAGAGTTTCCCGCTTTACCACTAGCTACAAATATATGACTTTCTAAGTAAGATATCAGAACCTTCCATTCGTTTTCAAAGCTGTACAAAAGACTCAGCATATATGTGCAGAGACCACATTATTTCAACTGCAGTCTTCAAAGTTATGTGAAATCTGTATAGTTTAACAAAACAAACCAAACAGACATGAAAACATTCAAAAAAAAAAAAAAGCAGAAATTGGTCTTTTAGATCTCCAATACCCCTGCCTTCAGAATCCCATATCCCCCCAGAAAAAAAAAAAAAATCCTTTCAGCTAAAAATCAAAGCCAAAAAATGCAAACACTCTCCTCTTTCATTCACAGCACCCCAAACCCCCAAAATATTTCAAAAGCAGACAACTTTGAAAAAACAAAGTTTGTTTTATTCCCCAGCACAGCAGGCCAGTCTTCCATTTGGCCTGATTCTCAGTGGACCTCAGCTCCAAACAGCTGTAGGTGACTCTCTGCAAGGTCGTCAGGCTGATGAATCATTCTCACTGTGCAACAACAGGGCCTCATTCACATGCAAATTGCCTCCGCTTGGCCAAACGTGCGTCCTTTAATAGTGTTGCTTAAACGTGGCATGCCCTTGAGTGCCTATGTAACACAGGAACAGGTGATATGTCCAATAATGTGACGTCAGTACGTGCTGTGTATCTGTATCTGCATCAACATCAAGTCATTTTCTGATTATTTTCAATACTTTGTGTATTTCTTTACAGCAGTTAAACAGATATTTTTATGGAGAGAACAATAAGAACTAGAATTGGCTGATACGGGACTTAATTGTATCAAGCTGTCCGATCGGCCCCCCAGTCAGGCTGTTGTATTGGGTCATCTAATGGCATCCGGGGACCTGTATAATTCCTGTGGAACAGGATTGC
Organism: Chaetodon trifasciatus; assembly: GCA_037975065.1. Classification (NCBI taxonomy): domain Eukaryota; kingdom Metazoa; phylum Chordata; class Actinopteri; order Chaetodontiformes; family Chaetodontidae; genus Chaetodon; species Chaetodon trifasciatus. The sequence continues at coordinate 5,623,288 of JBBMOE010000029.1, forward strand.
TAACATTGCAGCAGGGGAATGAATTACTTTGAATGTCTCCATTACATTACCATCTGATGGTCATTTTACATGCAAGACTGATCCTTAAACCCAATTCCTGATGGTTATAAGTCAACTTATTTTCTCAAACAAGAGCAAACAGTGTACTACACTATAATGCAGGTTATGGAGCTCCATTTAGAGGCATCAACATTTAAATTAACATTAAATCAAAAAGAATTACATCTTTTATTTAGACTTTTTGGTATTTTATGCAGGAACTAAATGCTTGGCATTGAAATGGGTTTTGGACTGAAACTAAAGAGATTGTGGTGGGAGGGGTCTTTTGAAAAGTATACCACTCCCTGCCGATCTGTGTTTTCACATCCTCTCATATTGCCATTCTGAACCTTCAGAACACCATCATTATTCTTCTACTTTCTGCATCCTGCTCTCCATTTCATGAATCATTTCTGTCATGCCCCAGTGTGAGTGGCACAGCTGTGTAGAAGGTATAAGGACTGTAATGTAACTGGCTTAGAAGACAGTGATTAATTACTACACTCCTCTGAATATTCCACCCCACCCTACCCGCCTGTGCATTCTGCACTGCTTCTACATGAACTGTGCGTTTGACATCACCAAAGACATTAATGTTCATTTAATACCCTGGGAACCATGAACTACTATAGGAAATACTGATAATATTGGCAGAAAATATTAAATACCAAAATATCACTACTGGCTGAAATTCCACATCATTGTAGCAAGCTACTTACAGCTGGGAAGTATTAAAGAGATTATTAGTAAATATGCCACTGTACTAACAGGTGCTGAATTAGATTATACAAATGACCTGTTGATGAATTTAATTCCAATATGTCCATGTGTTGTCACGCTAACAGTGCAGTCAGACACCTCATTTTTATTAAAAGGCTTTCATCCACATGGTTCATTAAGAACTTTTGGAGGACAATAGCCTCTTTGTTCTCCTCCCTCCTTGTCCGGTCTGAGCTGCTCTCCACAATCATAACAAAGGCTGATTAATGGAAATCTCCACATAGACTGCCCTTGCACAGGTATCTCTGTGCCAGATGGTCCAGTCTTCCCTGTGCCGCGCTCCCAGCCACCAAATTAGGAATCTCAGAGGCCGCCGTCCTGCACTGCTACGTGCCAGTTGCCATCAATAACCTGACTGCCAGTTCCTTTCCAGCCGAGGATTCCCGGCATCACAGCGGCACAGCTGTTGTACAGCATGTCACAGTTTGCTCCCTGATAGGGTTTCATATTCACTGGAACTGGTACAGGAAAAACAGCTGATATAACTTATAATAACAACATCTTTAAATATCTTGATATCTTCGTAAGAACATCAGAAACTGGATATGAAATACATATGTGCCACCAGGAAGAATACAAAGCTGCTTATGATAACCCAAAAACACCCCATTTGTGCATGTAGCGTTGTAATAAACAGTGATGTTGTCAGCAGTAATCTTTGCATGAGAGTGACAGAATTTCAGGACTGAGTAAATCGTTCACTTTCCAACTGTGAGCATATCAAATCAAGAATGAGCAGTGATCTGGAATGGCTGTAGCTCCCAGTAATCGGACTGGGAATGATGTGTGTTCACAGATATTACTGCCAGACTATCCTATCTCTGTCACTGAGGGATTTGCCGATCATCCTTGAAAGCAAATGATAAGATTACATCAGCTTAATTGGGCTACAGATTCCCTCCACACAGCTGCTTGGCTCATCACAATGAAATCGTTCACCGTATGCTGTGACGCAAGAACTAGGAAATGAACCACGTGCTGTGGTCTCGACAAGAGCAGGCCCGTATGAAGAATGCATTCAGAAGCTGAGTGTCCAGGTCAATGCTGAAGGTGGCTTAAGATGTAGTTCCTCTATGTCTGCTGACTCCAAAGACACACTTTATTAACTCTACTCAAGTCAGTGTTTTTTTTAGCTAGGGTGTTAATAGTTTTCACTTAAGCAAATCTTTCAAAATACCATGGCAGACTCTTGGTTTTGTTATTTTCATTATAATTATTTTGCATGTTTTTTGTTTTAGATGATAGGTGTAATTAAGGAGGTCAAGGTAATCAGGTTCAGACTTTGAACTGCACTTTCAACAGCAATGAGTGAACTTCAAATGTAAGCACGTCATTACTGAATGTCACAGTAGCAGCCCCTTAAAACTGTAGCTAGTGTGAAAGATGCTTACATGATAGCAAACTGACCAGATCCTTCATTTCCTCGAGCCAGTAGTTGACATTATGCAAACAGCAAATCAATCAGATGAAAATCCTCTTCTTCCAAAGAAAAACCTGCACTATAAAACCACAGTGGTGGAATTAGACGTATCCAACACAGAAGCAGCTGAAAGAAGGTGGTGAGAAAGTGTCCTAATGAAAACGGGGTGGATAAAGGCTCTCATTTACATCATGGTGTGTCCAAGTTGGGGGTTGGCTAAAATTATACATGACAGCACAAAACCTGTGAGAGAGTGAGGACAGGTGCAGTGCAACTGAGCTGGCAGAGCTTCTCCTCATTTATCACACCCATTCTGCTCTTCTTTCTTCTCACTTTTCTTCTTCTGCCACCAGCCTGTTTGTCACACCTTGACACCAAATTCAGTCACTTTTCACCTGTCATAATACCTGTATAATGCCTCCCTGCTGCCACCCAAACACTCCCCATAACAATTACAGTGTTAACATGCAGGCAGGGAGACTTGGCTGGAGGTGCAGCCACTTCGTATCTCATCCTGACAATATATGTGAAGAGGAAGTGTGGAAAGTGTGAGACTCACTGCTGTTAGCAAAATGTGGAATTTTGACACTGAAGGATGAAAGTGTGGCTGGTTGTGAGCATCTGATCTGAATAATTTCTAGCAGCAGACGCCAGTTCAGCCTCCCCGGCCAGATGGACTGGGACTTATTGTGTCAGTGCTGGATAAGCAAGGGCGTGCTACCAGGCCACTTCCAGCCTCCGTGTGCTCAGTAATGCCACCAATTTACATGAAAGCTCATATTTCATCTGCTATCCTCTCTGTGTGGCTTTTGCACACACATTAGCATATTCATATAGCTCAGTCCCAGATTTGATATGAGGGGAAAACCACTTTAATTCTCTTCTCTGGTTCACACATGGCTGGTGAAGGGGTGGGGTGGGGGGTTGGGGGGGCTCAGTTACTCCACACAGAGCTGGAACAGATGACATGACTGGTGTGTGTGTGAAACGCAAGCCTAAGCAGATGATTTGAAAGCTCATAAACAACTTTTTTGTCTGCCACTCGGCTCTGGCAGATGTGTTTTGAAGCTGTTTATAACAAGTTGGTTGCAAAACATGAGCTATTAAAAATGTTGTACTTTACTGCACCAACGTTCTTTGCTTTCTGTTGCCAAGATATCGATTCTTGCCCCCCTACTCTTCCCTAATGTTGTTTGTTTGCTGTTTGAGCTAATAGCAGCACTTGATAGGTGGAATGAATTCTGTCTAATGTACTGAGTGCTATGCAGTTAGAATAGTGGAAATGGATATAAGCTGTGGATTACTTCCAATGGGTCCCAACTCCAGCATTTTACTGTAAAGCAATATTTAGGAACGACAGCAGATGTTCTCCTGTCAAATCCAACATGATGACATTATAAATGATACTCCCAGTGTTCTTTGTCTTGGTCTTTGTTTCCAGTAACAAAACAACATTGTCTACTAAAATTCATATGCCAAATTGCTTTTCCAAATTATGTTTACTGGTATCAGTGTCCTCCAGTCCAGGAAGAGTTTAGATGTCATAGGGAGGCAGTCAGAGTAGATTAAAACTGGACAAAATGCTGGACTTTGACCCTGGAGACAGGAGTCATCTGTCCTGTGTGCGGTTAGGTTTTGGTTATTACTACTAAATACATTAAAGTTTGGGGAAAAGTCATCCCCTCTCCTTTGCTTAAAGTCAACATTGACTTTTTTCAAAATATAAACAAGACCTCCACCTTTCCATCTTTCTAATTATTTTTAACCAAGTGCTCCAGCTGTCCAAACAGAACCAGAAAAGCAATAATTAAAAGCAGAAATTGTAGGAAAACAAATTCAATATGGAACCAATGAACATTTTGCAGATATGTTCACTATATTGTGACTTTGCTGACATGTTCAATAAAAATATTTTGGCAGCATATTAATAAAAGACAAATTAGTTTGAGACAGGATTGTAATAATAATAATAATAATAATAATAATAATAATAACAACAATAACGCATGGGAAGTAATGTGGTTGTTGATGTCAAAAACCTCCATGTGGTGCCAAGTTTCAAGCTGCATTGTCCTACATAAAGCTGAAATGATTATCCTGTGATCTCAACATAATGAACTTGGTTTTCTTGTGACCACATAATAATTATTCAGATCTTAACATTACCAAAATCACCCATTTCTGTGCTTTCTAATAAGGCACTGTTTATAAGTTGTCACTAATTGCTTCATTAATGGTTGATGAACCATGTACTAATGCTTTAAAAATCACTTATAGCTGTAGCCACTGTGTTGTAAAAAAATCCCTTATGAATTATATCGTCATTAATGTCCACAGGATTCTACACAGGATAATACCATTAAAAACAAGTGTAAATGTTAAAGGGCCAGTGTGTAGCATTCAGTGACACCTAGCGGTGACCTTGCAGGTTGCAATCACATGAATACCCCTCACCTCACCCTCCTCTATGATGGCTGCTGAAAATGTGAAAAACGAGAAAAGCCTTCTGTAAAGCCAGTGTTTGGTTTGTCTCTTCTGTAGAAACATGGTGGTGCAACATTATTTTCAGGTGATTATACACTAATGAAAACATGCTTGTGAATGTCATACTCCATTTCTGCCAAAAGATCCCCTAAATCTTACATGCTGGACTTTAGCGGGCTATTAATACATTTTTCAAAACATTGCAAAGAAAACTTTGCTCTTAATAATGGCTCATAACTTATCTGTAAAGCCTTACTAAATAATTTATTAACATTTATGAAAACACTTATTTTCATTTATAATCCCTACATAAAGGTTATCTTATTAGAAAGTGGTACCCAAGAGTCTGATGCCGTAATCGTCTATAATCAGCTGGCAATCTCTGCCAGTTTCCTTTATGATGCCACTTACAATCAGATCAGCAACACCATTAATTATCATAACTGATACCTGCAACCAATCAAGCAGTCGCATAATGTTCTTATAATATTCCCATAAAAACCTACAGTGTGCCTATATTTGTTAACAGTTAATGTGCAGTATATTGACCAATATATGCCTATTACATAGGCACTGTAATATATGTACAATATTTTTATAAGGAAAGATACAGTAGTGTGTCTGTGGTAGCCAATCATAGTGACCTATCAAGGAAAAAAACACCCAGATGGCGTCCATTCCGAGCCAAAGCCTCACCATTTGGGGAATATTTTCTCTGGCAAAGTGTAGTCAGCACAGAAGTACCATAGTGTTACAGTTACTGAGGTATGTAAACGTTTCTGCAGCCTGAAGGCTGAATATGTGATTTCAATTATGTGAAATGCATTAAAATCACTCTATTTTAGTGTAACTATATTCTATTAGTATTTTGGAAAAGCAGAGACACAATCACCAGGTCATTAACTCGATGCTCTCCACCCCTTGGCTGTACATGAAAAACAGATCAATGACAGGGCATGCACTCAGAGTCAGATCCAGAGGAAAATAAAACCTTGGGTATGAAAAAAAATGTTTTTCTTTCATTATATTCCTTTACTTTTTGACTGCATGTGGTTTTCAACACAGAAAAGGGAAATTACTTAATATTGGTTAACTCAGGGTTTAAGATATGCTCAAACAAGCTAAATGCATTTATTGTTTGTATTTATGTATAACAATAAGTGGTGAATAAGGCAATAGATAAAATCTAGCAATACAAGAGAAGAGACGATAGAAGAAAAGCTTGCTGGGAAAGTCACCTTCTTTGCTCTTGAGTGATCCCAGGTTAGGCGGAGTATCAGCGCTGCTCTGGACACAGTAGACCTCTCGAGTCTGAATCCCACCTCCGCACAACCCTGTCTGATTTCCACGCCGACGGTCCTGTTGACTCAGCAGCACATCCACCCTGCACTCTGTCCACTCAGTAGTCTTCCAGCTGTAACTGAGGACAGAGGTGGACACAAGAGGAGTTAGTCTGACACAGTATATCAGTCCCATATTGTCTTCTCTTAAAAAAAATGTACATAAATTTGAATTAAAAGAATAGAATTAATCAGTACATCAAATGTTCTTTCAAATGTTGTGGATCGGCATCAGCTTTCAAGAAAAGACGCACGGGAGAGGAGATCTATCGTGTGTTGTTGAGTTGCTGCCATACAAGCTGTCAGTCTGGTCTGTCGGTCTGCTCCAAACACAATTCATATTGACCAGGTGCATAAATTAAGCTACAGCAGTCAGGTCAAAGGTCAGTAGATATTAAGTTTCATTTCCTGTGACAGGACATGTATAGATTAAGTTTACCAAAGCAGTGGTTTCATCGGACAATTTTAACATATTTCTGAGGTCAAGCTCCTACATGCTAGATGCTACATTTGTTCACAATGTGATTACACTGTCATGATTTGAATTACCATGCTCTCATAATGTGCTTAGAATGTGGTGTTGTATGGTGAAGAAAACACAAATAAACACACAAAAGATAAGCAAATCAAGACCTACGTTCACCAACTTAACACCAATTTAACAAAACATATGCTGCAAAAAGAAATGTAGTACAGAAAACACAATAAGCTTCCAGCAGAAATTAAAAACTGATGAACGCCACAGAAAATAGCAAAAGAACTTTAGAACGTTACAACTTAAATAAACATTTTTGTGTCATTTCCCAACATCACCGGAGTTTGGACTTCCAGTGTTTCTATATTTGCATTCTCTTAAGTTGGCGTTCTCTTGGGTGCCATGTCCCTAGAAGTGATTACAGATCCTGAACTTTCTTTCTTACATTATTTGGACAGACATCTTTTGTTATGATTTTTAGAACTGTTTTAGCTGTTTTTGATTCCATTTCAATTATGCATCTCAATGACTGTATTGTAAGGATTGTATATTTTCTTTGATCGTTTGGTCACAGTGTTAGCAGTCCAGTTTTTCTCCCTTTGCTGAAGATGCTACGCTGCACCTGGCCCAAAATATGGGATGTTCACACAGCTACCTTTGTGCAGCCTTACAATTAGGGCTTATTATTAAAATCTGACTCATTATTGGTGTATGCTTTTTAATTATGAAAAATTGTTGAAAACAATACAAAAAATCTGATCATAAATAACGCGAAAGATAACCATAACAACCACCTAAACATTTGCTTTAGAATTGCTTTGAAGGACCCTCAAACTAGCCCAAACACTATTTTTCTAGCATGTGTCTCTTCACTTGCAACCAGAGGACCCCAGTTACAGTGGCTTGTGCTGAGCAGTATTTGGGTGCAGGAAACAATTACGCTTTATGCTCAGGTCTGGATATAAAACAAGTGTTTTGTGAAGATTTCTCTGCCTTGTCAAATGTGCTAACAGTTTATATACAAACTGCCAGTTGCCTTGTAACTCCAGCTCTATTTCAGAACATTTCCTGTCATGTTAGTTCTTGTCATTCTACCAAACCATCATCTAGGTCCTGGTAGACAATTGATCTGTTTCTTACTTTCTTTCTTTTTTTTTTATGTATTTTCTTCTCTATGTATAGTTGTACTTTGAAGTCTGAAGCTAATCTTGATCAACATTGTTTCCCTTTCAAAATGTGTAAAAATGTGTATTTGCTTTGTTTCTGTGTGCATTATTAGATTTAGAAGAGATTATTAGATTGGATGGTGTTTAATACAATAAGCAGATATACAGATGAACGTGATTTTTTTTTTTTTTTTGTATTTCAATATGGCACATCCTATCTGTTTCCTTTAATGACCAATTATAGTCAGGAGTATTTGTATAAAAGACTACAACTTTATATTTGACTGTTTGTACTGCAAATTAATTGTAACTTCCAAAAGTGACTGAATGATGGAAAAGCAAACGACAACATATTTTTATCATCGTTTTTGTTATGTATGGATTTTTGCAGGCACTGAACAGCATCATTTGTGCCTGAGGGGTGGCAGGCATCTCTTCACATTGTAAGAAATACTTTTTATGTTATTGACCTTAGATATCTGTTTACAATACACTGCAGGATTTGCAATTTAACCAGAGTGTCCACTGAGAGCTCTCTAAGACTCGAGTTTTTGAGCTGAAAGGAGCTTGTTAATTGCAGCATCTATTCATAGATGGGTTTGTGTCTGGTTAGTGAATTGGCAGCAGTCTGCTGCAGAACCAATGCATTGTGGTTTCCACCCTGAGGTCAGAAAATGTAAACCCTGCCTCCAGCTCTGCTGATAATGGAATTCATTTGAGGTCGCCAATGAAAGGCTCCATATTCATGAGCAAGGTCTCTCTGTCTCTCTCTCTCAGTTGCCTCTGCACTGTGGGACAATGAGGCCCCTGGGAAAGCATTGCATCTTGGGGCTTTAAGTTGCCCAGATGGGGACACTCAAACAGAGCAGCTCTTCAGTAACCTTGGACAGAGCTGCTGCCTCTTTTCCTACTGTCTGTCACATTGATTTACTGTTTCACATTATAACTGATTCTTCTCTGCCCATAAAACAGCCCAATAAAATGAGCTTTATTTACAAAGAAAACATTTTTTTACACATATTCTTACTTAATGCTGTGTCATGCAGTTCAGTCCATTTGACAAAGATGTGGCTTTATTAATTTTTTTATTGACCTTTAATAAACACCATTTTCCATAAGATACTGGTTAACAGTCACCAGGTTGACAGACTGAAAGGCAACACTCTATGCTGGCATATGACAGCCGTCAAAATACCCACACTTATTGTTTTCTGTAGAAGTAAACAGACCAGCTACACGTTGCCATGTCATTCCCAGTGCTGACAAGCATAAATGCTTCAGAACAGCTGCAATGTTATGGCGTATCCCTAGCGTGTCTGATGTGTAAGATAATTAAGGGTCATGCATTAAATGACCCAACACCAAGCAAAGTAGACAGTGTATCTGATACGTGAAGCACAGCTGGATGGCGTCTATGAAGAATTAACTTGTCAATCTCCCCACAGTTTGGACTATAGATGATGGGGAAAAACAAATATGTGATGAGTAAAACAGCTGTTCAGACTCAAATGTCAGTATAGTATAGGCTTTGTACCCCTCAGACACAGTACATGCAGTTACCCTTATAGTTAACTAGCTAGTTTTGTTATCCAAAATGGACATGCAAAATGGAGAAATAGTAATATATGTTCCTGAGCGTTGACTAAGGAGGGATACTGAAGTTGCTGATGTCAGGTGGGACAGCGAAAGAGAGGAAATGTTTGTTGAGCTGTGACAACAGTACTCCTGCCTGTTCGACGCTTCCTCAAGGGAGGAGGACCAAGTCAAAAAGGTAAAATGGTGCGAGAAATAGCAGAAGTACTTCATCAGCCAGGCGAGTAGCAGGCTGTGCTGTCATAACATTATCCCTGGTCCCAGTTGTAGGAATATGCTTTTCATTACCGAGTCCAGATCAAACATTAAAGTAGCCTGTTTGATGCGTCCAACACGGCCAAGCCTGCTCCTTATAGAATAAATAACTATGGAAATAAAATTACTATATGTGAAAGTCATTACACCTGTCATAATTGTTATTTTGATGCTAAACAGTAGAAGTATAAATAATGACCAAATGGGCCAAAGTTTATACAGCTCCTGCATTTGCTTTTAATGTTATAGCGCATCCACAGCCATTTTTTCTTTCTTTTCACCACACACAACGTTTCTGTCATGATTGACAGTTGCTATACTGAATTCGTGCATAATCGTGAAATAAGACGTGCTGTGATTAGTCGGGGTCACATGTGCAGTCTTGCCAGTCACCTGGCCAAGACACAGCAAGAGTTTATGCCACTGTGATCATTATGTAATCTGACACGGTGACCATCATCAAAGACAAAAAAAAAATCATGTAGCCTGATCCAGGCATAAGGATAAGTAAAGATGAGGGAGAAAGAATGTAGTAATGCTGACATAATATGCCCACTGTGGCACTGAAAAAAATGAATGGGAGTTAGGGTTGGGCGGTAATCCGGTAATAAGGTATCCCGCGGTATCTGAAAATAGCAACAGTATCAGTTTCATTACCGTCATTAAAAAAAATGCTGCGCATGTAGGTCTATAGGGGCCTAACATAATTGGAGCATCGTCATAACAAAAGTGAAGTCCACTCCGTTCAATGTGTCTGGTTGAATTTTTACTCGAGAAAAAGTACATGCTAAAAAAATGAACCTGAGCAGTTTTACAGATGTTTTAGTATGTGCAGGTGCTCATTTAGGCGCATCTGGGCAGAGTACCGTTATCTCATCCAAGCTTACAGAGAAACTCCTCTGTTGAAAACACTTTTTCAGCCTTTTTCTGCTTGCTAATGTTCTTAGCTCTCATAAAAGGATGAAATGCAAATAAAACAGTAAAATAACACTTCGGGCTGCTCAGCAGAGTCCTCTGTGAGCGCTCTGCCCATTCATGAGACAGAACGGTGAAACTAACTGCGTGGTTACACCAGTCAATAGCTCAGCGACCCACCCACATTCACCATAGAAACACCAATGACGATCCAGAAGGAAGTAACCCCAGAGATAGGTTATTGCATGAAGACCGCTCCCTCAACTCTAGAAACCCCCTCCTCTTTATGTAAACAACCAGGGCCTTCGTGATTGATCTCAAACTAACACAGAGTCATAGGAGGAGACATTAGCAGCGTTTTTTCGGGCTGGAATATAACTTTTGAACACAAAACAGCAAAGGTAAGACATTCTTTATGATTTAGTCATTCTGATATGCTACAGGTTAGGATTGGTACTTCTTAGCGTGAGCATTGACCGTCTCAACTGCGCGCATGTCATGCTGCCCTGTAAAGTGATTTTTAATGAGTCACAGTAATACTGTATACCCTGGGAAAATGTGGGGAAGGTTTGACGGTATCTAAATTTGGATACTGCCCAACTCTAGTTTTTTCAGAGCTCATAAACTAATCGCTAATTGCTTAAATTGATTAAAATACTGAAAGGTAGCAGGTATTAAGAGAGATACTAATTTTTTTCACATATACATACTAAGCCCAGGTAACATGTTTGACTTATTCAGATGAAAGCATTAGAAGAAACCCTCAATGGGAGACCACACTGAATCACAGAGGTTAGCAAAACAACAGCTAGCCCTGAAGTAGTGTTAGGGCTTTGTTTCAGTTCATTTCCCATCAAGGTTGTAGCATACAGAAATCACCAGCTTTACCACTGGGTATGATCCCCAATTACAGTGGCTAATGAACTTGACTTACAGGGAATATACAAGGTACCAGCGAGGGTGGGGGTGTCAGGGTGGAAAAGCATGGTGGAAAGAAATCAGACGGCATAGCAGCTTCCTTTCAGGCGCTCTATTTATGTATTCTTGCTGGCACTGAGCCAGACACAAGCCATTTCCTCTCTATCTCCCCAAACGCACATACCCAACAAGGCCCTTCCACTGACCCCATCCATGTCATCCAGCCAGCCTCACTCTGTCTGGGATTATTAAACCTGCAGACCTTGGCAGTAATGATTTGTTATTTTCTCACCCTGCACCATTAACATAATTCAGAGATGCAGGAAAAAAAAGCTTTGTGCTGTTCAGGTTACTTGCTAATGTAACTGCCAGTATCTTCTGATACTTTTTGTTAGATACTGAGTAGATTATTTTCCCCAGTGCTAAAAAACTAGGCTCCATGGTGCATTTGGTGGAGGTAATATTTAACATGTTCACCATCATAATTTAGCATGTTAGCATGCTAATAACATGACAGGCACATAGTAAAGCGAAAGCTTTATTATTAGCTTTGCAGGTATTTGGTCATAAACCAAAGCACTGGACACATGGAAATTTGGACTTGATGATGAAATGGGGATCACCAAAATTACTACAATTTATCCTGAGTTAGCCTGAAATAGTTTATAATAGGAAATGTTGCTTTTCAATACAAAGCATTATGACTGTAGAATCAAGCAATGTTGTTTATTTTGTCAATATTTCCCTCAGTTCAGGAATGTTGATCTTTGGGTCAACCCCTCTAAAGTCTACTGGCTTTCTAGCAGCACAAATGTTTGTTTAATTTTTCCATATATCAATAGCAGATAACTCTTTCTATCTTTGTCCAGTACTTACACAATGCAGGGTGGCACTCCATCTCCCTGGGGGCTGCAGGGCTCCTTCTCCTCCAGCTCTGGACAATCTACTCCTCCACCAATTGGGAATTGGCTAGCTTTTCTGGTGCGAGAGCGCTGCCCCTTCGGACCATTGGGGTCATAGCAGTCCTTGGAGCAAGCTGACCATTCAGACCATTCAGTCACATCGCAGTCTTTGGTCATGACGCAGGCCTGGAAGGTCACTGGCAATGTCTCCTGAGAGCACAGGCTGGAGATGAGAAAACAAAAGACCACAGGACAAGATGAAACTTTATTAATTTCAAAAAAGTTGTACAAAAATTATTAACAAAACCTCTTCAGGTTAATGTAACTGTTTTTTTGGTTTTTTTTTTTGGTTTTTTTTCACTGATTAAAAGACAAGATAGCTTGTTAACTTTATTTATTCTAAGGGAAAGCTTGGGTTTTATATATTGATAGTCTTAAAGATGATCATTTTAAACTATTATAATCATGCAATTTTGGCATAGGCACATCAGTTGCATCTTATTGACATCTCATGGTCCACAGAAAGCCATACAACAACAGCAGATAACAGATTTAAATGTGCTGTTTCTCTCTGTTGGCATTTAGATGTATTATCAGTACCAAGGCAATGTTGTGACCTGCTTCCAGCCCTTAAACACCTCAGCTAACGATGCCTGGCCATCTCCAGTCAAACTGAAGTCGGAAATTTCCCTCTCATCAAGCGGTCCCAATCTCGAGCTTCATTCCTCATCACCTCCACCAGTGTCTAGTATGTTGGGGAGTTCTCCTCATACTGAAAGCACCTAATTCCTACTTCCTGCCAGGATCTAAGCATTAAAGTCTTATTCCTTATTTTCGCAATAAATTCAATGGCACTTCAAATTTTCTCGTTCTCTTTAGTTCATCTTGTAAGTTTGTCCTGACTGAAATGCATATACATTTATAGAGTGGATTATTAAGAGCCAAATAAAATGACTGTAATGTAGGGATTACACAGATGTAAAAGACTGGCGAAAAACTGCTGTACACCCTACAGCTTTCCTTTGTCTGAGTCAGCCAGTGTGATAAATGGCCTTTGAAAGTTGTTCATTACAAAAACCCAAACAATTTGTTATCCACATTTTCAGCGGCTGCTTCATAGCACCGTGGCTTTGTTTGATGATGGGATTGCTGTGGAGTTGAAAGACACTGTGTTTTCTCTCCTTGTTTTGTAGAGGCTGATAGGCCATTTGGGATAATGACACTCTGCTTCCCTTTTCTGCTACTCTTCCTCTTTAGTCTCAATGCTTCCATTTTTCGTCAGCTCCCCTGAACTTCTGGGGGCTTTCTAAAGCTTTGTGAACGAACTCTCTTTTTCGTTTGTTTTGTTTTCAGCTTTTTATCACAATTCTCCTGCAACCATCAGGGTTCTTTCTATAAACCCTTCCATGGTAAAGCCAGAGCAGCTGAACCTACACACTGATATGATCATGGCAGGGTGAAGCTTAACAGATACCGAAATGTAACACTTTGATGTAGTAACAGTTTGGTTGTTGACTTTGATGTAGTTTTGACTACATTTTCCACCCAAATTTTCACAACTGTTGTTGCTGTCAGCAATACATTTCATCAGTCAGGCTAAACCAAAGCAAACCACTACTTTAGCTGCTTTAAAATTAACCGTTAAAGAAGACTTTAAATCTAAAGCCTGCTAGAGTTGCCCATAAAGGTTACAATTTTATTACACCCCACAATATGCAATTATGGGCAAAATGAATATCATGCTGACCATATTCCTTGAGTCTGAGTTAATAGTTTTTTTTGTTTTGTTTTGTTTTGTTTTTTCTTTAAAAGACTGTCTTCATCAGTACAATGACAGCAAAACCTGCCTACTTTTATATTGAACAACTGACTAATCACTACATAAGGTTACAAAAATTGTTGGACATAGACCAACAACTTCAGAGGAAGGTCTTTCAGACCAACCCTCAGAATAACCTGCATTTTTGTTTTCCTCACATATACTTCTCATGGTAGTGTGACTATTAGTGTGGGCGCTCTGCTCATTCATGTGTAACTGTGAGCCCTGAAACTAACAGCGCAGTTACACCGGTCAAAAGCTCCGAAAACCCATTGGTCAATTTTGAAGATCGACACCTCTATCAACCAGTCACAGTCAAGAGAGTTGAAGGGCAGTGCCCAACTTCACCACAGTAACACCACTGACGATCCAGAAGAATGTAACCCCAGAGATAGTATATCGCATGAAGAGCACTCCCTCCTACCTTCGTGATTGATCTCAAACTAACACAGAGTCATAGGAGGAGACATTAGCAGCGTTTTTTCGGGCTGGAATATAACTTTTGAACACAAAACAGCAAAGGTAAGACATGCGTTTTTTCTGTTACTCTTTGGCTGCTAGCTCACCGAGTTTTCGTCGCACAGTGAGGAGGCAGACATCTTCGTGATTATCAGACTCTCTGCTTTCATATGATATCAGGCTTGTGTTGCTTGCCTGAAGTGGACATACGCTATTTTCGTCTTTTTGTTACATGCGCATATAATTTATTGCTGTATGAATTATGTTTCGTTTGGGTGGCAATGCTTGGTAGAGGCTTTTAGCTGAGTTTCTCCCCGTCATTCTGGTATGCTACAAGTTAGGATTGGTGCTTCCTAGCTTGAGCACTGATCATGTGAACTGCGCCCTGTACAGGCGGCGTTCGTGTACAACAAGTTTGGTACAATTCGGGGATTGCAACTTGGCTGAAGTATTTTCTGCTCGTTATTTCATACCTGGGATCCATCTTGATATCTGCCTGAAGCCATTTTTTTCTACAGTGTTAAGCGGGACCGTGTCTTTGGCTAGGTGGATAGTGGTAGAGTTTGTAATCTTGATCCCATGTTACCTGATGATGTGGAGGGCGCTGATCTTAACTTCATATATTCCTGATTGTCCAACACATTCTTGCGGCTAAGGTGGTGGAGCAAATTGCTCGTGTTGCTGCCTCCGGCGACAACTTCCCACCAACTAGTGTTCTTTTTTTTTTAACCAAAAAAAAACAACAGACACAGCTCCTCTTTTTGGCACAAGTTCTTCTGTGTCGTCATGTTCTACTAGTTGTGCAGCTTCGATTTTGGAACTTTCAATGTCTATCCCATCCATCTTCTCCGTAACGTAACACCAGAGCACTACAGTTTACTCTTACCATGCCCCGCACCATGCGTGTGTAGAAGCGCAACATTAAAAACGGTCCCGTCTGAAACAGTGTCGCGTGGCGGAGCGTTCCGAACGTTGTGTAATCACATACACTGATGTGGCGTATATTAAAAATTAATATCATTATATACACCTGTAATCGATGTGAACTGGTATACCGCCCAGCCCTAGGAGGCAGTCAGGGTAGGTATTGTAGTTTTTTGGCCAGTGCATCCTCTCTCATGCCAACAATCAACAACCTATTTTGTCATTGAGGTTTGAGAACTTATCATCTAAAAATAATGAATTAAAAAATATTAATTAATATATTAATTAATTATTACACATAGATGATGATGGTTTGGGAATAATCTCCAGGAACCATGAATACATATCCCAAATTTCAGTCCTTACAATGAATCATCCAAATGGCATAACAAAACACAGAATTCGTCATTACGTTGCAAGACAACCCTTCAAAACATCTTGACTAAGGTTAAGGAAGGATTATGGTTAAGGAAGTTTAAAAGACCCAATGTAAAGTGTTGCAAGGAGATGACATGAAGAGCAAAGTCATGTAGCCATGTACTGTTCTAGCATAAGGCCCAATTTTAGCCAAGACCAAAGTTAGAATTCACACGGTCACAGCTAAAGGTCAGCAAAGGCCACATTAAGCATTTGATCCACTGTCAGACAGGTGTTGTAAGTGGAACAAAAACTCTGCTTTTAAAATCTATTTTCTCTTCCAATAAGATACAGCTAGACTTTCAAAATGACGTATGGAAATAGTTGTCTGAATAACTTTTATTCTCCTCACTTGACAGCTTGTTGAACTTCTTGTTTTTTGGATCATCAACATAATTTGCCATTCAAATTTTAGCATTTGTTTCGAACTCCTAAAAATAGACTAAAAACTATAAAACCTTGTAACCTTTATCTAAAATTCCTGAAAAATATTTCCAATAATTACAGTATGTGTTTCTTTTAAAAGACTTGATAAAGGCACAGTGCAATTTGCAGCTCATCATCATTTTAAAGCCTGGACCCCTGGGGATAATTAGCAGTTTTAGCTACCAGATAAAATAAAAAAATTCCCATAGTGATGGCTCCAACTGTAAATAAACTTGATCCTGAGCTCTGGCCAACATTAATACGGTTATCACTGTCAATTAAGCCTCTTTGAAGCTTTCAGCCATCTGCGCTAAAACATTTGTATGAATATGTGGTTCTCGTTTGGATAAATAATAAGTAGATATCAATCCTTGTGTGTAAGCCTATCATGCAATATATTATTCTATGTGAACACTAGATTATGATCAGCGGTCTTTGCTTGAAGTTTGAATGATTTATGAATTCTGACCTTCTCCCGGGCATTAAAAGCAAATGTGTCACAAGAGCCTTGATTTTCTCAGGATGTAACGGAAGCTGCTCTGTGGCCTCTATTACAGCCGAGCACAGTGAGACAGAATGAGGCCATTCATCTCCTAACAAAGACCATGGCTCTCAGACGCAACATGGACATTGACCTCACTGGAGAAAAACACGTATAAAGACTATGCATCTGAGGATGAAGTTCACAGTGGAGATTTGATGAGTGTGTGCAGTGTTATTGAGCTGGGGGACGCTCCATGTACGCTGAGGAGGTGGAAAATTCAAAATGATGTTGAACATTGACTAATTGAAACTGACAACAATTTTCATTACAACCTTCACCATTATCATTGAGGCCCTGCGTTATGACAATAAAAGAACCACAGGCACAGTCATTAAACTCAAGCCTTCATGTAGAATTTTGAATAATATCAATTAGCTCTGATAAAATATTAGATTCAAGACAGAAAACAGAGATAAAACAGGGCTTATAGCATTTCATAACACATACAGTATAATTCATTGTTATGAGCCCTGACACTTGAAGTTACTGAGTGCCACAGACAGTGCGTTAAGTTAGAAAATGCAGCACTATGACAGTACACAACAAACAAGCCACATCCCTACCTGGGAAAATATGTCAGTGAACACAACAACACAGCCCTTCAAAGAGCAATAACATGCACCCAAAAGGAACATTTTCATAAAGTTGGCTTTATGCATATAAAAAAATGCTGTACAGCTAAAAATAAAACATTTTTTTTAAAAAGACAGTTAAGTATTTTAGCATATTTATTCATGTCTGTTTTGCTACAGAGTCATCTAATGACAATGTTTTTAATGTTCAGTGCCAGCATTTTTAAAATTCTTTCTTTCTAAGACATCTGTGCATGGCAAATATTATAGGGTTTTGTTTGGATTTAGGCTTTAAACAAAAAAGAAAAGGAAAAAATAAAAACATTTGCATATTGACAGGATATTAATTACAGTGTCCTGCATGTAAGCTGGAGGAGCTACATGCCCATCCACCACCACATCTTTTGATTAATACATCAATAGATACTACTTCCTTCAGTGGTACTGGCCGAGGTGTGGAATCATCAAAAAAAAACAAAACACTTTTTTTTTTTTTTCATTTTTTCATTTCATCAATGAAATATCATGATATTCATCATTACATTTGTCATAAATTCTGCATTCAAATCACAGACCACCCACTGCCTACATTCAATTCAGCAACCCTAACCTTAAAATTTACCTTTACCCTATCCTCTTCCAAATTCTAAAATAAACCTGAAATGAAAAAATGTTTTTACCACAATAAGTATGCATAGCCATTATTCTAGTCTAATTGTTGACACCAAACTATTTTCCAGACTTGACCTATGTGGTCACACAATGGTGACTGATAGAAACACATCATTCATTGTATATAAAACCAGACATGAATAAAGGTTGTAGGATGATGCAAGAGGAAACTTATTTGAGTCATTCTTACCTGAGAGCCTCAACATTCCCATTCTTATGCACACAGGTCACTTCTCTGGTCTGGTAGCCAACCTGCAGTTCCCAGAACTTTCCGCCTGGGCGGTTCTGACGGTTCCTGTTCCTCTTCTTCTTGATGAGTTCTCTGGTCTCAGGATCCTTCACCTTACCCCTCTCCCTTAACCTCTCTCGAACTTTCTCTCTCATTTTCTCTCTTTTCTCTTTGTTCTTAGCCTTTTTCTGTCGTTTGGGCCTGTCTGCCTGTCGGGATGGCCTGTCTGGTCTCCTGTGTGCCCTTCCCAATTTTGTGTTGGGTTTGGATGGTTTGTCACTATCTTTGGACAGTTTATCTCCCTCCTTAGATCTTTTGTCTCCTTCTTTGTGCTGTTTGTCACCATCTCTGGTCTGTTTCTCCCCTCCTTTTGACTGTTTGTTGCCCTCACTTGGCTGTTCGAGACCCTCTGTGTTTTTTTTGTCACCAACTTTGGGCACTTTCTCACCCTCTCTGGACTGTTTATCACCCTCTTTGGAAAGTTTATCACTTTCCTTGGATGATTTGTCACCCTCTTTGGAAAGTTTATCACTTTCCTTGGATGATTTGTCACCCTCTTTGGAAAGTTTATCACTTTCCTTGGATGATTTGTCACTCTCTTCGGGTGGTTTGTCAGCTTGTCTGGCTTGCCTTGGCATTGGGACAGAGCAGGGCCCCCAGGGTCCCACCTTGAGGCTGTAGAGGCTCTCTTCCCCCTCACAGGCACCTGGCTGGCATGTCTGAAACTCAGTCAGGTTTGGACAGGCTGCCCCACCAAACAGTGGAGGAGCAAGAACGAAGCGGATGCGGTTCTGTAAACCCATCCCACATGTTTTAGAACAGACAGTCCACGGGCTGAACTCTGATACCACACAATCCCGTGGACATGGGATAAGACAGGCCTGCTCTAGACGTGGTTTAGGCTCAAAATATTCACAGATAGCATCATCTGCAGGCTCGCCATCTGCTTTCTGGACGCAGCCCACCTCGCGGGTCTGGATGCCCTCCTCTCCCCGGGTACACACAGCAGGGCGCTGCACGCCAGCACTGCGCATCGACACTGGGACACACTGGTTCCAAGCACCCAGCTGCCAGTCGTACAGGTCTTTGTGCCAGTCACACACTCTGAAGCAGCTCTGCTGGTTGTCCGGCCGTTCTGTCTGGTCACAATTGGTGTGCAGGGTGGTCCAGCCTTCAGAGTGGGCACACCATACTGCCCTGCTCTGACTGCCACCAGGTCCACACTCACTGCCCATACAACGACCCCAGGGACCTGTAAGGGGTAAGACAATATAGAGGTCAGGGAAAGGTCAAATTAAGACTGAAATAGAATTATGATTTCAATTTAGGGATGTTATCGACTACTTTGTACCACTTTTCTTGAGGGATTAAACTGTGTGTATAACAACCATGTAATCTCTAAATGAATAACTTAGAACAAGGCAACGTCATTAAAATGAAGTTTAAAACAAAACAAACAAAAATGAGCAAACAATCAGACCACAAACAGCCAAACTTCTTCAGAGGAAACACAAAGGTGAACAGTAAATTTATCACCCAAACTGTTTGTTGTAAACATCTATCTCAGTTTCAGACTGACTGCATATATCACCATTTTATGTGCACCCACTGTCAGTCTTTTGTTAAGTTTTGGCTTGTTTGCAACCCATCTGATTGTCTGACTGCTGGTGGTCCCTGCCCTGTCAGACTTTGATATAATAGACATCCCCATGTACACAGATCTAAGCAATCATTTTGGTGAGTGCAACATTATTGTAGCAAATAACCTGCAAAAGCAAGACCTAAAGTGTAACTAACCAGAATTGTTCTTTAACAGCTACTGTTGACAGCCCTTGAACAGAGCAGCTGCTCTCATAGGAGTACTCAGTGGGAAGAACTGTATGAAATATATGAATGGAGAGTCATGGCCAAACTGAACTGGTTAATTGTGAAGATGCATATTTTCTATCTTTTAGCTTTCCATCAAAAAGGTTATCAAGAGTGGATGAATATGAAAATATAAAGAATGTTGATGTTTCACGGTCAGCCTTTCACAAACGATTCCACTGGAGACGATTTAGATCCACTCAGTACCAAGTGATGACAAAAAGCCCATCAAAACAAGATTTTTCACAGAGAATGGATATTGTTTATGCTTCTAAAGTGCTTCTAAAGCACTACTACCTTTCCACACTGTGTATGTTAAACTGAAGGGCTTCTGCTTGCAATAATAATGTCCTGACAAAAACACACTTACTCTTAAATCACTCTCTTTCAATAGTGTGATTGCGCTTCCACTAGATTTATGAGAATGAAATTATACTGTAGTTCTAAGTAAACATTGACTTTCACCATAAAACTGCTTTTAAGGGATCATGAGATGCAGAACCCAAGCAGCTGAAGACTAAATCAATACAGCAGCAACATAAAAATTAGCTGCTGTGAGGAATGGCATTGCCTTGAATAGCCTTGATTAGCCTTGTCTGAGGCTACAGTGCTGCAAACCTTTATAGGTCCAAACTTTGCAAAGCATCACTCACACATTAATGATGTTTCTAGCTGCTAGATCAGAGATAATAGGAAACGTTAATATAAAGCATGATTTTAAATTAGGTAAAGGTTGATGATTCAAATTTAAACCCTCAAATCATATTCCAAATCCTCCCATTGATCGTCCACAAACAGGTTAGCCCACTTGCTGCCTATGATGTCTTGATACAAACATCAAGAATGTTGCTGCACTGGTTTAGTCATGTACAGTCTCTTCATGATGTCGTTGTATGGAGACAAACCCTGGCTAATCAAAGGCATTCTAATCACAGAGCAGAAGTGGGTCATTTGTTTCCATCAGCAAACAAGCTCTACAGTGAAAACACCAGGGCTGTGGGCTCTGGGACAATATGCATATCTCCTGATTCAGTACTGTCACAATACTTGGGTACCATTTTGATATTTATTTTATTACGATTGCACAAGTATTCCAATTTACTATTAGGATTTATTGGAAATTTTGTTTGCTTTGTTTAATACCTAGACCATGGGAAAAAGTTCAGTCATACACTTTGAGAGACTGTAAATAATGAGTCATATTTCCAAAAACAATGCACATTATATGGCAGTTTTATATTCAGCAGCATCATTGATCTACTGCGTGTAAAAGTGGTAAATAAAATAGTCGAACTATTGAAGTACTGAAATACTTAAATACTAGAAATATTTCAAGAAGGCTTCTCCATTTAGCTCTTCCTGCTCACCAAGCTGGTGCCATATGAATAGATCCCCGAAAGCTGCACACAAATTTAAGACTTTAAATCAACATCCTTATATGAAATTGAAACCCTGAACTTGACTGCATACAAAAGTTGTAACTTATATATAGCTACTTGAATTTTCAGACACTCCGATATTATTAAGTGCTAAATTGAATATACTGTTGCAATTTATCCTGTGGGGAAATTCAGTGTCTGTGCCAAATTTCATGATAATTTATCAAACAGTTGTCAAGACATTCCCCTCTGAACCAAAAATGTCAACAAGCTCGGGGTACTAGAGAAGAAGTCACAGGATCATTTAAGTCAGAAGGATACATCCTCTGGGAAGATGATTGTCTGTACTTTGTGGCAAAACTTTTTTACACTTTCGTTGAAGTGGAGTTTGAGATTTTTTGTAGATTTAATGTAAAAACTGATGTAGTGGTGATGTGAGATAACACTTTGGGAGATGACCAGAGTCATTAGGATTTGTCCTTTGGGAATCGTGATCATCTGCACTTAATTCCATATCAATCTGTCCAATAGTTGTCAAGGTATCTTGGTCATGACCAAAAATGTCAACATCATGGTGGTGCTAGAGGAAAAGTCAGAGGATCAACAAATTCAATAGTATTCATCCTCACATGATCTCGAATGTCTATAAAAACTTACAGCAATCACTTGAATGAATCAATCGACCAAACTCATTGACTGCTGCTAGAGTTGTTTAAAAGTAGAATTTAATCAAAACCTCAATTGCAATGCAAATTTATGAAATCAAGTGATTTGTCAGACTGTCTGCAAAAAACTCCAAGGGAGAGTAACCATGAAAAAAATAAAAATAAAACAATAAAAATCTGAGCAGTCTATAACTAGACAATACAGTAATTTATTGTGGTCAGAGTCATAGGCTGTATTAAACAGTGCTTTATAGCTTCACTCGATAAAGCTGAGATCCTGCAATGAAAATGTCAACAGAAGAACCAGCAGGCTGAATTAGCTAACAGCTGCAGGGAGAGGGT
This sequence comes from Chaetodon trifasciatus, assembly GCA_037975065.1. NCBI lineage: Eukaryota > Metazoa > Chordata > Actinopteri > Chaetodontiformes > Chaetodontidae > Chaetodon > Chaetodon trifasciatus. The sequence continues at coordinate 5,645,889 of JBBMOE010000029.1, forward strand.
CTGAATCAATACAGATCAATAGAGGTAGCAAGAAATTGTCCCAGACACAAGAGACAGCTGCAGTCACTGACTGCCATTATCCTCTTTGGCTGGATATGAGGAGATACACCACAGGAAGGCACACGGGTCATTTAATGTAACATTTAATGTAACATACTGTGTCAGTGGTGAGATGGAGAGGTCAGTAATGAAAAACAACCATAAATTGATTTTATAATTAAGAATATAGACAAAAGGCTACATGCTGCAAGGCTAAGCAGCCATCTGGGTAGGGTTTTTCATCCATATCCAGCTTTCTAAAGAGGCCAGCATGTTTATAACCGTAAAATATTAGCTCACTGGCAGGCAGTATTGTCTCAGCTCCACGCAGGTGTTCACCATAATTTATGAACGTGCCACTGAATGACACGGTTATAACTGGGCCGATGGTGAGCTCAGAAGCTAAAGAAGGGTAGTTGTACTCACGCTGGCCTACATTGCCAATCACCCACTGAGAAGAGCCATGAGGCATGGAGGGCACTGTGCCAACAAGGCTGCAACTCCAGGAGGCATGTCACACATCTAATCGTGCTCCACCTCCACTCTTATATTACAAACACCCATCAGCAATGCCACTATTATACCGTTGCGGGACAAAGACATTATGAGGAGTCAGGTTTCTGTTCACTGCAAATAAAGCAGTATGCAGTTTCTGGTTGATTTTTCCTTATTACAATTACTTTCTCTAACTGCACATTGTTCAGACTGCAGTTACATAATTAAAAAAACACTGACATCAGGCATCTACTTATAATAAGACACAGATTTCCTGACAGCCACAATATTTAAAAAAAAAAAAACATATTTAAAAAAAACTACAGAGGACAGTTGTACACCATGTATCTGGTTTGACTTGTGAACAAACCACTACAAACAAACTATACACAATATACCAAGTTCATTTAGACTATTTACATGATGATGTAACTACAAGGTCGGAAGTGGAATAATATGTTTTGCTCCCAGGTTTTCCCATTTTTCACTAAAATTGACTTTTTTTTTTTTTTTTTTGCAAAATTATCATTATTGCCATGGGGAGAGAGTAATTTTAATTGAAACTAATGCCTATGCTGACCAGGCTATGACCTTAATTAAAAAATAAAAAATAAATAACAAGAAGTTAAATTGCTGCAAAAATTACTAAACCGAGGGTTCAGCAGTTTTTTTTTTTTTTTTTCCCAGTAGCATTTATGTCATATAAGTGGCATATGAGGTATGAACATGACTTCGAACCTCAAATAAGAGGCAGTGTTTTCAGGGGAGATGGAATGAAATTAAATGAAAGGGAAATTCTTAGATATTAACATCAACAGCACACTTTCAGCAGCCCACATTTCTGTTGCTGTTTCCCAGATCAAACAAATGATCCTTCACTAAACCCCATCCCTGTCAAGGTTTTCATTCAGGTATGTATGCAGTTTACAGTGACACCAATGGCAGGTTGACCATGCAAGATTTTGAATTGATTTTTGAACTAATGGGTCCTGGATTTTAGACGGGGGTAGAAAAAAAGCAGTCTCTCATTTCTAGCCTAAAATGTCATATGTCGCTGGCACATTTTAACGACTGTTGTTGCCAGCTAATTGATGTTCACTTCATAAGCTGGTTGTCTCTGCCTGACTGGTTTTAAAACTGCAACCTTTTAGAGGGCAATGACGCACCTAAAGGCTACATTCACAATGTGACAAAAGACAAGGGATGAAACTGTCCACCAGGCAATAACTCAGCACCCTTACCAGTTGAACGAATAGAAAGGAGGTAAGATTTATGCTTTATTGTTCATAATATATAATAATACAACATTCAATGATTTTGTGAGAAAAGCCTTTAATGTTTATTAATAATAATAACAATAATAATAACAATAAAACTAACTTGCTACAGGTTATGTTTAAAGAAAAGAGAGAGTAAACCAGACCTGTTAATGTCTAATATATATATATATTTTCCATTCAATTCAATTCAATTCAATTTTATTTGTATAGCGCCAAATCAATTTCGCAGGACACTTTCCATATAGAGCTGGTACAGGCCAAGCTCTTTTATCTCTCTCTCTCTCTCTACATATATATGTATGTATGTATGTATATATATATATATGTGTGTGTGTGTGTGTGTGTGTGTGTGCGTGCGTGTGTGTGTGTATATATATCCTGTAACAAGTTAACATAATAATATGCTTTACTTTGCCTTTTCAGAAAGCCTTAAAAAAAGTCACAACCCTCCATACTCTTTAGATTCTGACTCCCATACTTAAGCTAAACTTGGGTTAGCTATACACGTTGCATAGTTAACCCAAGGCATTTAGTGTCATCTAAATTCAAATAAAATGATACTGCTGTTGGGCTTCAAAAAGGCTTCGGCTTGCCCTGTAGAGTTTAGTGTCATAATTCAAATATTGACCTCCTGACTTTCACAAAACAATTCTATTTTCATCTCTCTAGGTTTTTATTTTATGAGTTGCTTGTTCAGCAGATGGGTACACATTAAGGTTTTCAATGAAGTAAGTGATGTCCTCTACTATTCAGAGATAGGTCTACTTAATAGCCGTCAGGCCACAGGGAAGGACAAAAAAGCTTTTTTTCTAGTTGTTTCTCAACAGGCTTATCTCCTCTGTAGCTATTCAGCGCAAGAAAATTGTGATCTGTGTGAAATTACTTCACCCCCCCCACCCGTAATAGGATGGTTCTTTTTGGACGCACCCTACCCGGCAACCCCCAGACCTCCCACCTGATCTCCCTGCTACTTTTCCCAAGGTGCCAAACAGAAGATTGGCATTGGCATTTACAGGGATAATGGAAACCAGTGTGAGACGTGCATCCCACCAGTGGCTTTTGGATAGAAAGGAGAGAGAAGAGAGAGCAGCAGCAGGCAGTCAATCTGTATTCATATGCTGAACACATGTCTATGATAAAGAGTCTGTGAAAAGGTCAGAGATTTACCATTAACTACTGACTGCCCTCATACAGAGACAATATTTCCATAACACAGTGAAATTAAGAATTCTTTTTCCATTTGTAAATCAAATAAAAGGCCTCAGACAAACACCCAACAAATGATTGAATCCTTTCTTTTCTAGTTTACATTTTCTTACAGTACTGGAAATTGGTTTCATTTTCATACAGTGTTCCTAAAATAGTCCTTGACTCACTGACTTGCTTTTGGATTACGCATGTTAACAGCATCATTGAGTCACTGTCAAGCAAGCTGCCTTTTCCAAAAATGTAAAACCTTTAACATCTTACTGTCTTTACTTTTGACTTGAGAAGAAAATTGAATTATTAACATAAAAAATATAAAACACAAGTTCATGAAAATAATACTTTGACTAATCAATCCTAACTTAAGGTGTACATCTTAGAGCCATGGAGGTGTCATTAGAGTTGCATTTTCCATCAAAACTTTCATGAAATCAAATCAGTTACTGAGCTAACATTTCAGCAAATCCATTTTCTTGACATGTGACCAAACTCCACTCACTGATGAAGACCATGTCTGCTTCAGAAAAAGCTATTACGTTGAAATTTGAAATTAAGTTGAAATCTATTTGTTTTTCACATATTTATGAAGTTCTCTAATTTCCCACCTATGGTACAAATAAAGTGTGTATGTTTCCTTATTTTAATTTACACCATCATCGGTTTTTGAACAATCCCCACCTCCACATCTTTTAAAGTTAAGTTAAACCAAAATAATGGTTAGAGAAAGTTCAGCTTGACTTGTTCCTAGTTTGCATGATGGAAAGCTTTGAAGCCAACTTTTTTAGATTGCACTCTGTATGCAAGTCAAACACACTGCCATCAGTTTGGTTTGTGCAAGTATCTCACAGATGAATTTATATAGCTTAGTGTGCAAATGCCTGTAGGATTTAGATGGTACCCATGCTCAGTAAAGAATGTCTGGTAATGTGGGTTCTGGAGCAAACCCACAATAGCCATGAGAGACTAAACCATAGGAGAACAAACACACTGTGTACCTTCGAAGGAGCAACTGAAAGCTGGTGAGTCCTACGCATCTGATGGACAGATTATATGTGGTATGTGATATGTGATGAAGGTTGTGGCCAGAACAGCAAATACTACCTGAAGGCAGGGTACAGCTATGAGAGTTTAGACCTTCATAAAAGTTTGAGCCAAAGATTTTTTGGCGACTTAAACACCACAGGGAGGTTAACTACACTAGCATCACAAATTCTCACCATATTATTACACTTTTTGGATCAAAGCACAGGTTCTGAAGCTTCCCAGGCAAATTACATAGCTGCCTTTATATACAGACATGAGTACAATGTCCATGGAAGTCAACAGTAAGCAACTTTGAAGTCTCTATCTGTTCTGCTTGTATTCTGCTCTGTTTTGCTGATCTGCTTGCATGTCAATCAATCAATCAATCAATCAATCTTGGTATTTTCGTAAACCGAGGCACACAGAGGTACGCCAGGATGTGCGTTGCGGTGCAGTAGGGGGAGGTGTGGGCAGGATCAGCCGGCAGATTTGGATTTTCGGTCCATTTCAGTCCACGCCAGCGGCGCACCGCTGGGCAAGTGGATTTTCGTTAACCGGCAGAGTCGTGCGCCCACGTCACCAATGCCTCACAGGCAGGTTTCCACAGTGTCTGGCATTTCACTGCAATCAATAATTAGCAACAGCCACGATTCAATGCAACTATCTGAGTCAGCACATACAGTCAGACCTAAATTTATCTGACCACATCGTAAGCGTAATGGTCACTCAACCTGACCGAATGTACACGGGTGAAACAGGGATGCAAACTAATCAATTAACGTCGCTGTGCCAACCAGAAACAGCCGTGGCATCCTACAGAGCATATATACTGCATCTGTCTCAGAGCACTCGAGAGACAGAGAGAGACAGACACACGGAGAAAACGTAAGTGATGATCGTTGTCCGCTATTACCCACGTCATTTCATTCCAAATACAAATGTTATCATTGCAATGCTTAACGTTATCTACAAAGATGGAGTACATCATTGCTTTGAAGAGGATGAAGAGGAGGAGGAGGAGGAGGAGGAGGAGGAGGAGGATTTACCATCTAAGGACAGTTTCCTGCACGGGCTCAGTCATCCTCGAAACTTGCCATGCGCCTCGCCAGCGGCGTTTTTAAAGGTGAGGCGAGGAGCTGGTGTGATTGGTGAAGATTGGACTCGGCTGTGTCAAACCCACTCCACACCTTCTCTCCTCCCTCCTTCCGAGTTGCGCCGCTGGGTGGGACTGAGATGAGAAGGGGGAGTAGTTGCGCCGGCAGCGCAGTGCACGAAAATACCAAAGTCTGCGCCGCCACACCCCATCAGCACAGCGAACCTGACTTTGTGTCGTGACTTGTATGCAAGTCATATTCTTGTGTGCAAGAATATGAAGTGCTTTAAAAATAAGTAAAACAATTTCAAAATCAATACAGAAACAGACAGGCAACCAATGTAAGGACTTTAAAACCTCAAAAAGCTGTAGTGGATTTCTAACTTTGTTGGGTAGACCAGATAGGAGACCATTACAATTGTTCAGCCTGCTCAGTATAAAAGCATGCATCAGTTTCTTTGTGTCACCCAGTCGATCCATAATGTTCAGGTCAGATCTGAGCTAGGGCTTCTCGCTTGTTAGCTTGGGGTAAATCCAAGGCAACTGAAGTGCCTGTCCTTTGCTTTTAAAAACATTCATCAGATCAGCTTCACGCTCGACAGGCATATTGCTGAGGACCCAAAGTGTAGTGTTGAGTACAAGCTCTTGACATCTACATAACTGGTAGTGCTTTACTACTGCCAGAGGTACTCACTGTATAGTGTATTGAGAGGAGACTGAATGGCATGTTGGGTACAGCTTGTTCTCTGTCACTCACAACAGTACATTCAAGAACAGATGTTCACGTGACCTTTTGCAACTAAAATGATGTGTATACTCGAGCATTGCTAGCAGATGCAACTTTGTCAATGCAGATGTACTGCAGTACACTGGCAGCATCGAGTTGTGTAGATGAGTGGTTCTTGAGAAAGCTGCAAACAGCAAAACCAGAGGCCAAGCAATCGGCCTGTTCCGCAAAGGCACATTTTGAAGGGGCACAGCACTAGTGCATATACTATGCTGAACAAAAGAATTACAGTATACCATCTCAAGGCCCCATATCTAATGGCCCTAAATGGTGGTGCTTCTCTGTGTGCATTGCAGAGTTCTTCCTGGCAGCTTTCACAACATCAGGACTGTCAAGCCCTACAGGCTCAAGAGAAAGCAATCTGTTACTGATATCACTGCAGACTTACAAGTTAACTCACTTATCATCTATCTCTGGCTTCTCTGTCTCTGTGTTATTCTTCACCATTCTTTCTCCCACTCTCATGCATTCAGTATGACTTTGTTTGTGCATCTGTACCTTTCTTGCACTCCCATTTTGTTTATTTCATCATTAGTTTCTTTGTTGTGTGTGTGTTTTGTTTTTTTTTTTGCTCATGACTGCATCATGCACATTGTCTTGGATACTGCTTGATTATCACATTGTGATTGAAGGACAGACAATGCATATCAGCGTTGGTCAGGGTATGCCTAACTGGAACAGGCGCTGAATTATTTAGCCGTTCATTGATCGATCACAACAATGATGGGTTTCACCAGGTTTAGAAGCCACCTTTCTCTTGTCTCAAGGTCTGTACACTTGTAGATTATACAAGTACCATACATGTTATAGTAATGTACAAGCTTGCTGTTCATCAACCAGGAGAAAGTGTAGCAGAAGAATAGGGAAGGAGAAGAAAATATTTAACTCCCTACTGTTTCAGTGTGTCACTGTGGCTAACAAACTAAAAAAAAATCTAAATAAAATCCAAAAGCTCCACATTATTGTAGGACAACCAGTGTTTCATATTATGACTATCTGTGTGCTCCGATCTTCACCACCATCCCTGTTAGTTTCAGAATGAACTGTTTTCAGGTTAGCTGTATTTTGAGTCTGGCTGAGTGCCTCTGGTGTTTGATCTGCAAACAGCATGATCAAAGGACGAGCTGGTGTGGAATGGCATGGCAGTGGTCTGTGTCTGTCCCAGGGTCACCAAAGACCCCCTACTGGTTTGATGGAAGGTATAGCGTGAAAACAGATCTGTCTCTACATGATTGCACAGTATCAGGCTTCCAAACACAGCTGCACAATATGACTGGATTTGGTCGATTTGTAAGACCCAGACCTCACATGATGAGGGCTTTATGAAGCATTACAGTATATCTACAAAAGCAGTGGACACTAATCCAAGGACAGTACTTGGTGTTGAAACAATATTTAGTTTGTAACGTAAAAGCATTGTGAGAATAATAACACAGATACAATTTGCCTGGTTTATTAGATAAAGGTATGTAGAAGCACCAGAGGCTCAAACAAACCCGTTGTCATGCATCTTTCATAAGGCTTGTCAGAATAGTGAAGCCATCCCTTTCAGGAAAGGACATTACACGGCTCATTTGGGGTGTCATGCTGCTACAAGGAAAACAGCTTCACTACAGCAGTACAGAGCAGACCGTGCTGCTTGTTTAATGCAGCATTTGGCTCTGGATATTCTAACAGAGACCTGAAGCAAAACATGAACAGATGGTACTGACTTGTATTCTGTTTTTGTTTCTTTGTTTGTTTTGCTTTGCCGGGGGTTTAATTTCAAGAGGGACATTTTTATGACCATTAGCTGCTAATAACAGGTATATTCATGCAAAAAAAAAAAAAAAGAAAAAAAGAAAAAGAAAAAAAAAACAGCTTTGGACAAAACTCACAACTATTAAATTCTTCATCTAAGAATATCACAGCTTTTTCAGTCTCCTTGAATGTAGAAGTCACGGGAGTTCTTAGAATTAATCCTACACTTGCTACTATGTACATTTTCCTGCTAAGATTATAATATTTCTTTGGCTCAGTCTGACCTTTAAAATGTCATTGGCAAAAAAGAGCAATAAAGGAGAAAGAAGGAGAGAATGAAGTTCACCTGTGAGAGTAATTACATTTCCAAGTACTTTAAAGTAGGAAGCAGGCATATGGAAGCATGGAAGCATAGGAGTGATCTATCAATTTGAAATGTACTGAGAATTAAGTGTACACTATATACAACTAAACAACACCAACAAGACATTCCCAGTTGAAATCTCAAAAAGCACCCAAATAAAGACGATTCCGAGCCAATGTGAAAATCTAGGTCCCAACACTGAGCTTCTGTGAATATGAGTAAAGGACAAATCATTCTGCTACAAACAAACACTAACAAACAGCTAAAGATATACTGCTGTAGTGTCACCACTAACATGTATTTATTTTCACTTTTAATGAATGAATTGGAAAATGATGGTGTCTCTATTTAATGAATCAAATTGTGTCGTATTTTTCTGTAGACTTGAAGGAATTGCGTTGTAATTTTTGTATAAAATTCTAATATTTGCTGAAAGTGTTTTTGAAAACATAAAAGTTTTTGTTATTCATTTTGCAATTATCTGCAGTAATCTCGATGGATGACATTCATCAGTTTTTTCTGATCTCTGATTTCTGATTCTCTTCATCCTGCAGACGTCCAACAACTGCTCGTACACCTGATTAGAACCCTCTATAATAACATACATACACAACAACATACTCAGATCTTTCAGACCTCAACAGCCACTGTTAAGATTTCCATGAAATGATTCTTGTGCTTTTACTGACGACCTTTGCCCTTCTGATTTTCACTTGTATACAGGAAACATCTAGTGGCCAGAGTGCAATAAAATAGACTCAGCACATTCATGCTCCCCAAAGGATTAACCCTTTCCTCTGGCACCACCACCAGGACAAACATTCCATAGTTAAACCTAAAGTCTTGTAGTGAGACTGGAGGTAATGTTCCATGTGCCACTAAAGTATGCACATTTTGATTTGAGTGTATGTAAAGATGGCGTGTGACACATTTGTAGAAATTAAGCATATCGGTTTTGTGAGATAGCTTATTGTCGAATGTCTTGGAGTAGCTTAACAAACACTGGCGAAATGGCCTACTGTTCTTTACTGGTAAGGACCTGAGTATAGCTAAATTGTCAGTTTGTGATTGTTCCTTTCAACAGTTTTGCATTATGAGGTGTAATGTATGCCTTCCAGACACCTTTTCCACTTTGTATTGTATGATCTGTAGTTGTTATTTGGATGATGACAACTTTGATTTACACCTGGTTTTAAAGGCCCTTTCACCCACACAGGTGTTTTTTGTTATTCTGTCTGACTACACCCCTGCTCAGGTTGACGTTGGGCAGAGCTAGGTTGGAATTACATGAGGTCTCCGAACTCCATGAACCAATATGTATCATAAAGGTGTAACTTCTCTGCAGCAAACTAATAGACTTGTCAGGGAGATTTCAATCAAGTACAGTCTATACACACACAAGCAGTCCTCAGAAGCACTTGAATTGCAGTAAGTGAAAATATGTATCTAGCAAGTGAGTCTAGGGCCTTTAATAAGTGTTCTGATCAGCTAGACTAGAATCTCTGTATTATAAAACTGAACAAAACTCAAATGACATGGGTGGAGTTTACACAATTGACACCAACTATAGTCTCAGATTAAGAGAAGTAATCCAGAATACTCAGGAGGGGTCACTACAATGTGTAAGGAGGGGGTCATGTGACAGACAGAGATAGCCAAAAGCACCAGCAGACTAATTTCCAGTAGCCTTGCTAACTAGGCTAATGTTTCTTATTCTGTAAGAAGGTAATCAGAGCCTGTGGAGAAGTTTGCTACAACTGGTGCCATTCATGCTTTCCAACCCAGAAATGTTGTGATGTTGTGCAAAACATAAATAAAACAGAATCTGAGAACTTGCAAATCCTTTTTAACATGTACTCAACTGAAAATAATACAAAGGCAATTTATACAATTTTTAATGTTTTACCTCATCAACTTCTTTGATTTTTTTAAATATATGCTTATTCTGAATTTGACCTTTCAAACAAGTTAGTTAATTTGTAACAGGTGATAGTGTCATGATTGGGTATGAACGGGGCATCCTGGAAAGACTCACTGGGCAAGGTTCACTACTTTGTGAACATATGATTGTATAAAGGATGTTATTACATGGACTTTTAAACACTTAAAACTGGATAAACACATTTTGTTTGCAAAAGACTGCATTCTATTTTTATTTACACTTCATACATCATGTCAGCTTTTTTGGAATTTGGGTTGTACAATCTCTGGCTCTTTCATCGGCAGCTTGGCTACCAGCTGACTATTAGTACATCATGACCATTATAACTGATACTTCTCACTGTTACTCTATTGATGCCATGCCAACACTGTTTGCTGCAACAGCTCCCTCCACCACCCGAATCTCTGTGTTATGTTTCATACTTTTTGGTGTTGTTGCACTGACAAAGATTTCAAGTTTAAGTATGTTTTAATTACAGGCCAATTAGTTCTAACAGCATAATCATTGCTTGTTGCTGTTCATATTGTTCCAGAGTTGAACTGTATAACCAATTGCTATAAATGGTCAATTCCTTGGTTAAAGGTTACAGGGGATTGGCACAGTAACATGTTGCTAATCATACCTGGTTCAAGTTAGGTCAAGCCAAACAGCCGTAAAAATAGCTACACAGTGATAAGTAGATGTAATAACATCCCATTTCAGGCTCCAGCTATCACTCAAACCTTGCTCTACAGGCCTGCTTGCCATTAACACACCAACTGACCATGCCTGCTGTGACAGTTTGAGCTGCGCTGAAAACAATCACTCCCTGTTTGTTTCCTCTCATGATAGCAACTACCAACCCACCTCTCATTCAACCTGTTCTCCTCCCCTCACACCCCCACCCTAAAAACCACCAGCCCCCAGATGTTATGAATTCCTTTTTTGTTCTTCAACTGTGAAACTGAGGCAGGCAGGGACTGTTTGTCCTCATCAGAGTGTTTAAAGAAAATGCAGGCACTGAGATACGCTGTGAATAAAAAATGTGCATTAGGTTTGAAAATGTACCAGAGTGTTCCTCTCTAAAATGAAATCCTACTTTTTTCACCTGTCATTTTAACCAGCAGTTGCAGAGATAAATGATAAGCAACACCAAAGAACTGTGAAATAGTAATTAGTCTGGCTGCTGTAGAAATCTAAAAAATAATAATAGCTGCCTCAAGGTGAATGCAGGCTGATCTCCCCTCCCCAACATGAAGTGGAAAAAAGGTGTTTCAGTGCTGATGGATGGTCCTGAAGCAGTGAGGAAATATGAAGAACCATCATGCTTTGAGTGGCCACCGACCTTATCAAGACACCCGAGGGCCTGGCTGTGCTGAGGCTGATCTGAAAAGAAATAGCAGCCCTGAGGGAAGAGGAGGAGACACATAGCAAGTGGGTTGAGATGGAGAGGACAAATGGCATCAGAGAGGAGATAGCAGGGTGACTCTTTCGCAAAATCTGCCCTTTAGATGAAAAGGCATTAGTCAGCCTGAACCAGGGAGTGGAGAGGCTAACATGATTGGATTTGGCTGGGAAACATGGAGGAGTACACTCCCTGAGGATGAGGGCGAAAGGATGGGGTGTGGCAAAAGAGAAATGATGGACAGAAGAAGAGAGTTTGAGCCAGGGGGAGTTTTGTGGGAGAGGCTTGTTGGCTGAGACTGTTGTCACCAGCTTTGCAGTCAGAACTGGCACTAATCCACTTGTCCTGATCTGATTATGAGACTGCTTGGCATCATTGGAAATGCCAACAGTGCTTTCTCTACCTGTTCTTTCCCACCTGTCAATCTACCATGCTCATGCAAACTGCATGCAAAAATCCCTTCCCATAATGCAATGCCGCAGTGCAAGTCAATATAAAATGGAGGTCAATTATGATGTAATCAAAGCCCCAGTAAGGGTTTTGGAAGCAATTTCAGCATATAGGAATTCAAAGCCAAATGACCTTTCAAGCTTATCATCAGACAAGAACCTCCTTTGTCTGTTTTACGGTATCTGTGTGTGACAACTATAGTGAGATCAAAGGATGAAACATAATGATAAAATGTTCAATTTTATCTAAACTACTCTATTTTGAGACAAAACTGAAAGTGTGCAGAACTGAAATTTTGGAAATAATCCCTCATCGTATGCACACAATTTCAGTTCAAGTATAGTTAGTCAAAGTTGAAGCAGGAATTAGATCTGAAAACTGTAATGAATGTCTGCAATAGTGTCTGTTATATTTCCACTCTTTGCCTTTGATTTCTCAAATAAGTTTGATTAACTTGGGGGTTTGTTCACAACCTCTCTTTGGCTGATTGCTCATGTTTCTTACACTGTCAGGCCTTTAAATGATGTAGCCATTTTTCCAAACCTCAAAAATGAACTTGATGAATAAAAAGTTATTATTATTATTATTATTATTATTATTATTATTATTATTATTATTATTATTAAAGGGAAAGCTGGCTCAAACTTCTAAAATAAGTCCAATCTTGTGATAAGGTTTACATGGCACATAGCTGCCAGATGAATAAATACAGCAGCAGAGCCATTTTACATCACCCTGTACCTGTTATGTATGCAATCAGCATGCTTAGCTAATTATCTTAGCTGAGCCTCCTGTTGAGAGCAATAAAAAAAACCAACAACATTAAAGCATGTTGTGGGGAAGGGCCAAATCAAAGAAGTGTGTATAAATGTGGGCAATTTTTTTTTAGAATCTTTTTCCCTTTTTTTTTTTCTTTTTAGCCATCCTCATTTAATGATCACCATAAGTCAGTGGTAGGGGCCAGGTTATTAAAATATTAATATCAGGGTTCACTGAATGGAGGACAACATGACTTGCTTTTGAACTTACACTAATAACAGCTTATTGCTCATTTGATTGATTAGGATTGGCATATTATGAAATCAGTTGACTATTAAATCTAGTTTTTAATGTTAAAGCAGATGAAAGTATGGGAAGGGTATTTAAAGCTCTATGAGAGAGGGTGCAGGGTAGAGACAGACGTGCAATGTAAAAAGAGACCTTCTGCAGACTGGTGGGGAACAAAGGGTGGCAGGGAAGATGGCGGTGGGGAGGGTTGGGAGGGGAGGAAGGGGTGGGGAGGTTGCTTAAATGTCACTGGGAGTGAGGTGAGATGAGACAAAGGATAGAAGGAGGGTGGATTTGGAGGCTGGATGGGGGTGTCTGCTCACTGAGAGACACATAATGTAAGGTATCACAGGAAAACAAGAGCTTTGTTTTAGCCACTCTGAATGTCAGTCTTCAGTCTTTTAGAAAAAGGCACATATTTGATTTGTATTATACTTCATGAGCTATTCTGATCTATCCAGTAAAATAAAGAAAGAGCTGCAATAATTTATTTTCTAATTTCATGGAAATTAATGTACATGGCACAGAGGAATTATATTTGGTGGCTCATCCAACCAAAGTTGCCATTTTTAATTTTAGAATTCAAAGACTCATTTTAAAGGAATATTTTTGGAAATGTGCTTATTCACATTCTTTATGTGTGTGAGATTGTGTGATTCCATGTCTCACAATGATCATGTATGTGTTTTTAGCACAGAGCTGGAGTCAGGACATGGTTAGTCTAGCTTAGCATACAGGCTGGAAGCACGGGGAAACACAAGCCTGGCTCTGTCCACCCACCTATTACTGTAACCCAATATGTGCCATTAAAGATTTTTTTTTTTAATGACACTTTTTAGTTGGTGCTGGAGCCAGTTCTTAATGACTGATAGTCAGGTACAACTTTCTGAAGCCTAGTCCTGTTGTAAACATCAACACACTACCAGTGCAAAAAATACTTTGTGATTCCAACTTTTGGACCTTACGGTTTTCTGATGACTTTGACGTTGACAATGAAATATTTTCACCAACAAGGCTTATAGTGTACCCATTGTTTTCTTTATCTCATCAAGATGTAAGACACACTTGTATGTAGATAAAGCACATGATTCAGGTTTTACACCATACTGAATTAGAATCTGACTCCTGCTCAGTGTAATTTATGTGCATCATATTACCTCCTTCCTCACAGGGTGCATTACTCAGGAAATACCTACTGCTCCCTGTCAGGATACAAGAAAGACCACAATGATGAATTTACAATATTAGCACCAGCCAATGACAACATGAAAAACAGTTGATTCTAGAGATAGTACAAAGCGCAAACAGATATGATGAAATCTAGGAAATCTGTTTGGATACAGAAGCCAGGGATGATGCAGGTTCACTTTGAATCAGAACTGCAAGCTGACTAATCTGTTGTTGACATTTAGCTGACCTTATTGTTCTTTTAAAGTGGGATAAAATAAGTTCTTTTAGGCTTGATTTTAACCAAAGGACAAGTTGATACAGAAGATTTAGATAAAAATGCAGATTTAGCAATCACAAGACTGGAGCTTGGACAGTAGGATCAGCAGCAGCAGATTAAGAATACGCGTCTCTACATCAGATGTGAATAAGGATTAAACTTTAAGATGGAGATTAAGTCAACAAGATGAAGATTCATGTCAAGAGGGCATATGGTGCCTTTTTGGCCAAAAGTATTACAGTAGAGCTGAAACTCTTTAGAATAAATCTAATGATGCTGTGCAAAAGAGATGGGGTATGGTATGGGATTGTGAGCTAAACAGAGGAAACAGTCACTGTACAGAAGTAGTGTGTCCTTTATGTAGTAAAGATGTGGTGGTGGGGTTTTGGATCGGTGTATAGAGCATCTGACTTTCAAGCAGGAGACCACAGTTTGTGTTCTGTCACTATCAAACAGTTATTGTTTGTTCTTTTAACTGCATCAGGAATCTTTTCTTAATCTTAACCAAGTGTTAAACAAATAGGAATAAAGGCCTCTCTCTAACATAAGCCTGAAGTTCTGATAGCATCAGATTTTTGATTGAGACTTAAGTGGCCTTCAAAAATTATTTCAAGCTCCATCCCATCACCATGTCACTAATATGTCTTCTTTAATTTATTGCAGAACACTATGAATAGATGATGACTTGATGAGTATAAGAACTGCCACTACTTTGATTATAAATAGAGGCAAAGTCATTTTTGTCTCGAGGGAAATAATTTTCACTTCATTTATAATAAATAGTAGACAACGGCACATATCTGTGGGGCTGAATTATTCCAACAACATGACACGCAAGGTTGAAAGAATCAATTCTCTTTTGAAGGAAAAATTTGGATTATTTTAACACTGTTCTGATAATTAGCAGTTGTTCCAATTTTAGAAGGCAAGATATGAAATCATAAATTTGAGGAGTGTAATTGCTGCTCCCAAAGACTAAAATGAAATGTAATAATATTTATTGTGAAAATAGAAGTGCGCATGCACTGACCGTGTGTGCAGCCTGTTGCAGTCGCTCCTAAACAATTTCCCCCCGGGGATCAATAAAGTATTTCTGATACAATATGAATCTGACATTCCACTTTTGTTTAACCATGGTTTATGAAAACTGAAAACAATGAGGCTACAGAAGTGACCATCCTCTGTGCTTTGAATACTAATGATCGGAACTGTACGACAAGGTCACAAAAATTAGCATGCTGTGTCTTAGTTGCTCTGTATCAACATTAAACCCCTCCTAAAAAAGTTCTGCATATTCATTAGAGCAGCCGTGTCTGCCTGTGAGGCGGAGGTAAGGGCTGCACAGCTCAGTGAGCACATCAGGGTGAAGACAATGATACAAGGGGATTCCCTGCATGGGTGGAGACACCCGCAGCACCCATACAGCACCCAGGGGCTCTGGTGTGACACACAGAACAGACAATTCTTCAGTGTGGAGTGTCTCTGATTGGAAATCTGCTTTGACATGATTTAAAATTCAGTGTCTCTCCAGGCCTTAAGACTTCCTCAATAAGCACAAAATGAGACGTGATTTGGAAGGCTCTCTAGGTCCTCTGATGGAACCTTTCACTTCCTTTGAACTGCAGTGATTAGTGAAAGTGTGAAAAGGTGAATGCTGAGAGGGCCTGAAGGATGAATATTTCATTGTTTATGTTTGACAAGCTTCGCAGTTATTGCCAAACAAGAGCGGAGGCAAATCATTTTGTGTTTCCACTCTGTTTAAGTGGAGTGCTCCCTTGGGCTGTTTTCGCTCTATGTGTGAATAATTTGATTACAAAAATGATTCTTTCTTCCTGGGAATTTCAGAGACTGAATTACTCTATGAACCAGAATCTCTCCTGGTCACAGGCTAGTCAATTACGTTTACATGTTGTCTTCTGCGTGCGTTAAGCAGACAGTAAGACTGGATCCATATGAAAATATTCCACCATTATGAGCAAAATGTCAGTCCCATTTGTTTGGATCATGCTTGGAATTAAGGTTTTACTTCCTTTTTCTACTTCCTTTTTTTACTTCCAACACAAGTCATGTATATGTTGTAGTATGGCACTGTCAATTTTTATTTTTAGATCAATTTCTAGTTTCCAGGTGGCCATTGGCTTGTTTATTTCACAATGATATGTATATCACCTTCTAGAGGAATTTGCTTACACAGATAAATCATCATTATGAACGATCAATTTCATTATCATCGTGCGTTACTACTGCTGAAGACTATTTCAAACATTCCTGCCAAATGCATTCCATTCATAAGCTACTATATATTGTCAGAAAACCAAGTTCAGTAGCCAAACAATCAGCATTGGGCACATTTTTGAAAAATGTGATAAATTACTGAATACCTATTTTTCATTGACAAAGTAATCACATTACTTTATTAACTATGCTAGAACTATGCTTATCTGAAGATACACATACATTTATGTGAAGATTTACATAGAGAAAAGTTTTATGGGAGATGTTAGGTCAACCCTGATCCCCCCCAAAATTGGGGCACTGTGTAAAATATAGATTAAACAGAATATGATCATTTGCGAATGGTTTGTTAACGTATACTCAATTGAAAACAGTACAAAGACAATATATTTGATGTTTTAATTCATCAACTTGATTGATTTTTGTAAATTTCTGCTTATTCTGAATTTGATGCAGCAACATGTTTCAAACAAGTTGGGATAGGAGCAACTAAAGACTGGGAAAGTTCCGTAATGCTCCAAAAACACCTGTTTGGAACATTCCACAGGTAAACAGGTTGTCATACTTTGGGTATGTCAGAAGGCAGGTTCAACATGGAGAAAAAAACAAATGTAAATGTATGACATACAAATATAAAAGAAACAGCTACGCAAATATATCTCAGTGACTTCCATGCATCTGTATCCCAAAGAGGTAGAATTCCATCTTTGCTAAAAAGAAAAAAACATGAAATGAAATATTTGTTGTCACTCATCACCTCTGTCAGAGGTTTCCACAACCAACAACTCCTAAGCCTCCTTAACCATATGTTGCATCTATTGTATCTAACAAGCACCCAGCCTGTTGTTTAGGGACATTTACTGGCCAGCTAGCTAAACACTAAATGCCCCAGTGACTGCAACCCTCCAGTAGTCAACTGTGAACAAAACCTATTTGATTCCTGAATGTAGGCATACCAGTGAACATGTAGCTGTTGTCGCAGTAGCAGCATTAATGTAGCATTGGCATTATGAGCTATATTATTGTCCAGGGTTTAAGTGGAGATTTACAGTGTCATTTGGGTCAAATTCTGTTTCAAAGGCTTTTCCACTCTGACCGGAATAAAATTAGCACAGTGCGTGGGCGCGCGCGCACACACACACACACACACACACACACACACACACACACACACACACACACACACACAGCCTTGCCTCACAGCATTAGCTCTGAGGATCAGGGCTACTGTGTCAGTGAGCACACACAAATGCACTGGCCATGTAAAGCAGTCAGTCTACCAGCAAGAGTCACAGTATCATGTGTTTCATAGTCGTCAAATCGCAGATTATACAATTGTACAGAGATCTACTTTCTTTTTAATCATTCACTATAATCTTTACTGAATAAGTTAAATTTAACACCTTGTGGAAGTTTTTCAAACACAAAATCAGCCTGGTTCTTATCAACAACTTTGACAGGAGTGAATAGCAGCGTCTTAACGGTTTCTGTTGGAGTTCAAAGCCACTGATAATATCTCTTCTCTGTTAGGAGAGAGTGGCTACCTTGAAGGCCCCTTGAAGTATAATGTGACGGAAGTGAAACCTCATTGGCAGTTCTAGCCAGCCACTGCCAACACAGTCCCCCAGCTCTAAAATTGTCTTCTGTTCCAGTCAATGTCTGGCAGCATACTGTAACTGATGAATTATTCAAAGCAGGGATCAGGCTGTGTTGTTCCTGGATGGTGGCAAACACAAATGAAATACAGTATGACACTTGGTGTTTAAGTTATCAGTTGCAAGTGTCTGGGAATCGTTTAACTACAGGGTCTGCGTGTGGAAATGGAGGTGGGATTATGTATATCGTGCTTAAAGCATGCAGTAGGCATATGCATATGCATGGTAAGAAATGCATGCAAAAAAAATGCAAGCTTAGGCTGTATTGGCGTGGCTTAGTGATGACCCCCTCCCCCTGGTGCTTGGCATTGTTTGGCCCTGGGGAAAGGAGTTCCATCAATAAGTACATTCAAATTTTTACAGAGATGCAGAAGCTGAATTTAATTCATAACAAAGCCGCATCTTCGTCTGTCTGTCTTTATCTGTCTGTGTGTGAATATGAACCTCAAAAGAATTACTAATGCCGTCTAACCCAACAGCTCTGAATAAATCCTTTGTTCATGAATGTTTAGTTTTTGTTGAAACTGTTTTTAAAAAGTATTGATTCAACTTGCTCATTTTTACAGTTGAATTATATTGTTATATCAGAGATGTTTCCAAAATTTACCTCATTGTTATGATGGGGTCGGAAAATGTAATGCAACAATGCCCCCACTGAAACTTAAATATTGAGATGCTGAGATATGGTGGTTTCTTGTGTCAGTTCAATTGAGTGGTGTGTCACCACTGGTTTTCGCGTACAGCTGCTATTTTACCAGCTTGTAGCAGTTCAATGGTATTTCATACGCCCTCTTCCATCTGCACACCACTTCTGATTTGAAATGCCACCGCGTATTATGATATGCTGATGCTGACACCACTTTCCACTGGCATAGGCTGCCCGTGGTCTTTCACTTATGTTTTAGTGTCATATGTTGATTCTTTGTGGAATGCCTCTTTGACTTGGAATATGTTGCAGCTGTTGGACCAACTATCATTAATGTGACATACTATCACCTAACTCTGCTGATTATCCTGTGCCTAGTGTCTCCATGAAAACAAGGGTATACAGATAGATAGATAGATAGATAGATAGATAGATAGATAGATAGATAGATAGATAGATAGATAGAAACAAAAAAAAAATCGGTCACCCAGTGTCACCATCTTTGGGAAGAGCTGTCATTGCCTGTCTGTCTGTGGGGCATGTTCTTCAAAAGCAGCTACACACTGACGTGGGGGATGGGACCCTACACACCCGCTCAGTATGAACACACATGCAGCACAATTCAGCAGTGCATAAAATGCCTTCTATAAACTGTAAACAAAAGCAGACAGTGAAAGCCACTCAAGAAACCAGAGCTGGCCATTTGCAGATTTTACTTTTTATGACCTTAAAACCATTTTTAAAACATCAAACAACATTTTTGATATAAACATTAAATCAAATCACTCTATGTGAAGTGAACAAAAACACTGATTGCTATAGGTGGTAGCATGCCATGATTTAAGGAAATGGTCAATACATTTAAGAAACAATAAGCTGTATGAGTAAAAGCAATAAAGCTTCATAACAACAGAGAGAATAGCTTTTATCTTCACACATGGACATGGGCTCTTTACACACATATAACCCCTTGGCAAAAAAGCATTTCCATGTGCTGGCCAGCAGCTCAGAAGAATCTGATCTGAATACAGTTGAGAAATTAATAACCATACCAAAAGAGATTTATCGTCTGCAATGGTTAAGCTTCAGCATGTGTGCTTTTGTGTGATATCACCTAAGTATTCTTTACTGTAAATGAAAAAGACAGAGGATGTAATTTTCATTTATTTATTTACTCTTTTTGGTTCATTTTCAGTCAATAACAAGGAGAATGGCAGGAAATGGAAGGATTTCTAACCAGTAATTCCATCAGTTAAAAAAGAATCATGTTATACTCACTACTGCAGTTCTAAATGTCTCTTCTCTAAAGGAAATGCTGTTTTCGTTTGCTGTTTAGTAAAGAAATACTTGCAGTTGTCTCTACTTTGTCTGGGTCTGTTAAACCTAAAACTTAACATTTATTGCCCTGTGTTTTAAATTAAAAGTCTGTCAGACCTACTGAAAGGACACAATCCCTCCCATTCTTGGTCGTCTTTTAATGTGAATATTTTAAACATATTATCATGTTCAGAGAAGCTTTCATGGACTGAGTATGGAAGGTAGGTAAATTAGTATGACATGATTCTGTTGTTGTACTGACTTACTTGAATTACTGTTGCTGAAATGTACACTGTGCTGAATTTACCACGTGAGCCATTAGAGCACATTCCACCTAGAGTAATTCTACCCTACTGACTTGCCTTTATTTATTGATTCATTGAGATTGGCCATTATTTTAATGGTTTTTATTATTAGTATATTAGTGTGGTATCTTATGAGGTGAACACCTGAAATAAAAACAAAACAAAACAAAACAAACAAACAAACAAAAGCTTTTTGGACTTTCTAAATGGACTTGGAATGATACAGTATATGAGTGTATGAACCACAACTCATCTTTCCACAATCTCTTTCCCACAATAAAAGGAAAGAGGTCAGGCAGGCTGTGAACTACTCAATATATACGTGAATGTCACTTAGAATTCATGTGCATGCATAGATTTATGTTGGTGACGTATGTAAAAGAGAATATAAAAGACAATATGAAAGAGGATGAGAAAGGCGCTCTGGGAAAATAAGCAAGTGACCCCCTGCTTCTGCACCATCTCCTCCTGCTCAGGCTAATTGCAGTAAACAGAGCAGATGGGGTACAGTGGCACCAAAGGGAGGGCTTTATGGAGGTGAGGGTGGCAGGATGGAGAGGTGGAGGGGTGGGGTGGGGGTTGCTAGATGGATGGATGGAAGAGGTGTTGATTAGCCCACCATAGACTCACCGAGATCTCGGCTGTGACACGTTGCCAATGATATATTTAGCTTCAGCACTCCCAGTCAGGAGCATTTCTCGCATATAGAAACTGGGTGGGGTATGTGTGATGGGGGGTGTGGATGATGATTTCTAGCCTAGGTGGATTAAATACATTCACTTGGCATAAACCTGCTTCCACGCTCTTTGGCTTGACTCTTAATCCATTTTTCTCCCTTTTTAAGAAATGTATTAATACACAGACTCTAATCCATTTTCCTGTGTTCTTCACACAACCAGTTACCATGCACAAAGCCTTTCAGAAGATCCCATCTTCACTGCTGTCACTGAGAACAGGGATTTCAATTAATCTTACAGTCTTGAACTCTTCAGGCAATGTGTATTATTAGATGAAAGCATCATTGTGAATTTGTTTGAATGGGATCTGCAGATGAGATAATGTTCTTCATACCACAGAGATATGAGATATGCCTCTCCATAAGTGGAGGATGTAGATGTACAAATGAGTTCTACGCAGGATTTTACTGTCTAATATCCACTACTCCAGCTCCTGCACAGCTTGTGAATGACTTCAAATGAGCCATGGTGACCATTGTATATTAATATATTCAAATTAGCATATGGCTTCATTGAAATATTAATGTGCACAGTTGTGCATGGCCTAACGAATGTGGAAAATTAGCAGGGCTGTGTGCAGGGTTGTAGCCATGCAGGTGGATGTGCTGCTCAGGGATGCTAACACACACAGCAGTAAGGCTCCCAGCACCTGATGGTAATCACATGGACTGCTTCCATAGACAAGAACCCTGTTGCAATCTGTAGTACAGTTTATATACACAGTGTATTAAGAAGGTAAACAAATGAATACATGTCTTCTGTCTTTATATAATGAGCTACTGTTTTTGTTGATAACTTTTTCATTTCATACAGCATTCAATATTTCAGACCAACTAGATATTTATCTAGGCCTCCTATCATTATATATGCACATCAGGCAATAATAGCCCAATGTAGCTGTTCACTGTTCAAACCACTGTCCACTCAGACCATTAACAGCAACAGAGCTTTTATTTGCTCATTAATTTACTGTAGATACATTGTTAACATGTTATTTTGTGCATTTTGTTGGCAGTTAAACTTACACATGTACATATTTGTTAGGATTTGTTTTTTCCCAGTGTTTCTTCCTCCTCTTTTACCCTAGTGTTATTTGTCTGTTTGTCTGTCTCCCCTGTCTGTCTGAGACTGGGTGGTCCTTTCCCCATGCGCCGCGGCTCTGCCTATTCCCATGCACACCTGAGGCGTGTCAAAGCTGAGTGCTGTCAGTATTTAGGCGAGGCTCTCTGGACATGTGGTTGCCAGTTCATCCTGATCTTGTCCGTGTCTACGTCCAGTATCTCGTGTAAGTAACTACCAAGAAAGACTTTTTTCAGCTCAGCCCTTGTGAATTGTCCTGGAACTTTTTCCAGTGGATTTTTGTCTTACCTTATGGACTTATGCTTTTGTTCTACTCTTTTTTTCAGTGTACTCAGTCCCGCTCGGTGTGCCTATCAGCCTCAGTCTCCAGCGTAGTTTTTGATTACTTCCACTCTGTTTGAGTGTGCCTTTTCTTCCACCTTTTATTAATAAATTGAGTTGTGTTGTTCGACACTGCCTCTGTTTTTGTTCTGCACATTGGAGTCCTGAAAATATTTATCATTTGAGGAAAATCCTTAACAATATTAAGCGTATATATCTTACCAAAAACAATTTCTGACAACTTAGAAAAGTCACTCTAAATCCAATATCGTCCATATCATTTGTATTGGCAGTTATTAGTTATTCAGACCTATCAATACCACTATCTCTGAAAACTGTTTTATCCAGCATCGGTACTCAGTACTGGTATAAGTCATTATGGAAAATATTATGGACCTAGTTTTCATAAAAAGAAAACTGTAAAAGAATAGAAGCCATGTCCTCTAGTGGACTAACTGTCTGCCACTTCCACCCTCACATTTCCTCATCTGTCATCTGGAAGCTCTCACAGAGGTGTGCATCACCTGGGACAAACAATAAACCCTGAGCTCGTGTCCCTTTAAGGCTCAGCAAACACAGTGATATTTCACAGAGTCAGTCTGACAGTTGTTTACCATGAAGCTTCCTCATGGGCAGCACTGAACATGACGATGAACCACAGACTGACCCTGCTCCAGTTTGCCCTCAGGCAATGGGATGATGAGCACTACTTCGCAAGAGCCAGATTGAAAGATATTATACCCACTTCCCTAAAGACAAAAATAAATAAATAAACCATCACCTCAGACTTGGATGATGCTTTTAGATAAATAAATGTTTTAATGAACAAAACAGAGTTAAAGAAGACTTGATGTCTCGTAGTTGTTCCCTGGGAAAAATAATCTGATCACTTATGTTTACAAGACTTTCACACCAGTGCTCAAATACTGCAGTGCAAAGAGTAAATATGTGTTTCAGCACAGTATCCCAACAAATTATGTCCAAATGGGATGTTTCCACATCTTGGGAATTACTTAGTAATTCCAAGTAATTCAATGCCATTGAAAGTATTGAAAGTAATGGGTGGGGGTCTGGGTGGTGATTTGGGCATGAAGCACGTCTAACTTTGTTGAGGAGGAACATTCTTATCCTTTTTCAGACCACCACTTTGTTCAACTGTAACCACAATCTTTCTCTTCCCGTGCTGTAGTTTCCATATTATGCAGATATTGTAGAAAAACAGCATTTTAAAAGGATGAGCTTTGAATATTTCAACACTCATTGATCAGACTGAAATGAGGCAGATTTTAGAGGTGACATAAGTGAATATGAAGTAAAACATAAAGATGCAAGAGGGTGTTCACCCTGGGTGGCCTGAATTAAGGAAAATAAATATCTGGACAGGTTTAAAATGTTATAACTTGACCAAAAAATTCACCCTTATGCCAAGGCTTCATGAGAGTTGGTGTGTATGTTGCTTTGCAGTTAAAGCTAATGTCCAAACAGGCAGTGTATTGAGGTGAATGAATTCAGACTGTACAAACAGTCCTGTGGTCACATTTGCACAAATAACATGAAGCAAAAAGCTGCTTTGTTTTGAATATGAGCACATTGTAAGAGTTTGCAAATCCTCAACCTGGCCCTTCACTAAAATGACTTGAATCAGCAATTTAATCTGAACCCATTGTTTGAGATTATTATCATCATCATCATCATAATGAAAACTTTTCGTGTTTCATAATTCCACTGTATATATACTATTATATACACATGAGGCATATATGTATTCTAGTGAATATGACCTTAACTTTCTAATAATCAATAGCTTCCATGAGGAGAGAAGAAACCACAAATTGATGGGCCTCTCTGCACCAGACCATAGACAGCTCCTGCTGAAGTCAAGTCTTAAAAACTAGACCAGTACCAGATGGCTATCCAAAGAACAATAAATAAAAGGACAACAATGGGCACAAAGCAGCAAAGAAGAACAGAAAGTTAGACAAACCAACAAGGTTCTTATATACTGTTACAGGTCTTCAACTCTACAGTACCATGTTGAAAATAATTGGGAATTTCAGTGATTGGTTTTGGTCTGAACACTTTGTGTTGACACTCTGCTGACACCCAGAATGTGACACCCAGAGTGGAAAATGACAAATCTGGGCTCCATGAGTACATCAGTCTTATGGAAGGCACCATTGTCAGACAATAACTGGCATTAATATTTAATGTTAAAGTATCATTTTATGCGCAGGCTGGGGAATGATTGCCTTGCCCGGCGGTGATATTCACCTGGCTGGGCATAATGGAAAGCTGAAGTCTCCCACAGGACCTGTGTAAAAAGCTGAAAATGAAACAGTGCTAGTCTTAATCCATACTGAACCTGCGACTCTAAGGCTACATACACACAACATACTAATGTCTGGTTAACACAAAGACACTGCACAAGAAAACACATGTGCAGAATTACATGTAAACCCATGGCATAATTCAGTAACTCAGTCAGCCACAACCACATTGACGCCCCACTAAGCCAATCGCTTTTCACAGCAAGAGACTGTCGCTTTCTGTGTTGTTGCCCTTTATTTTTGTGAGATCTATAACACCATTACAACTGTTTTTCTTCACCAGAAAGCTGATTCAAATGGTGTATTATTGTATCACTTGTTACAGCTCTATCACTGAATTGTTTCATCTGCACAGCGTGAGAGCAGCCAATTAAAGCCTTCACAGCATTATCTGCATATGGACAAATCTACAGCACACACTGTTGTGAGTAGAGGCCTGACATGGCATCAAAATATTCAGCCTAGTGTTGAACAAATATTCAAAAAACAAATTAAAGTCATCCCTTTTGCAGTTGAAAATAATGCCAAATCCATTTTCAGATGTCTAGTTAGTATTTATTACTGAAAGGAAGAAAAAAAGTGTTTGAGGGTACATCACAAATGTTTATTCAGTCCTCAAGCCTCTGAGTGGGCAGGCCAGAGGCAGGAGCAGACAGACACAATGGAAACTAGAAGAGTGCGCTCAGTAGAGTACAGATCTCCACAAGGTGTGTATGTTGTCCCTAGTCCAGGGGTATTCAATTAAAATTCAAAGAGGACCACTTATAGAAAATGTCCTCAGGCTAACTTGTGTTATGATTCAGTGACATATTGCTCTGGCCTGTAGTGGTAGCTGTATCAACCTACCTCTGTATGTAGTCAACAGCTACTGTCAAATCAAATAAACACAGCAATTCAATAATATTTCAACAGTATTTATTGTCACTTTTCACATTGAATTGGAGGGATTATATAAGTGCTCTAATAATAAATACATTTTCTTTTTCTCATTTAAGTTAAAGTAAAGGAAAACAATGACTTCACTTAATAATGGAAAAATTGGAAAAAAAAAAAGTACATCTTAAAATAAAGTGCTTTGTTTTAGAAAGATGAAATAAAAATTGTGGCTTGAGCTTCCTTTTTTTTTCTTTTTTAACTCTTCATATCTTCAACCAATGAAACGATCTCAACACATTGTCGCGTCACATTGACGAAAAGCATCAATAATGATAACAATCACCTCTGGTTCAGAGCGTATGAGACACACTGGTTTTGAACTGCTCGTGGAAGAATGAACATGTGAGAGTCTGGCCATTTTTGATTTAAAGCTCTGTTTCCACTGCCTCTTTTTAGAGCACGCCATGTGAAATTACGTTTCTCCGACTCCCTTATTTCTCCCACTGTTGTGTCTCGTCTCATCCCTCCTGTGTGTGTATCTAATTCACTGACTTGCTTACCAGCATGCATAGATTTGATTAGCTGAGTAGCGTCACATGAGGCTAGACACGTCTAGACAAGCTGTGCCAATTAAAATAGAAACGCTCCCTTAAAATGTAATAATTCTCAGTTTTTTCAAAAATTATGAATATACAGTTTTGGTATGAAATTATTTGATTGGCTGCAGACGCTGCCTGTCTACTTTGACATAGAAACGAGAGCTTTCTTTTTGTTTCTTGCACAGACATGTAGGCGATGCCATCATGGAACAAAAAAATATGTAGTATACTGTAGATTTCTTCTCGCAACATACTGATGTTTTTCTCAAAGAAGAGCACAGGACATGTAATTTCCAGAGAAGATCTATATGCTAAAAAATAAAAGTGACAATCAATAGCTGTGTTTCTAATCTATTGCCAAACGATTTTAAAGCAAAATTTTAAAATGTCTCAAAAATGAAAAAACAAAGAAAATGAAAATTAGATGCATTTCCACAAACTGGTTTGGAGCAAATAAACTTGGCTATGCAAAGCATAATTTCATCAGAGCAGCAAAAGTAGAATGTTGAAAACTGGAAACAACACATGTCACCTTCACTGCCTGAGAGAAAAATGGAGAGAGGTCTGCAGGAATTTATTTAGTTTGGGCAAGCTGTAATTGTTCTTTCATGTCAGCTCATAGTGGCCATGTTTTCATGTACCTGTTGTTGGTACTACCAGCCATATTTTTGCTCATTATGGGAATATCGAGGAAGACTATGACAGTGGAAACAGCTTCTTGTTCTTCTTTGGTTTTATAGCAGAAACAGCTGGTCGGTCATGTGAGTTATATTCGATATGAACATATTCGATCTCCCATTTAGTGCATTAAAACTTTTTGAAAAAGGCAAACATCACTTCTTCTTCTTCACAACTGAGCATTAATGGAAAAATAGAATTATAAAAATTGCTTCTTTTTTTTAACTTTGACTTTTGAATTGAAGCTTTTGGAATGTGATATTTCAAAATGGGCCTAAACACCTTAATGTAAACACAGCTGATATCACTTTCGACCTTGAGGATTTTCATTGAATGCAGTAACTGATGACATGCACCATAGCACAGGACCATTTTAATTGTTCCATTCATTCTTGCACAGCAGTATAAAAGGTCAACATGTTGTTGTTTGATAACTCATGGACCCATTGAAGTCCTCCGTTTGGGAAACAGCAATAAGGAACAATGGTTAATTGGCTAATAATGGTGTTCATGCCTGAGTGGTTGAGATATTAACACGACTGGAAGAAAACCTCCATTTAGTTGCTGTCGTCATACTGAAGGCTCTTCCCTTGGTTCAGAGGGACTGCACATTTATTTCACAACCACAACCAGCTCTCCGTTTTCAGCACTGAATTTAATTATGTTGGTGGCATGAAATTACCCACAAGCCCATAAGTGCTCCTGGGAGAGCTGCGCGGTGGAGTTTGGGGTGGGAGCACAGCGAGAGAGATGGAGGCTGACAGCATCCAACTGAACGAGAGAGGAGAAAATCTACATCCTGGGAACAAAAGCCTGTGTTGTTCACACTCTTAGTCCTTTGGCAAAATGAGCACAGTGTACATAAATGGTGCTAAGTGGCACACAACATCAATGTTTGCAATACTGATTCAGTTGTTTCCTTTTTGTCCACCCACCAATTCATCATGTAACACTGTGTATGTGTGTGTGTGTGTGTGTGTGTGTGTGTGTGTGTGTGTGTGCGTGCGTGCGTGCGTGTGTGCGTGCGTGCGTGTGTGTGTGTGTGTGTGTGTGCGTTTTACACAACTTTATTACCTGACAAATTAACATTTTTGAACTAGATCATTTTCACTGCTTCAATATGAAACCTGACAGAGTGTGATGCAGATCTCACCGAGATCACTTCCTATTTAGCTCTGGAAGAATTGAGCCAATGATACAGCTGCAGTGCTTGTGGTGTAAAAATGCCATGAGAGGAACGAGTCTGAAGTGGGTACAATGACAGATGCCAAGAATCAGTGCAGCAGCATGTTTCTAAGAACTGTTTTCCAGGCATGGATATGTACGACTTCAGGTGAGGCAAGCCTGTAGGAGAGCAGACAGTAGGAGATTCAGCCTGTAGCCAATGCAGTGCTGCAAAAAACAATAACTGGTGCAAGTAAAAAAGTATCATTTAACTTTGTTTAAGATTCTTCAGCCTATTGATCAATTGTTGCCCTTTGTTGTTTCAATTGGTGCCCTTTATATTTTGCATTGCCATCTTGCACCTTGTTCAAAAAGTGGAAGACACAAGTTTGTATTTTCTTGCTGATTTTTGTAACTTAATTTTCCCTTTCCCATAGAAGTGACACACTGCAAAGTATGGCATTTTGCTACCATTCTGCTGTCTTTCATTGCAACAGGTTGAAGCAAAGCTACACTATATGTGATTATCTGTGTGCTGTTTGTGTAACTTTGTGTTTGTGTGTGAGATTTAGCAATGACGAGGTTAGCCAGACAAGGAAGAGCCCCTCTCTAATGCAGAGTGTGAGGGAAAGGTCGCCTAACTGTACAGAAGGCCTGTGAATTCCCTCATACAGAGTAGCTCTTCTGGTAATATCATTACTATTATATGGCTATCATCTAGTAACAAATGCATCCCTGTATTATTTGTGCACACCAGCAGTTTTATTCCGTTTTGCCTGTGAAGTTTAAACACACTATACTGTAACAATCATTAAAACAAGCCATCATGCTGTAAGTGGCTTTTAAAGAAGTGTGGTGGTGGTGGTGCTGCTGCTGTTTGTGAATTGACTTTCTCTGATATTCATTGAACCCCTGGGCAAAACACATTCTACCTGGAAAAGAACTGATTAAAGCTGCCCATACAAATTATTTTCACAAGCTCCCACTTTACAATACAATGGAACTGTATAATAACTTATATTGCTATACCTATATATATCTATTACTATACAGGAATTGGTAAAATTGCAATAGGAAACAGTGTGTAATGCAGTAGGCTGGGTTCAACAGTATGATCCAGAGTAAACAATGAAGCCACCCATTGATGCTGGACAGGAAATGTACAATGGATTCACTAAAGCTTTCTCATAAAAACTGCTGCTTCTTGCTGCTGGACATGAGGTTGACGGGAACCATGAGAATCAACAAAAACAGTAGATTTGTAGATCAAAAGACCAAAACAACATACTGAGAGAAGAGAAAATGCTCTATATAGCTGAGGGAAACAGAGTTAATGATAATTCTCTTTGGATTCATCACCATGAACAACACCTTTCACAATACATGTAGTCATGTGATCCATTGTTTGTCTAAAGATATTGATTAGTGCAGCTTTAACAATGGTGTAATGACCATAACCATCTTTCCTTAACCTTGACATACAATACCTTAACATACCATAGTTGCTGTGCAGATATTGCAGAAATAAATTGCTTTTAAAATAAAATGAAGAATAAAAATGGGAGGGACATTATTGAACATATTTCAAAGCTTTCCACCAATATCAATATTCTGTCCTGTATTGAGGTTGCTGGCTGTTTGGTGATAATGGCTGAATATGCAAAAACTCAGCTGTTTTGGATTTTCTGGCTTTGATAGCAAGCCAGCTAGACCACAAGACAATTTTAAAAAGAACCTAATGGTTAATACTTTATGTCACTTGAAAGCCCAAAATTGATGCAAAAATAGATATTGCCGGTGATGGAAGTGCTAATCTTGTAAATTGGTAATGTGGGATTACTGTGACCTCTCCAGTGGGTATTTGTTTTACAATACTATCTTAAGATAAACCCCAAGATATGAAATAAAATGAAAATAAAACTTAGTAAAAAAAACACAGTATGACTCCTGCTTAGAGGAAGTCTCCACTGAATTCTTATTGTATAAAAGAATAATGTCTTTGCTGGAGGTAATGAAAGGACGGTCAGCCACCTGACAGACGGAAACAGAACAAACTCCTGAAGACTTCATTTCATCTGTAGCAGAACCTGAGGTGAGCTACACAGTTGTCAAGCAGAGGAAAGGGTTTACTATGGAGTATTTATCTCAGTTTCACATCATCAGTACCAGCATTACTTGGCTCATGCACAAAGTAGCTGCAGTCAGGAAAATATGAACTGAACATAACCTTTCTCTGTGCTGCTAGTTTCAGGCCTGTGTCTCCTCAGTGACCTCTCTGACTCCATGCAGCCCTACAGCTACTGGCCTTTACAGCTCATCTCTAAAATAACAAAAACTCTCTGAATAATCTCCTCAAACCATATGTTGGGTTGAGTCCCCAGAGATGAGAGTCAAAAGGTGTGGTCTTGGTGGTGGGTGGCTCCTTCACACCCACAGGGAGACTGTATCAAAATGGCAAATGAAATCTCTGTGAGGACTAAGCTGTACAGAGGAGATCTGTGCCAAGGCAGCCAGTGTGGTCAAAACAGCCTGGGGCCAGGCAGCTGCAGAGAGCAATGAAAGGAAACTGGGGTTAAGATGTCACCCCTTGCCCATGTGAGCAAATACTACATAATACTGGCTGTATGGGAGGGAGAAGTCAGCATCAGAGAGCTTGTTTGATTTGCTCTCTGTGGGGGATAGCCTGATAATCACACTCAATTTTCTTATCACCTCATTATTTACTCTGACACCATTTTCATGTTCATTGTTTCCTTCATTTGGGAATGGTTGATTTTCATATTTTTTAAGATAAATATGTCTTTTGTAACTGCAATCTAACATACTGTATCAACAGGACTGTATTCTTTGTCATTGCCTTCCATAACTGTTACAAAAGACTCATATTAGCGTTTTCTCATCTACCACCGCTACAGTTAAGGTTTGCTTAGGTTTAGACATAAAACAGCTTGGTTGGAATTATGGAAAGATTATAGTTTTGTTATAAATAATATAAAATTCCTTCTGACAACTTCAGTGCTGTCTTATACTCGACACAACAGGCCAATACATCAGTGGGCTGATATTATCAACTGATACCGGGTCACCACAGATACCTTATTGATATCAGTGTAACAGATGTATAAAAATAAATTGCAGTAATAAGAGCTTCATTGTTGCCATTTTATGTATATTTCAATATATTTCTGAGGTCGACTTTAATATACTTCTGTTTTGTGTAATTTTATCAGAAAAATCTAAAATAAATAATAAAATAAAACAATGTCAATAACATTAGTATTATGCTATTTTTATTCTTAAATTAATGGTTGATATTGAAGATCATTACTGAGACATATCTACAGACATCTGATTATGTTATGTGTGTATTTTTTTTCATTTCTACAGATTTTTATTACCCTCAAGTATCAGCCATAGTATTAGCCTCAAAAATATAAAATGAAAACTACATCATATCAAAATGTGCATTGATATTGATCTTCACATCTGACCAAATATAATTTGGCGATGAAGCATACATTTCCCCAAATTTCTGACTGTTTCTTTGATCATCTTAATTTACATTTTTTAAGCTGAGTGAGTTGGCACTTCCTCCAGCTCTTGAGATACACTGAAGTGTGAGTGTTCGTAGAGAAGCAAAAAGTGTACCTCTGGCAGTAAGCTCCCCCATCTGTGAAACTGAGTACTCCCTGCCAGTTCTGCTTTAACTGTCAGTCAATCAGCAGGATTCTGCATTTAAAGCCTGGTCTTTATCAGCAGGGAAAAGATCAAAAGTAGCCACTGACCCACCCAAGCTCCCCCTTCTCCTCTTTATCTCCCTCTCTCTGCAGTCACTGGGGATTTAGCATAAATGCTGCAGCACCTCTCTCCACCCTGGTAAAACACAACAGAATATTCAGGGATGTGAGTGTCCCGGGGATGCTGGCCTTGACTGCTCTCAACCACCAGCTTTCTGCTGATGCTCGGAGTTTTTCTTAATGAGACCGAGCCGAGCGGCACAGTGGGAGGAGCCAGCGGAAGAAATGAAGAGACCTTGTCAAAGCTAATGGCACATTGCAGCAAGCTAATTACAATGAGGCCATTTGCTCCTCATTTTCTGCAATCATATTGTGTTGTGATGTCTGTTCCAGTGTAAATCCAGACTGACATCACATTTTCATGCATGTGAGTTTTTAGGGGCTAATATGGACATGACATTTGAATCTACAATCAAATTTAGGTAGCACAATCGTAACAACTTTGAAGCCAGAATGTGTTTTCAAAGACAATATCCACTGAATATTTATTATTTTAAAGGAATACTGCAAAAAGTGGGGAAATATGCACATTTTCTGCCAGTGAAATGAGAAGATGGGTATCAATCACATATCTGTGTGTTAAAGAAAAATTCCTACAGGCAGCTAGTTTGGTTTGCTTTCAAGTTGTGCAGACATACAGTATATCCTTATTCGGTTATCTATTATAGATTTTGTTTGTTTTCTAGAACCTCTACAATACAGGTGTCATGCAAAGTTAAGAATTACAAGAATAAGAACCAGGATGAAAAATACTTCCTTTAAGTTCCGAGATTGAGGCTGGCTCTGTCTGAAGTTCAAAAATGCACCAACACCTCTGAAGCTCACTAATTAACATGTTGTATCTTGTTTGTTTAATCCATACATGACCAGAGATGTAAAAAATATGGTTTTAGGCAGAGTTACATGCTGAAAGCAGCTTGTACTGGTCAGCAGGCAGAGGTTGTACTGGTCACTGCACTGTTGTTAATCAAGAAATAGTAACTGCGATTGCCTTGTGATGCACTTGTGTTGCTAAATGGTAAACCCAGTGGTCATCATTTACACACAATGGCTCACGCTTGATTGTAATAATGTGATTAATCCCATTGACTAGAATTTAAATCAGTTGAGAAGGCACAGGTGGCACAAGTGAAATTAATGATGTTAACAACAATGGATGGAAACATCTATGGCAGAGCAGGAAGGGTATGTGTAAGAGGAGGTGGACAACAAGAAAACAGCAATGTCAGATGAAATTTGCAAAAACTGTCATAGCCCATGTTCTTATTCATGGAATGACAAAGAGAGAAGCATGACAAAGAGTACAAACCAATTTGAGCAGATTGTCAAGGCCACGGCTGTTTTTACTGTATGTATGCTTTTGTAACTGCATCTTCCCTTTCTGTAGAATTGCATGACGACCACCTGAGGGTGGAATGACACCCATGACATCCAGGCTCTCACTGATATGGTAATTTAGCCGTACTATAGTTTTTATGCAAGTGCTGAATACTGCACATATTCAATACTGTATTACATAACTTACAATATACAATATGTTCAGTGAACTAACTTGCATATTTAATTACAAAATGCAGAATACATTATGCACAACAAACCTTTTTCCTGTAGCTACATGCCAGGAACATGGTGTTTTCCATTTTTTGATGTAATGTGCAAATGAATTCTGAGAAAAGCTCATATATTGACTGGCTGTGTGTATGATCTCAACGCACTGTTCCATTTTGAGCACATACAAGACAGTTTTGAGATGTTTAAGAGAAGTCAGAGGTTTTTTGGATGTAGTTTGAAGATTTGGTGTTATGCTTACAGTTTTGAGAAAAGGGTGTAGGGTTTCAAGAAATGTGTCTTTCAAATGAAAAACAAGTGAAAAACTGTGATGACTATCATTTTAACCATAACTGACACCAATAATTGAAAATATTTCACTCCTTAAGAAAAGGTTGGAGGACCTTTTCACTATTGTGTTCTCACCTGTCATTACCATTAGGCTGATGTGACAAAGAAGCATTTTTTCAAAGGTGAAGCAGAAAGGAGGAGAGGAGAGAGGAGATGTAATTGTGTCTCACTGCAATAAGACATTCTGACATCTCATCACTCAATTTCTTGACTGACAGCCAAACACACAGCTCTCTCTGTCTCACACACACACACACACACACACAGAGACAGAGACACACACACACACACACACACACACACACACACACACACACACACACAGAGAGACAGAGACACACACACACACACACACACACACACACACACACACACACTGTAACTCTGATGTGAGATTGCTCTCCTCATAAATCCATCCTGGCTCTGTATCTGATTTCTTACAAGTTCTCTTTCACTGTCTTGCTCTAACTCTAACCTTTGCATTTGTCTCATTCTTTAACATATACATTGAAATATAGCTCATTTAACTGGGACATTCTTGAAATCTGATATTCATACTGAATTTGGTCATTTTCCTCCCAGTGTTAAAAAGCATCTGAAGGAACATTCTACTACACCTTAACTTTCGAATGATATAAGACTAAAGAAAGTGTGATGCCTCATTCATTGCATGTGGGACACATGATGGAGATGAAAAAGATTCCAATGTTTACAACATGTGACAGTTTACATCATTAGACATATAAAAGTGGTTGCGGGATTATAGAGCTGGTTGTGAGACTTGAAAAAATACATGAGTAAAAACAGACTTTGGCTGACATGAGGCATCAGTGTTCTTTTTAGGCACCTCCACATTATTCAGCGCAATACAGCAACATTTTCAGAAAAATCCAAGTTGTAATTATGACAAGGATATCATATAGATCATAGTCCTGTACTCTGAATTTTGACAACTTCTTTATGATATAAACATGGTATGAAGCCTGCAAAGTTCAAATGTCCAAACAGTGTAGAAAGGGGTCATCCTCTTGGGAACATGCAAGCAATGAGTGCAGTTCATGACATTTCATTCTACAGTACGTGTTAAAAGTCAGTATTTGTTGTAGAAGTGTACTCTGTTTGTAGTGACAAGCAAGTGATGAAGTCCTCCTACTATCCACAGCAATCGCTGAATTACATCAGCTGTTAGGAAACTGAGTATAGAAAGAAAGAAACTCTCAACTCTGTTTTTGTAGCTCAAGACAGCTTGGATGCACCATGTTACTATAACAGAGTTGCAGGACACTAACCAAAAGAAATATTGATATAGTAATATTTAATAAAGTTGACATTCAGTATTGGTCTGTGTGGGTGAAAAGAAACGGAAAAAGTGCTGGCCTATATGGAAGGGCTTGTTCCTCACCTCTCTCTCTCTCGTATCTGTCCTGCAGAGCAGGTATGTGTGTGGGGATAAACACAGTAGTGTTCAGACAGCTGCTCTGACATGCAGGATGCACTCCAGCAAATTGCCCAGTGACCCTGCAGTAACAAAACCTGAAGGTTAATGTCCAGCTGCCCTGTGCCATGACACTGTAAGCTGCTTTACTGCCTCTAGTTGGCTTTTTTATTTTCCGCTCTCAATAGTCAGTGACCAATGGCCACCGAACGCATCATACCGACATGTACTGTGGGCAGGATGTGTTCATCTGGGGAGCTGATTGCTGTGCATCTGAAGAGCTAACAAATGCTGATGCCCAACACAACCCTGTCTCCTAGAATTTACTTTCTGTCCACTTGTGCTTGGATCACTGAAACCAGCATTTTAAAATTAAGTGTAAACAACTTCTGATAGTGTTTTAGTGTCATGATGAACACAGTGTTTCAAAGGCTTCTGCATACTGAGGAGAAGAATTAAGTTACTTTTGGCCTGTCAGTTCATAATTAGGACACATATTAGGACTGATAAGTTAAGACTCACTGGCACTATACAATGGCACTTCTTTTTTGTAGTCTGTTGATGGGTCAGTAAGATAGCTGTCATGGCAGACTTCCTGCAGGGTCAACAGAAACCAAAAGATTCTTATGGAAATATGAAATTTTGGTAGGATTTTGTTAAGTAGATGGAGCAATTATCTATCCTATTTATTTCCCTTTCTTGCAGTGCTGCATTGTGTGCATTTACAGTGTTCAGTACAGTGTGGCAAAGAGCAAAATGACCAGACTAAATGCTCTATGATTTTATAGCAGTTCATCTCAAGCTACAAATACAGATAGAAAGACAGTTAACAGTTTATGCAGTGTAACAGAAACACTGAACTGTGCCTTCTCCTCGAGTTCCTGTCGGAGCATTAACTGATGACTACACGGCCAGACAAAAACACTTTGGCCTGGCCTGTTGCCCTATTGTTTAGTACAAGCCAGACACCAAGACTTACTAATTCCAACTGTCATGTTTGCTTGCCATTAGCCCCTCAAGCGGCAAGCAAATTACAGCTATTGAGGAGGTGCAGCACTTGTCGGTCTGTGACATTTTGTTTGATGCACTGGCAGTAAATGATAAAGTGGGAAGAATAATTTTCTGTAGCAGAGAGGTTATGAAGGGCCAGGCTGAATCAAGCAGTCCATGGAAACAGAGTCTTGCTGGTGCATGTATGTGTGTGTTTGTGTGTGCTTTAAAGAGAGAGAAGAAACAGTCAGAGTTTGATGATTTGTGTGTAGGGGTGATATGTTTGTACTTCTGAGAGTGTGCGTCAATGTGTCAGTGCAGCATGCAGACCATTTTATTTTGTTGGCCAGTGGTGTGAAACAGATGCACCAGGGAATGTCGCTCCAGACACACACACACACACACACACACACACACACACACACACACACACACACACACACACACACACCTCAGAGATCCAACTGAGTGTGGTGAAGTCAAATAGGCAGGAAGGTTTGGCAGAGTGTGCAGACACAATGTTGGCTCTCTGACACGAGCAGACAGGCTCAGGCAATGCCCGAAAACAGCAATGTGGCCACATGAGGGCCATGAGGCTGGAATGAAAGCTGGCTGAAGTGTAAAAACAGGAGCAATGATACAGGGAATTTGTAGCTTATGGTTTTAAACACAACTTCTGAGGAGCAACTTTTTTCTGTGCTTTCTACCTAAGGTTTTGAAATGCTCACAGAAAGGATTCGGGAGATGTGTGCATCAGTTAACACCTATTTACAGTTAACACACAGATGTTTGCATGTATCTCTGCAGTACTGTGCCTTACTGAGCACTCTGACCTGACAGTGCAACATGCAATGTGGAGGCCAGAGAATCTGGGACAACGGGGAAAAACTTTTTTTTTTCTTAGTTTTGCTCTCTCGTGATCTTGAGAGTCACGTATCATGAGACATGACAGTGGACCTTACTGGCTGAATAATCTATCTTAAGCTGATATGTGGACTTTCACTATGAATTCCACTGAACACCTGTGATACCAATAAAACTTCTCTCATGTTGCATTAATAATATCATCACAGGCACTGTTTATGCAACCACCACATCTCCAAAAAGGTACTGTGACATGTTGTAATTAGGACAGCCAAGCAGTCGGCAGGAGCTCCACACACATTCTGAGGAGAACCAGTAGCCTTAGGAAAATGGGTTAAACAGAATAAAATAAGAACCAACCCAAAAATATCTTCTCTGGCAAGGATTGCAGACTATTTGGGCTGTCAGTTTATGAGGAATTCAAATGACTGTACACCTTTCATCAGAGCTGTAAAGGAGACCAGAAAAGCTTGTAAATAAGGAGCATATTACCTTGTCTTCAAATCCTCTTAAAGCATTATAAGCAAGTTTTTGTGAGAAACATTGAATAATCTGTAATCCACTCATGCATATTTCTATCACCAGTGTCTGGAAATAAGTGTAAGCATGGTCATTAGATTAATACAGTCTTTGACTGTGACTCAAGCTTCTTCTTTTCCTTGTCTTCCAAAATATGAAGAAATGATGTGACAATAAAAAATGACAAAAAGTAAATAAAACCTGACCTTTGTAAATGAAAACGATGACAATACATGTTGCTTTGTTTTAGTGTCTCAGTGTCTCATCCAGTGTAACAACAACAAATTGGTAGCAGTAGTAGGGTTGGGCGGTAATTCGGAAATAAGGTATCCCGCGTATCTAAAAATAGCAACGGTATCAGTTTCATTACTATCATCTAAAAAAATGCTACGCATATAGGTCTATAGGGGCCTAACATAATTGTAGCATCGTCATAACAAAAATTAAGTCCACTCCGTTCAATGTATCTGGTTGAATTTTTATTAAGTAACCCCAGAGATAGGTTACTGCATGAAGAGCACTCCCTCCACTCTAGACACCCCCTCCTCTTTATGTAAACAACCACGGCCTTCGTGATTGATCTCAAACTAACACAGAGTCATAGGAGGCGACATTAGCAGCGTTTTTTCAGGCTGGAATATAACTTTTGAACACAAAACAGCAAAGGTAAGACAAACTTTATAATTTAGCAAAGTTTTTTCTGCTACTCTTTGGCTGCCAGCTCGCTGAGTTTTTGTCGCACAGTGAGGAGGCAGACATCTTCCTGATCATCAGACTCTCTGCTCTCATATGATACCGGGCTTTTGTGGTTTGCGTAAAGTGGTGAAATCAGCAGATGCAGTACCTTTACGTGCGCTATTTTTGTGTTTTCGTTACATGCGCATATAATTTCTTGGGGAATGAATATATGTTTCGTTTGGGTGGCAATGCTTGTTAGAGGCTTTAAGCTGAGTTTCTCCCCGTCATTCTGATATGCTACAAGTTAGGATTGGTACTTCTTAGCGTGAGCATAGACTGTCTCAACTGCGCACATGTCATGTGCCCTGGAAAAGTGATTTTTAATTAGTCACGGTAATACCGTATACCCTGGGAAAATGTGGGGAAGGTTTGATGGTATCTAAATTTGGATACCGCCCAACTCTAAGCAGTAGGCTTGTTTAGTATCAGTGGTGAGCAAGTAAATGGTGAATGGACTGCATTTATCATCTCGTCTGATGACCACTCAAAGTGCTTTTACAACACAGGTTTGCATTTACTCATTCACACACACCTTTGTACGATGCAGCTATGCCACCTACTCATTACAAGTATTAACCATTCATACACTCACACACCAATTCTACAGCACTGGGAGGAATTTGGGGTTCAGTATCTTGCCCAACGACACTTTGACATGTAGACTACCGAGGCCAAGGATCAAACCACCGAACGTCTGATAGGTGGATGACCACTAAATGGATTGCAAAATACTGTATCTCATACTCTACGGGCCGGATTACCATGGAATTTTCTACATATATTAAAATGTCCTACAGAAGTAATTTTAATGTGCTTAGTGATTTCCAGACCTTTCATCTCACATCACCTTTTCCACGAACTATCTGCGAGCTTTCCTCTAGCACCACCATTAGACCAAAATGTCATTTTTGTAGACTGACATGGATTTTGCAGGGCTCCAGTGCCTATGGCTGAAGAGGAAAGTGCTGGATTAAGAATGGATGGATACATGACTGGAAGAGAGTCTCAAGTCCAAGGCATTTAACTCACTGACGAAGACTTTAAGAGGCAGTTGAAGGTTCTAGTCAGTGGACTTTCAGTATTGGCTATATATGATTTTTTGTCAAAATGCCATTTACAAGGTTGACAATAGCATTTTGTCCCCTTCTTGCTTCCTGTTTCCTTTCCATTTCATATGATATGAGGCCAGCAGAAAAACGAGGACAAATACGAACACTATTGTTTCATATTTGCTGTCTACACAGTTATAAGGCCAACAGGTCCACACAGAGCCATCAGCCAATGAGTCCCATACTGCATAGACCTGATGAGCCAGAAGTGGCAGAGGGCAGCAGCTAGGTTGTGGGTAATGGTGCATTGTGGGGGAGAAAGAAAAGGATGATTTGAAGGAGTATTCCTTTGGGGAGCTCAATGACTGCCATAAGTATGATGAATTGACCAGTGCCAGTAACTCGCTTAACTCCAGGCCCTGTAGACACCTGCAGATGAAAAACAACATGAATGAAACCAACCTCTTTATCCACAAAATTTGTCTTGTTTTGCCTTACTTCTCTTTGCATGTGCTCTGAAGGAGCTCTTTCAGTCTCAGTGGATGTGAACAACTGTAGTGGCATGGTAGGTGAAGAACGTCATAGAAGAAGTAATGCATGAGCAATCCAAGCAGCTGAATATGTGTTATCTCATCCACTATTGAAGAAATATAGTATTGTTCTCAGCAGGGACTCATATAGCAATTTCTAGGTCATGAACTAATTTGGGTCTTGGAGAAAGATTGTATAAGACATGAGGACCACCAATGCCAACACTCAACAATAAATTATGGCGAGATTCTGGAGCTATATATTAGACAGTGCTCTCACTGCCATCATCAAAACACCGAATGAGGGAATATCTTTTGGAAGAATGGCATTCATCCCTCCAATAGAGTTTTGGAGAATCTATGAAAAAGAGCTCTGAAGCTTTGCTGGTGGCTCGTAATGGAACATCTTACTAAAGGCTGGGACACACATTGCATCTGACCGAGTTGGACCGGTCCTTTTGTCTGGGCCAGCTGCAGATGACAGTCACAGGAAATATCTTTTTTAATATGTATTTATATTATGATGGACATAGTATAACAATGTAATTGTATACCTTCTGAACTATTGAGATTAGTTTAAATGTGATTTTTTTTACATCTGTAATCAGGACCTTCAACTTCACATAGCAGAAGAAGATAAAGACAGTGAGGAAAGAGTTAAAACAGTGCTGTATACCATGAGAATTGTTTCACAATCCAGGTCATCAGGTTTCAGTGCGGAGCTTTCAGTCTTCACCATCTCCATTCTCTCTCAGAGTTGACAGTCCTTATGTTTACATTTATATTGTTCAGATTCAGCATCATTCTTCCTTTCTGTTTTTTGGTTAATTCTCACCACTCTTATCTACCTTGTTTCCAGTAGCAGGCAGCTGTTTTCAATGAAAAAGCTCTGAAAAACCCGTTGTACACTGCCTTTTCAGCACTGACCAACCACGTTAATAACTACCTGGTGAATGTGATGGAGCAAGTAACTAACAAACCAGATATTTTTCAGACCAAAATGGAGCTAAAGGGAAAAATAATATTGGACTCACATTCACCAAGTGGACACAAACATGGCTCAAAATGAATGCTAATGTTACTTTGTGTCAGCTGGATGTGTAAATAGGAACTGTTCCCCAGCGTCCAAGTTGCCAAAGAAATCAATTAATGCAGCTTTATAGTCTGTCCCAGCTTAAGACACTTGCTGGTCTTTCTTGCAATTTCAGGCCATCTGTATCCTCATTATAGACTGAATTTTGTGTTCAGGTGATAAAAGTAAATGAGCATTTGTGCCTCAGGAAGACACATGCTGCCTGAAAGTTTCTTTAATCTCACTTCTAACATGAGACTGAGAAATAAAGAAAAAGCTCATTTTCCTTACAGCTTTGTTCCCACTGTTGTCAACACTTTACTCACTTTTTTATTCAGCACATATTGTTCCTGTTAATTATTCTTTATATATATATATATATATGATAGCTTCTCACACATTAACATATGCCTAGTGCATTCTGTATAATTTCATCAGGAGTGTTTATCATTAGACAGGAACTTGTGTTTACTGGTGTAGCTGTAGGATGATGATTAGACTGATCTCTCAGTAATCATATCACCATCATCAGGAAACGGCTCTGTCCATAAATCAAGGTCAGAGGCAGAGTTTGCCAAATCTGAGCCACAGCACACTGAAGCTCCCTGCAGAGCTCCCTGACCACTCCTGATCGACTGCTGTGTTTATTTCATGTCAGATTATGTGATGTGACCCAGTTATCAGAGAAAACTTTACAAACCTGATCACATTCTGCTAAATGCAGTTCTACTATTAAACATATTTCAAGAGATATTAAAGACAAAAATGTTTTTTTGATCCACTGCAAATTTCATATACAGATATCTTAACAATAATGGGAAGCAGATAAAAACTTGGAAATTAAAAGCCGTCCATCATGGAAAATTCCTAAATGTGCACTGAGATGACAGGCTGAGACGGTCATGGAACTTGCTGAAGCGTAAACTGCTGTGCGCTGTATCATGTGTACATTTGGTGAAAATAAGTTTTTAGGGAGTACCATGGAGAAGCAAATTTGAAAAAACACTGCATCATAATTCCTGTTGATTTAAAATTGATTCAGAATTCCAAAAATAAATGATTAAAGATGACAATGATGTAAATGATGATGTACTCAGCTTGTAATAAGCTCAAATTCTAACTTCAGCCTAACATTAGCCTCATGGCAAAAGAATCTAAAGCAAGCTGATTGTTGTTTTTCTTTTCCCAATGCACCATGGGACTCAAGTTTTTTTTTAGGAAACTGGTGGAAGTGAGTTACTCTTTGATTGTACTGATTATTCAGCCAAGAGAGTTTAATGTATTCAAACATTAGCATTCAACTTGCCAGAGCAATATGGGGAAGTAAGGTAAAGCTAATCCGTTCCTGTCAGGTTGCATTAAAACCTCTGAGACAAACCATCTGATGCAGACATGCATCCAGTATACTTTGGTCACACAGGTTAAGATCTTTCATTTCTGTTAGAGGCACAATGTTTTTAAAGTGTAGGAACACTTAATCTGCCTCCACCCTGCAACACTCCGAAGGCCAAAACTGCAGATTGTTCACATACAAATAATCTTCCCAACATTTATCTGAAATGCAGTGAAAACAGAACTAAAGATAGACCAAAAAAGAGGCCAGGGGCCTTTCTCACACTCACTCTCAAACTCATATGGGACTTGCCAAGTTATAGTGTAGCAGACACAGAACTATTAAATAAACTGTGTCACCGTGAGTGTCTGTCAGCTTAACAGAACTCAGCCATTTAGTTAGACTAGAAAGGGCTACATTTTCTGAAGAAATTCTGTCTGTGCTCACAGCTTTTAGATTTGATAGCAGTTTCAATGTCTTAACATAATGAATATCATTATGATTTTGAAATGTCTTTTTATGTCAGTAAAAACAGAATATGGAGGAAAGATGAAGGAAAATAGTTCAAGTTCAAATACTAAAAGAGGTTGAACCAACATTTAGAACACAATTCATGAAAAAAGTCGGAACTGACTAAAATGTCAGTTTAAAAGCTACAGGGGACTGGACATTTTGTTAAATTGTAAGTGTTAAATGAAATTTAATTTAAGTTAATATGTAAGTGCTGAATGAAGTTAAAGTACCTAAATATCAAATACTGAAAGGCGCTTAAGTGAAACTTCAATAAAATGAGCTAGAAGTGTCAGTTGAACTGGATGTCGCGATAGGAGTTAGCATGAGTTCAAGTATACAACTGAACAAAGATTTAACCAAGATCATAAAGAATTAAAACTAGTTTTTTACATTTTACAGTATTTTACACACGGGGCGGGGCTTGTGGAAAGGCAAGCCAGGCAGTTGCTTGAAGCCCCCTGCCACTTATTTACAACAACGATTGTTGATAGGCCTGGGCTTTCAGGGACCTCTGTTGGACCCTTAAAGTATTCATCTCAAATGTCCCAGAAATTGTGCATTTATGTGTGCAAAAACCCAATTTTTACAGCGTGCACGGGTGGGGTG
Organism: Chaetodon trifasciatus; assembly: GCA_037975065.1. Lineage (NCBI taxonomy): Eukaryota > Metazoa > Chordata > Actinopteri > Chaetodontiformes > Chaetodontidae > Chaetodon > Chaetodon trifasciatus. Next base: position 5,689,471 of record JBBMOE010000029.1, read on the forward strand.
GGGGCCCCAGGGGTTTCTTGCTTGGGGCCCCAAGAGACCCTAGCAATGCCGTGGTTTACACAAGCTGAGAAGGATGCTGGGAGTTGTAGTCCAATCCATCTTAATCAAAGAAAGGTGATTACATTTGTTGTTTACAACTCTTTTAATTGAAATCAAGCAGATGTGCTATAACTGAGTGAAAAGTGAAGTGAAAAGCTTTGCCATAAATAATACATTTTAAATACATTAATTTAAACAGCCCAGTTACCACAGAGGTGACCCTGGCTGTATTAAGATTCTCATGAATCTCACCCGCTTGTAATCAATCTAACTATCTACTTCCCTTTTTCAGGAAAGGACATCTTCTCATCTCAGTTATCTGACTTGATGGGCTATCAGTGAATGGTGAAATTAAGCAAGAGAGAAAGTGACACAGCTCTGACATGGAGTCAGCCAATATTTTATACATTGACTTGAGACCTGAATGTAACCTCATATTCAGAAGAGAGGTGTCTCTTCCTTTTAGTTTTACTACTGGAGGATCATTTATTAAAGGCTTAGTGTGACTCTTTCGACCGTGAAATAGAAAGCTCACTTGCTGGGCCCTGGTTGTGTTTTGACTTCAGTGGCCTCCTCAGGGCCTCATTAGGCCGAAGATGACTGGTGTAACTGTGTTTGTGTCTTCCAAGGAGACTCTGCCTCCAAGACCTGATGAATAATACAGTGATGACTCTAGTTAAAGTGCTGCTATTTAAGGGAGCTTCTACGGAGTTTGCTGGTGTAAAGAGGAAATATTTCACATCTAATATATTTCCATCTGTCTCTGTGTCTTGCTCTCAACTGAATTCAATTTAATTCAGTTCAACTCAAACAATACAGCAAGTCTAACTGCTGAATTATAGTGTGAGTAATATAGTGTACTGAAAATTTTGCTTTGCCCTGATGGTGAAGAAGGAAGTGGCTGAAATGGAAAGGGTTAGCCCATTTTTACCCTAACAGTGTAGCTGGACCACGAATGATTATAGGAAATTTAAATAAAATGAAAGTAAAAGCTTCCAAAATGCCTCATCATGATCAAAGTATAGTTAAAGAGTTTGTTACCTGACCATGCCATGAGAAAAAAGTGCACAAAAAATTGGAATCCCTTTGAGAGCATGAAGCTTCTCTCCAAGAAGTATCAGTATTCACAATAGCTCATAAATTTAATTGCAATGTGAACATTAGACCTTATTTCTGAATAGCTACAGTGGAACCGGTGGCTAATAGGGGATCAAGAACATCGAATGAAAGGTTTGGTTTCAAGGTGTTTGTCCTCTCTATGGAACATGAAAGAGTTTAATGTCATTAAAATCTCTTCATAATGTTTCTATATTTTTGAGTACATGTGAAAACTTTGGCCAGATGTTGGCACTACAGGGAACTTAAGATGGTAACTAAACATGAGGGAGTATCCACAATATATTTCATCGAAAATGGGTCATTTGGCTTTGAGACAGAATTTTCAGCCAATGGTGGTGTATGATCAAGGACAGGCTTCCATGAAAAACATGAGAAAAAATCTTCTGACAGCCATTTATGTCCATTTCAAATTTTATGCCTAAGTGTTTGTCAAGATGAAATGGCCATCTAAAGGTAGTGTTATGCTTAAGGTCTGGAGTTCAGCAAAATCATTAAGAATCATCCTCTGGGTTGCATGAATGAGCTCAACAAATGTCATGGCGACCAAATATGTCCATATCAAATTTTATTGCACCACAACACAATATCTTGGTCTAGAATGTTGGACAGACTGACACATGAAAACTAGCATGGTCACCATTTAGCCCTGCTTCAAACCAGGCAAAGTCTTTATTGGCATTGTAAGATACAGCACATATTTCATGCAGAGCCATAGTAATTGACAAAATACTGTAAACACGTCCTCCCACTATACCTCAGGTGTTGGCAGAATAATACATATTTTTCTACTAAATAAATACATTTTAGACTTCCTCCCTATGAAAATGTGGTCTGTTCATTACTGTGTGCTTCAATCATTATGTTTGTCTGATTTCTCATGGTCTGTGTGTGTCTGTGCATGTTTGCAGTACATTTTTATTTGTCTAGCTGCACAGTTTTGACTGCCAGAGGTGAATCTCTGTTTGTGTCAGTGCCTTGACTATTTATACACATCACACAGAACTAAAATAGTACTATCCACCATATCAGTATCTGTGTGTGTCACTGAGGTTCTGCCACCACAGCCTCATGGTGTAAAGATACTATTCAGAGTAACACTAATGTGTCTAAGTCTGATGGCTTGCTACTGCATGACCACATCATTAGAGCCATTATATCATGTGGCTGAGCATCATTGTCACTAAGACACTGTGGATTTCTCCTGTTAACACAAATGAAATTATGGTGATGGACACTTCTCTGCACAAGCTAACACTCAACAACACTCAACATTAGTTTCTGTTAAACATAACTACCATCTTCCTGTAACCTCAGCAGATTTTAAATTGCATTAAACTTAAGCAAATCTTAACTACTGTAATGGCAGATAAGAAAATGCTCATTGCACTATGCAACTAACAAACAGTATGATTTGTTGCTAAAGTACGAGAACATGTTAGTCGTAGGTTCGTGATCTTAATGAATCTGCAGCCATTTGATATTAAGCACAAGGGTAAACACACTTGAATTGTCCATTGCAACCATTGTAAAATTACTGTTTTAATTTTACATACAGTACCTGAAAGTAAGCCGATAAACATTATTATAACCAATAACAATGATTGTTATAATGATGAAACTAAGACCCAGGTTGGAAAAAGCTCAGTTTTCATAGAAGAGTTGAGTTGTGTGTTTACAGGCTGTGTTCTGTGCAAATGTTCAGTGTACCAACTGTCTATAAGTCTATACCTCTACCTAGCAACATTCATCATGGGTCACCTAACTTAACTTTGTACATAGACAGCTCACCTGCGGGTTTTGCATTCAGTCTGAATCAGAACCATAACCAGGATTTTAGAAATACTGAGGTCAAGAGTCTATGTCCCTTCAGTATAACCCAACTACTTCCTCTATTTTTTATTATTAGGATTTTCCATGTTTAATTAATTCAACTTTTTTCCAATGTTTCCAATGTTCAGTATTTATATTTTGTTTTTTGTTGTACATTTTATTGTGTTGTATATTTTGTTTTATATATATATATTCTTAGTATAAATATTTTGGTTTCTATATTGCTTTTATATATATATTTCTTCCTCTTTTCTTTCTAATTTCATTCTAACTCTATAATTCTATCTGTATGGAGCACTGCTACAAAAATCCCCTCGGGGATCAATAAAGGAATCCTGAATCCTGAATCCTGAATTTATTATATTTTCTGTAACTAGTATTTAGAGTCTACATATTGGAATGTACTTGTAAAATAACCAGTATGTATATATTTTTAATTGTAAATGTTAAATCTTCTCTATTTGGTAATAACTAAAATTTCCTAGAACTATTTTATTTTTATTTTTTTTACGACTTTGTCCTCAAATTATGGCTATGGCACTGGTCTGATCCCATCTTAAGGGCTATGATTTAATGTGAAAATTACAGATTTGTGTCAGTTTCTGTTAACACTTTTGTAGATGACTGTGTCAGTCCCAAAGTGACTGGGTTTTAGATCATATGTATGGTGAGGGTTAGTTGGAGGTAAGCGCTAATAGAAGATGGCATAGAGAGGAGTAAGCAGGCTGATGAAAAGCTCTTTATGCTGCTTAGGCCAATCCTGTGGCACGTTTCCCAGGGCTAATGAAGCTGCACAGCAAGCATGAGTTAGCCAAAGGAAAACAAGGGTTTATCTCAGAACAGGAAGACATCACTAATCACTGTAATGTAGTTAGTTGGACTGGTATTGTTCTGGACCACTGGCAGCACCCACACACAAACAGTTGCTTGGCATTCAACAGCTTTTTCTCTTGGCCATCGCCACTTGCTCCACATGCCTACATTCTTATCTCTTCGCTTTTCCATAATTAGGTCTGTTTGTTGTCAGCCATTTATAATGAAGTCACCATTTTTGATGGGTGATACATGATGGATTTGGATATGTTTGAACACTATCTACAGTGATTATAATGACTGAAAATCAAGGAAATAGAAGGCCAAACTGATCCGAGACATGACATTACTTGTCATGGGAAATTCCATTCAGACTATTATTTACTCTGAATTTGACAGACTGAAATTTTTTGGATGGATTGCCATAGTTGAAATTTGGAATAGATATTTACATTGACCAGAGAATGAATCTTAATGACTCTGCTGATCGCTCTGACTTTTAATCTAGATCACTGGCAGGTGTATTCTTTACTTATCCTCTGACATATCTCAAAATCTATTTGATGTATTGGCACAAAATTTGCTAACAGTCATGGATCCCTGGGGAAGTATCCTGATGACTTTGGTTAGCCTCTGAGCTTCATCTAGTACGATCAGCAAGTTGACATTAGGGTTCAGACTGAAATGTCTCAAAGATGGACTCTCGTACAATTTGGAAGAGTCATTCATGTTGCCCACAGGATGAATTGTAAAAACGTTAATCATCTAGTATCACCATTAAAGTAGCTACAATTGATATTTTTAGAATAACAATGTATCGAATGGCAAAATAAAAACAATGTGACAATGTGAAAGGGGTTACTTGTGGTGATGAACACAGAATTGTCACATCTGCAACTCCCCTTTACTCACAGAACTTTATAGTGAGTTAAGCTCATTGTTTTGATGTCCAGCCCGCAACTTTCGGCCACAGTAGGCATGTGTTGTGAATTTAGCTGGCGCATATATTGGTGCATTTAGGAGCTAAAAAGCCAGGTATTTTTGGTGGACCAGAACAGAGCTAAAAGAGAGCATATACATCAATTGGACACAAACACAACTCACAAGATGACAAATTAATGTTCATTTCCTCTGTAACTGCTGGATATGTAAATAAGAAGCTTTTTTGCCAACATGTTCACCATATTAACCATGCCATGCCAAAATAATCTGTTATCCCAGGTTTAAGTAAAACTTACAATTTGTCAGTTTTTTTTTAAATCATATACTGGCTACACTGATGAAATTCCCATTTGTCTGAAGTACTTTGTGTTTACCAAGGAGAATACATATGGTTTACAAGTCAGTCCCTAATTGCATTTTTTATGAAATTCTTAGCAACCAGAAACTGATTTGTTGCTAAGGCTGATTGAGTTGGTCCATCTATTAACCCAATACTTTGGTTCAAAGATATTGTAGGGCTCTATAAAAACAGTTTCCGTTTTTTTTTTCCCCCCCAGATTATGTTGCATAATCTGTATTGTATTACACTGAAACATTATTTCCCAAATTCCATGTTTTCCAATTTAATTTTGTCTGTGTGTCTAACCATCAAACAGATCTTCTGCAGGACACCCTCCATCTGCCACTTGAACACACCTGAGTGGATCCACCTAAGTGGATCTGAGTCTACTCTCATATTGACCAAAAATCAATGAAGCTTTTTCACTTTTTCTTACAGAATACCTGACTCCATATATACAACCATGAAGTCTTTAACAGCTTGCATTTTGCCTCTGCTGATGTGTTTTCATGATGTGAGTTTGTTGAAGTGATGAGCTCTTGTTAGTGAGCCTCTCTCTTTCTCTGTCAGAGGGCCTGTTCAATATAACTCTGTGTGTATATTTATGTGAGACACCAAAACATAGCAGTATAATTTTTCTGTGTTTTTTCTATCATCTGTCCATTCACTTAGATACTTGATAAGGAAAACTCAGATTTTTATAAATTGCAATTGGTTTTGTCATTTCCATGATTTTCCTCGATTCCATAATCCATCTTAATATCTGGTCAGATCACATTGAAATTTGCTGTGTGTGTTCATGGTCTCTAGAGGATCACCCCAAAAGATTTTGTTGATTCCCTTTAGATTTGCTCTACTGCCATAATCAGAATAAAATTTACCAATGACCAATGCAGTCCATGACAATGTACTCAAAAACAAATGGCTAAATTAACTAAACACTAATTTAATTTGCTGTGGATATTTGTGGTTACTGGAGCATAAATCCTAATATTTTTGATAACTCCCTGACAGTTCCTTTCTGCTTGTATACAAGTCATATCAAAAACTAATCAGTAGATTTCCTTATAATTTGCTGAGCACATTCATGCCTCCCACTGGGTGAACTTGGTTGTTTTTATTTCCCTCTCGTGCCATTCTCATGACCACCTTTTAAACCCCACAAGTGTAAAAGTTCCAAGAATAGCCATGATTTTGCTTGCTGTTGGTCCTGCCCAACATTGTTATATTGTGGATTTAATGAACACACTCTTAAGACATGTACTCTTGTTACTGATCGGCCAGTGTCAGGCCAATGAATCTGCTAACCTATTCATCAGTCAAACCTGAGTGTGTATTTTGTCTGCGCTGACCTTTTGTCAGTTAACAGATAAGGTGGCGGACATGCTATGGAGTCGCACCCGGATCAAACAAATCCCACTCCCATGTAATTACTCAGCCTCCTCATGTCCAGTGCCTGTAGGTGGGATACTGACAGCAACACTCCTCCCCCACTGTCAGCCCTCTCACTGGGAGTAATGAGGCACGCCACACACACATGCGCACGCATTCAACACAAAGCCCATCTGTGTGTTTTTTTTTGTGTGTGTGTGTGTGTGTGTGTGTGTGTGTGTAAATGTGTGTAAATGGGTGTTGGAGTAGCTGCTTGTGTGAGAGAGAAATGAAAGAAATAGCATAAAATAGCAAGGAGGTAGGCAAGGAGGACTAATTGAATTGTCACCAAGCTTTTGTGAGGGTGCTGAGATTCTAAACTGTGATTATAAACTCTGATTATAAATTCTTTTTTTTACTTGTCAAGTGAGAAAAAGTAGGAATAACAGTGAGTTCATGTTAATGGGGATTACAGGGACAATTAGATAGACAGCTAAGAGAGACACAAAGCACTGAGTTCTACTGAGCAATGCATGGTGGTGTACAGGCACCTGTGTGTGTGTGTGTGTGTGTGTGTGTGTGTGTGTGTGCGTGTGTAATTTAAATCATTGCATTTTAGGTTGAAGACTTGGGTTAAGGTTAGGATTAGGTTAAAGTTTGGCAAATAGTGGTTATGATTATGGTTTGAGTGTATCCAGGAAATTAATGTAAATCTCTATAATGTCCCCAAAAGTGATGAAAACCTAACAAGTGTGTGTGTGTGTGTGTGTGTGTGTGTGTGTGTGTGTGTGTGTGTGTGTGTGTGTGTGTGCGTGTGTGTGTACGTGTGTGTGTGTGTGTGTATACACAGACACACATCCCTCCTCCACCTGGGGCAGCCCGCCAGGCAGAATTGAACAGCTGGATGCAGCTTCTTCAAACCCACACAGAATAATGGCGGCAATTTGGCACTTGATGAATCCCAGGGAAAACAGAAATAATTTCACCCGCCTCCATTATGCCTTGATAGCACTCCTCCAGCTCCGTCTGCACAGGCCAATCTGACGCTCAAGTGTCTGTTCAAAACAACAAATGCCTTTTAATCACTTGTGAACATCCATATGTTTTCATTGAAAAGGGTGCTCGACATCAGCCGCGCTCAAAAAAGTAGAAAACAGGTTTGCCATCCCCAGAAGCTGCACATGCACGCTGCTATACATGAGAGTTCCAGCAATACAGTCAGACATTTTAGAAAATAAGCTTGTTTGCTGTAACAGTGAAATGATCCATAGCCTATCAGTTTTGTTATTGTCAGTCAAGCAAAGAGATGAGACCAGAGAGGTTTAAGGACCTTTTTAGATAATCTTTTTTACAAAAGACATCCTCATACCGAAACAACTAAGTAGGTCAATGACTCCTAAAACAACATGTCATTGCTGAAGAGTACTAGTGACAAGGTAGACCTTCATCATCATGTAGTTATGTTGTAAAATGGTCATAGTTTGCTTAGGTTTAGACACAAAAAAACATGTTCATTTTAGGCAACAATGCTATTTTGTTAGGTTTAGGAAAAGATCATGGGTTAAAATAAATACATATGTTACTGTTGTGTACCTGATGTAACATAAGTACTTTAAGTGACTGAAAATAGGTCAATGCTGACTTTCAGTTTCACATGGGATACAAACTGCTCCTGGTCTCCAGGGTGAAAGTCCTGTGCTTGTTTGACCCATCCATCCGCCCCACTTTCCTCCAAATATGGACTTTCTTGCTGTTTATACTACATCACCTGACTTCTTCCTTTATTTTGGGCACAATTACTATGGCCACTGGACAACAAATATAAATTTAGGTCATAATAACGTATTTGCAAAGTCAACCTATGCAAGCTGCACTGAAATATCAGTAGTAGAAAAAAATGTTAAAATGTTTTAAAAAAAGGACGGACCAAAGAACCCATTGTGAACTGCTGACAAGAGATGGGATGTGAACAGTGGTCTCTGGTGTCAAAGTATGTCCAGCCATCCAATTCAGCCTCCTCCATTCAAGGTTTTGTGGTCCAAGAACAATGACGTAGTACTTTCTGCTCATTTTCTCCTGAGAGACAAGCCATAATTTGCACAGCAAGAGGGACTTGTCAAGAAAATGTAATGTAAACATTTGCCATTTGAAAGTGGTACTCCAGCAATTAAGCATTGTGTTGCCATAAAACTGGGAGACTCATAAAAGCCCCTTTTAAGTTTTTGAAAAAAAAGTCAACGCTCAATGCTCTCACTTCTCTGGTGAAGACGGTCTTCCCTGAAAAGCTGGTATATAAGAGATTCACCCAACAATATCTACAGTATATTAATCTCATGTTTACAACTGTAAATGCAGTAGGGTCAAAAGTACAATATTTTCTTTTAAATCTAGTATAGGAAAATTAAAAAGTCTCCCAAAAAGTCAGAACTTCAAAACCACACTGTACACCTTGAGAAAATGAACTTAGGTAGGTTACATTGAGAAATACATTAAACACTGGCTGTTTTTTCCTTTTTTGATGTAAGCTAGTGGCTAAGCTACACTCTACACATCCTGGACCGAGCTATATACTGGGTGCAAATATGCACAAATCAGTATTTTTGCCAATTTCATGTTACAGATATTTAATATTGATCAGTACAGCTTTAAATATACACATTAGTGGCATCTTTAATGAAAAGATATGGGTAATGGTCCTGCTGTATTATCTTTAAAAACCTAAATCAATTGACCTACACTACATCCAGAGCTTATTAAATTTACTGGTGTAAATGGCTGAATTAAGCCCTTGACACTTGATCTGGAGAAGCTGCTGTATTTCACCCTCCACCCCCACCTCCTTTTCACTGTTGATACCCTCACGAGACCCCTCTCAGCTCTGAGGTTATAGGTCACCTTGAGAGAGGAAGAGGGTGGTGGTGGTGTTGGTGGTGCTGGCAATGTGTGTGTGTTGAGGGGGTTATTCTATGGGGACACTGAACGAAGAACAAAGAGCGAGCCATGTGACTTGAGGTGAAGCCTCTTCTTTCTTTTGTGCACCACATGGTCACAAGCATCTGCGGCACAGGGCCTGAACAGAGCTGCACACTGCATGAGGACAATACAGAGACATTGTGTTGTTTTCTGTCTGTGTGGTTTATACTGGTCTAAATAGCATCCATTCATTGGGTCTTTCTGAAGCTGACTGGGTCTGGACAGGCGAGCTTCCCCACTAATTACCATCAGTCATTGCACAGTTTTTTTTTTTTTTTCGGGTCTGCAGAGACCTTTGTTGTCCTCCATTGTACCAGGAAGTGTCCTGCCCCATGGTGTCTGCTAAATGGTTCACTGCATTGAAAAGACCAACAAGTGCACCCTGGAAGCATAGCACCAAAAACTAATAAGTGTGTAATTCATCAGATTTTATTTGTGGATGTAGCCAGAGTGCCATCCATCAAAAAGCTTAGAAACCTTGACTACATACTGTGTAGCAAGAGAGGATTGGTTTATCATGGCAAACTAACATGACACCTACTTTTGTCTATTTTACAAGACCGTATCATGAAACACAAGGCACACAGAATTTGGATTTTGTCTTTAAAATCAACTTTAAATATCTAACTCTATAATATATCCAAACTCTGTTCTCTTGATTTCACTTGATTTAAGGACCAGTGCGTAGGATTTAATGGCATCTACTGGTGAAGTTGCAGATTTTACTTTTACCTCGGGCACATTAGACTTAGACAGCTGAATCAACAGGGCTGGATATGTTATGCTGTTGCATCTGCACACAAAAGATCTGATGCTGGGAGATCAATTCTTGAGCTATTTAATGTGGATTTTAAAGGATAATTCCAGTTTATTACTTCCTTTGTAGGGTTGGCCATTGTCCCTTTTGGTTATGGTAAAATTGTACTCAGCAAAGTAATTGTAGCATATTGTTGCAGTGAAGTGCAGTGATGCAAGAAACTCCAGCAGCCTGATGATCTGACAAGTTGTAAAGATTTTAAAGGGATGCAGATTCACTCACTCACTCACTCACTCACTCACTCACTCACTCACTCACTCACCCAAAACAGCTTGCTCTATGTCTTTCTTCACGATGCTGTCAGTGGTTCTGGCACTGTCACTATGACAGCTGTTACACTGTAAAAACACTGAGCAAACAGAGGAATCCACATACTTTTGAGGCAGATTTACATGAATGAACCTATTTTTGTATCCATGAATTGAAGTTGAATTGGATCCATTCATTTTTTTTATACTGACAACTTATCTTGACATAATGTATTTTGTGATGAACTTGACTGTGCAGAATGATGTATGTACAAAGATTGTTTTCACTATTATCTGCTGGAAATGAAAGTTTCTCTGTGCTCACCTTAGCTCTGCAATTTACACTAATGTGATGTGGAAGCCTCCCATGCACGTACACACAGAATGGACCTTTCAGTGAAGCAAGAGATATCATGTGTCCCCAACATTCACATGTCCATAGATTCTTGAATAAGGTTGAACAATGTGGAAAACCCATATCCAACTGTACATATTTAAAACATGGCTGAAGGAGATCTTTTCAAGTAGACTCCAAGAAACCCACGACAACAACATGCAAACTCCACCCAGTGGAACAGGAATCTAATCCTCAACCTTCTGTCTGTGGCTTCTGTGCTCCAAACACAGAAACAATACAAGCAAGTCATCTGCCAAAAGACATTACACGCAGTGCCAGATTACACACTGCGACAAAATTCCCTACATATGCAGGTAGTGTAGGGGAGTAATGTGACACACAAGTCATCTGATTAATTTAGCATTTTTGGCCTGGTTACACATCCGCCTTGGTAGTAGTCCACAGGGGATGATTAAATGGATTAAAAACTAATATTCCCACAGTGAATTTCAGCAAATCCTACTCTTGAAATTTCTGCACATATTGCTGGGAACATTAATCAGAAGAAGGTAGGCCCTCACCAAAAATGTCACATTCAAAGATAAGAACACACCAAAATGCAAAAATGGCTCACTGGAATTCATCTTAACATTGGTGCCACAGTTCTGTCAGCAAGCCAAACTAACATCAGGGAGCCAAGTGCTGACGCACTTAAGCCAAGAGGAGACACACACATAAACATGTCTATACCGTATCTAGGTTAACTTTGTCCAGCCAATCTGCTCTGGTTTCTCTACCCTTAATCTCCTCCCTGCCTTAACACGGTGGGAGGTACAGCACATAATACCATAGGATTCCCATTCCTTTGCACAGGGTGTGAACAATGAAGCTGGAAAACAATAATAAATGTGAGGAGAAGAAAACAAAAATCATTGTTTTATAACAGAGAATACAAAGAGAGTTTGACCTGTTTTTAAAGTTTCTTTGGATTAAGCTGCCTAGTACCGGTGACCAAATTTTGAATTGCTCTCTGTGTCACTGGTCTGCTAAATTTTCCTCACACAGGACTGAAAAAAGGGAAACAATAATTGAATTTCTTTTGAATTTTGCCATTTTTCTGCCCAAAGAATATATGCATGTTGCTAAATAATTCACTTAACGATTGCTGGACAGTTAGACAGAAACACAAAATGTGCAAAGAAAATACAATGGAATACCAGGCTTCAGAGACTAATTTTATCAGTTACACTAAGGGTGGCACCTCCTCATCCTTAAGTAGCTGATATGTGATATTTAGTAAAAGACCATTAGGAAACTGATAGCAGCCTGCAGTGTAGTTCACCACTTCTGTGGTGCCCTGCTAAAAGCCATTATGGGCAAAGTTGATACGAGTCTACATGGTTTGGCCATATGTCTTTAGCAATTAAAGTTATCTCAGGTTTGTACTGCAGTCGGAAAGTGGAGGCTAGTAAACAAACGCTTTCCAAACGCTAGTGCTGATTGTACTAGACACTCCCCTGAACTAGTGTTATCTGACATTCTTTCATGATGATGCAGTGATGGCAAATGATCAGACTATCAGAAACTGACAGCAACAATGGCACAGATGGAGCTATGCAACAGATAACAATGTCAGTGCCCTGTAAAATTAGCTGAAATTAGCTGAAGCTAAACACAAAGCTGCCCACTAAGACATGTATCAAAATTCAAGCCTCCTGGACATCACGGTGGGATGTTATCATTGCAGAAAAGTAAATATAATATAAATCTCTCCTTTCTGGTAAATACAACCTTGATCAAATAAGTATAAAATTGTATAAAATTTGATCAAGGTTGATTCTAGCAGAGTGAAGGAGGGGAGGAAGGAGGGGAGGTATATAGAGTTATATAGAGTTTTATGTGTCTGTGTGTGTGTGTGTGTGTGTGTGTGTGTGTGTGTATATATATATATATACTGATGTAAGTTAGTGAAAATAAATGTGAAACGAGAGGGAAAATGTATCGATGTACCACAGAATGGATATATCTTGTTCTCTTACTGGTGCAGGGAGGCTTCAGAAAGGATTTGAGGGGACGACCGTTAAATAATGAGTCTTTTTATTAAGTGCTGTCTCCCCACAGACTCGAGATGTGGCCACTGACTTGAATTTACTGAAATCTGTTGAGGAACAAAGAAACCTTTTGTATTGTAGTTTTTAGTTGTTTCACCATTCCTTGTGTTCGTTCTCTTATTAACATAAGTGGTATTATATTTTAACACAAGTGATAGGATATGAAATATAATAGAAAACCGCTTGTTCTGCTCATTTGAAGTGCAATATATGAATGTTTTGTACAGCAAGAGGTGTATGTCCCTTCCATTATTTGTCTGAAAACATTTCTTAATCAATGCCCTTTTCCAGGCACATGTCTGTGATGAATTGCACGACATCTGGTTGTTATTACAGATGGTAAAAGACATTTTATACTTGTACTACAATTTTGTTGCCAACCTCTGCAGCACCATTGCTATATTTACAAAGTCAACGTACATTCCTGATTAAGGTATTTTCGTCCAGCAAATTCTGGGAATTACAAACGCAGATTATTAACAAGTATAGATTACATTTTAGATTCCACCCAAAGCCAGCATTGATCCCACAATGGCTGATCTGCAGTTCTAGGACGATTCTGATTGATCAGCTACTACTGGTGGGGGGGTTTGTAGGATCCCAGTGAAACCAGTACATTGATCCAGCACAACAGAGAGAGATTAGACAGTAGTGAAAGAGAACATTGATCTCCAGCTGCACCCAAAGGGCACTCCTGTCCCGATGGGTTGAGGGATACATCCCCCTACTCCTGCTCTCATCACTCCCCCTCCTCCCTCCTCCCCTCCTTCCTCCCCTCCTTCACTCTGCTCACTGGACCATGCATCAGTATTGTGTCATTCTGACCATGTGCTGCTCTCTCACAGAGAATGAGCCTCAACTGGTGAGAGGCACCACCCAAAACAGCAGCAGCAGGGAGTCTTGTATTGTAGTTTACTGCACCGCTGCCTACACTGCAAAGCTACTATACTCACAACACACTGGTTTAAGTCACCAGCGTCCACTGCTGGGTTACTTTTCACAAATCAAACACCTGCATCAGCACTAAAATACTATTGAATGCTTTTTGTTGTCTCCTTTGCCGCGTGCTTGTATTTCTCCACTCAGAAAGGAGCCACATGCAGCTATAGTGCACACTCCATTTCATCAATTGCACACATGTCAAACTGTGATAAATGAGTCCAATAGCAGCGCGGGGCAGCCGAGTAGTCCCAGCTGCCTCAGCCCAGAACAGAGGAAGCGCAGCCAAAAGACAGCCAGCACAGCCTGCTCCTCTAACCCCCAGTCTGGGGGCAAAGAGACATTCACCTCAGGGACTGCAGTAAATATGTTACCACACTATTACAGTAGCAAGATGGCCCCAATGCATCAACTGCTGCCACATGCATGTCTGCAAGAATAGAGGCTCGGGGAAGAAACTTTTACTTTATATGATGGTTCTGTTTAATTGCAGCAAGATTTCATGAAATCATGAAAAGTAAACATACAATAGATGCAAATAAATCCAAAACAATAAAGACAAACACTTTGAGCAAGTTCACCAGCTTTCCTGAACCCTGCTGTGTAGCCTACACAAACATTTACCTATTAATATTTCATGAAGACTGCCAGAGTAGTAGTGGATGGGACATCCATACAGTCCCTCTGTATCTCAAGGACCCTCTGCCCCCAGAAACCCCAGAGGAGTGGTGGTGAAAGAGTAGAGGGGGTGGACCATACCTGTTTGCCAGATGTACTGGGGTTTCGTTTCCACTGCGGTTTGTGCATCCAGCTCCCAGATGGAGAGAAAGAGCAGCGCTATCCTCCAGAGAGAGGGGAGCGGTGCTCTTCTCGAGACCAACACCATCCCCATCGCTCTGCTGGCCAGCCCCATGGCCACCGCACGGCAAGTACTGTAGTTCCCAATGCAGTGAAGAGGGGAAAAAGCAAGCCTGGCCACGAGGTAGAGAGCAGGACTGAAGTGTGTGTGTTTTCTGCTTCTGCTTTGTCCACACCAGTGCGTCCAAGAAGAAGTAATCCTGGGCAAATGGGGCTGAGGTCTCCTCTTGCTCTCCTCGTCCTCTCTGTTTCTCTTTCTCTTTTGGATCCTTAATGAGTGAGAAAAAGGTCCAGCAGTAATAAAACAGGGAACAATAGATCCCTAAGCCCAGCCTGCTGCTGCTGTATGCCGGGTTGATGCAGCGCCTCTCTCTCTCTCTCGCTCTCTCTCTCTCTCTCTTTCTCTCTCTCTCTCTCTCTCTCTCTTACACACACAGACATATGCACACACACCCACCCTCTCTGTCCCTTCCTCCCTCTCATTCGTCTCTCATCCCTTCAGTGAGGCTGTTGTGCACTCTGATCGAAGTAGGCAGCTGGTTTGGGCAGGTGGAGGTGTTTTAAAATGAACAATAGCTATGGGTGGCTTAAGAGAGACAAAAATTGCTAACAGAAACTTGCATCCTCACCAAGAAATAATGGTGATGCTTTAGATTACAGCCCACAAGGTACAGCATAATTACTCCAGAGTTATGATATAATTTTTTGAACTGGTGTATCAATGGAATACATACTAATACATATATGTGGATACTTGGAAACAAGATGTGAAGTGAGGTAACAATTAGTCAACAACAAGTCAAATTTGACCCATGTTTGAATAAATTAACAAACACTGAAAAAATAAATACATAACTGTAATATATAATCCAGTAAAATGTCTGATCTGCTAGTTAACTTATTATTCATCCATAACCATAATATATATATAACTTTAATATTTTATGTACATTGAACTACATTTAAATTACAGTGTACTAATAATTTCAAGTTTATAATAGGCACAATATATCTCCTATTTTATTTCTTATGATAAATAGAACAAACAAATGTATTACAAGACTATAAGAGGCTAATGAGAAACTAACAATTCCCCAATTTCTTATTTGTAATATATATTGTAATTATAAGATATTGGTAAGCAATTGCTGTTACATCTGTTGTGCAATGGATCAAAATTGACTGCATTTACTTTCCTAAGAAAAAGGAGAACATTCAATTTAATTTCGACAATACTTTATCACACAATACGACATATTATGAAGAGTCATCTCTGGCAAAGTGCGTGTGTGCATACATACAAAAAACAATGTGAACTGATGGTATAAAAAGGCAACCAGAGTTATTGTTTTTTTTTTTTGTTTGTTTGTTTTTTACTTAAAATACCCTGTAGTTGCTTTGTAACCAAATGTAAAAAGGGAAGAACTAACAATCCTTTAGATTACATCCTGCATAACCTGTAGTTACCCTGTAACTAAATGCAATAAGGGGAGAACTATCACCACATACACAAGTATATCAAATTACTAACTATAGAGAACAATATGAAAATAGTTTGTTTGGCGTCAGAAAAGTATTTTAGTTATATACATTGTGATTCATATCTTCATTTCCTAGGATGAAAGGAGGCTGTCCATGCAGCTGAAAAAACTAAGCTTGCACCTTGAGGAGTTGTAATGCTGGTGAAACACAATTGCCAGGGAGAAGACTTTAATGCCTTAAAAATTGCCAATGTAACCACTGTGTCATTGTATTAGAGAATAATTGTTGAGACAATATAACAGTAAGGACAGCGATATACTTGCTTTTAACTACACCTTCATGATAGATGTCTTTTGTATCCTGCATCAGTTTGAAGTGCTGGTTTTACACATCCTCAGAAATTAGTGCTACGCACACTTAGATACCTTTGATACCATCCGCCCACATTTATCTAGTCCAAATTACATCCTGATGTCATTGCTGTAGATCCTGGATGATCAGAGAGTCGATGTCTCGCTCATTCCTGGCATACAGCTTGATATCATCCATGTAGAGGAGGTGGGTGGTGGTTGTTTTGCTTTGGTATCCGTAGCCATTCATGATGGTCTGGCTGAGGGGTTTCAGGCCTATGCAGAAGGCCTGCAGAACACCAGTGGTGATAGTACATCGCCTTAGTATATATGTATATATAGTATATGCCGCACTTGATGGTGACTTGTGCAATTGGCTTTGAGTTGGCCTCCAGAGTCATTTTCCACAGCGTCATTGAGTTCTTCATGAAGGCTCCAAGCATTCCAGGATCCATGTGTGCGGCATTGACTCATAGGCTTTCTTGTAGTCAGTCCAGGCAGTGCACAGATTGGTTTGCCTGCTCTTGCTGTCTTGGGATACTGTTCTATCAACCAGTAGCTACTGCTTGGCTGCTCTAATATCGCCTCAGTTCCTTCCTGGACCCCGCTCATGTACTGGTCCATGGGGCCATGTACCTATTCATCTTAGCCACTATGATGCCTGATAAGAACTTCCATGTTGTACAGAGGCAGGTTATCGGCCAGTAGTTGGATGGGAATGTACCCTTCAGGGGGTTCTTCATGATCAGAACTGTCCGAGCAGTTAGCTTCTTTAGCCAGTAGGTGTGGATCATGTCTGGGCCTGGTGATGTCCAGGTCTTCATCTTTCTTGGATATCTGCCACTGTGATGGTTACAGGTTCTTGTTCAGGGAGATTGCTGTGGTCTGATCTTAGATCCAATAGCCACTGAGCATCAATGTTATGTGATGCCTCTTTTTCCCATATTCTCTTCCAGTATCTCTCAGTTTCACTTCTGAGTGGATCTACTCTCATGTTCTTACTCTGTCACTGAGAGTACACTTTGGATAGTTCAGTGGAGAACATCCTATTTATTCTCCTGGCTTCTGCTTCTCTTGTGTGTCTCTTCAGGCAGGTAGCTAGGACTGTGAGTCCTTGCTTGGCAGTCTCTAGCGCCTCTGGTAAGGCCAGTTAGTGGTGCTTCCTGGGAGTCTCTCCACACCTCTCTGGAGGTCTGAGACTTGACTAGCTTCTCTGTTGCCTTGATCTTGGCCTCTCACCTCCTTCTCTATGGGTGGGCATTGCTCCTTGTGGCTGTTCATCTTATAGCCAAGCATCCCCAGAATCACTGTGGGGGGAGGATGGTTGTATCTCCCATCCGACCCGTTGTCCTGGCTCTACTTTACCGTAGCATTGTTGTTGTACCTTATCAATCTCTAGTTGTGATAGCAACTGCCATTTACGGATATTGGAACATTGAGATAGCAGTCATTTCATTGTTAATCAAGATGGTGGGTTTCGAAGCATCCAGTTATCCCACATTCTCTTCATGTGTCACCTCTGATCTGACTACCTGCCAGAGCTGTTCTGTCACTATGTGGAGGGCATCCAATGCGCAGGAAAGTGCGGATCTTGTTGACCTTGAGAAAGTTAACGTCACCATCATGTCCCAGGCAGTTGCCTTAACCCTTAGGACATCAACTTTAGTGATATCTGGGCTTTTGTCACAGACTCTTCACTCTACATGAAGATAAGGTCCTAAGGACCTAAGAGCAGTCCTCGAGGGAAAAATGTATGTTAAAAGCCCAGGCCCTCTGCATTTTTGAGTACACCACTGAGATCTGGCCACCCTCACCAAACTTGAAGAGACATCCAGACCATTGTCTGTCATCATCCATGGAGCGATAGTTATGTTGTTTAAGTATCAGAAGCACTGCAGGTGTTGAAGACTAGTGTCCTGAGACTATAGAGCAGCTGACGGTCCTGGAGGATGGGGAGAGGCTTGCCTGCTATTGACTTTTCTAACAGATTGTAGCTGAATGTTCTCCAAAGCTCCAGGTTGTGACAGAAAGGCATTCCTGCATGGAGCTCTTCAAATCCCTTCCAGTGTTTGATCCAGCCAAAGTGACTGGGCTTAGAAAGAACATTGATGATTATATCCAGACCATACAAGTCCTTATCCAAGTGTCAGATGAAGAATGACACCACTATATTCACATGGACAGGAGTGACATTGTGGAGGTCACTCCTTTGCAGCGTTGAGCCTCCAGGGAGGACAGGATGCCCACTCCTGCCTTGATAGCAACCTCCCTACTACCTCAGGATGTAGAAAACATTTTCTCCCACCCCAAGATGCTGCTGAACACAGTACAGATGGAGCCTGACTGAAAAGAACAATAAGATGATGCTGATGACCAAGCTCAACGCTAGACACTAAGACTAATCAACACCACAAAACTCATTCAGTCAGTCACATCATTCACTCAGTCATTTGTTCTCTTGCTGTTCTCACTGCTGATCTGCTCACTTACTTTTGACTACATTAATGTTATAGGATAATTTGCATTTGGATATGTGGATATTTTGAATATCCAAAGAGTTTGTAATTTTAAGCAGATGCATTATTTTAGAACAACTGAGAACGTTTTATTTTTGAGTGTCATGTTTTTGCCTTTGTCATTTTTAAAGGTTTTTGAACGATATTTTTTGAAGTAGCTTAGCAGTTATTCATTTATTTATCTCTGTGTTGAAGCAGTAATTGTTGGAAGATGAATGACTAATGTTTAATGGTTTCACAAATTATTTTTTGCTCTCTCTGCTCTACATTGAAGCTTGCATTTAGTGGCCAAGTGTCCTACATTTTAAACTGGCTGACTTTTCCAATAAATGTTCACATTTTGTTTTGAACCGTTGGTGACCTCAAAATTTCAATTGGCTGTTTGGACCTCAGTCATGCAATGCCTTTTGTTCAGTAATTATGTTTTGTTTGTTTTGACATTGTGTCTTGTTTTGTCCTACATGTGTTTTCTTGTTGAGTTGTATTTGTTCATATACACCCAACTAGGGATGGGTGTTTCAAACTAGCATAGGTTATAAATCTGTGGTATGTGGCACTGGCCCATGCTATGCATTTATTTTTAGAAAAGTAGACATTAAATAAAACAACTAAAATGCTGCATAACCATCTGTAATTTTATAAGTGTTGGCATCCTTGATTGTGTGTCATAACCTTCCTCTCTGTTCCTCCTTTCAGCCTAATTTCCACTTCTTCAAAAACATTCATTGCTATTCTCTTCCTGTTCACCAGATGCCCTCCTGCCCTACAATAAACCCTTTCCCTTCACTCAAAGGTAGGGGTCGAAAAGTCTTTTTTGCTCAGAAATTCTCCTGAGTGACATGATCCTGAAGTATCTAAGTGGCAGCAATGATAAGAGCTGTTCAAATCTCTAAATGCTAAGAAAAGATACCTCACAGTTTCCTTTTGCATCTCTCACAATTCCTTGCAGTTACATCATTTTAAGCGATGCATCAGTCAGCCACTCATGAAAACAAACCTATGTCCTATATCAGCCATAACTTCAAAGCACATTTCAAGGTTTTTACTGAGTTGTGTGGTGGTCTTGTAGCTACTATATGCATAGGCTTATGATCTGATCATAATCACTATATTAACTGTAAGACAGACTTCTTTCTTTCAAGAAAAAATGACATGAGATGTTTTTAGCCTGATATTTCTAAATTCAACATAGTTTAAACTTAAGAATGATATGCCTATCTTGCATAAATGTATTATTTATTATTATTTTCACACTAATAGGAGAATGTTTTACATTATATTACAGCAGAGAGCAAACTTGAACGGCAACATACTGCATGTGCAGCAACAGCAACTACATGGTTAACAACAAGGAATTAATATTTGAGAACTGCAAGGAGATGAAGACTGCAATCGACTGGCGACCGGACCAGGGTGTACTCCGCCTCTCGCCCGTTGACAGCTGGGATAGGCTCCAGCCCCCCCGCAACCCCGAAAGGGATAGGCAGGTATAGAAGATGAATGAATGAATGAATGAATGAATGAATGAATAAAGGAGATGAAGAGGGAGAGACAGCTCTAGTGACGCACAGCCAGTTCATCATAGTTTATAATAATGTATGTCCCTGAGAATACAACTGCTTCATAGAGCACAGAATTGTATCAGGCCTCATGATCAAAGAAAGTTTTTATATCATATTGACACTTCTGTCCATATTCTCATAGTCTCTCTCACTCATCCAGATTGGCTCTCTCTCTCTCTCTCTCTCTCTCTCCTCTCTGTCTGCTGCGGGTCTAGTTATCTCCATTTATATAATCTATATGACACAACACCATAAAAATGCACAAGGCAAAGGATCTAAAATGCAGTTTTCATCCATCTTCGGAACAAAGTGCAGACAGATTCTCTTAGCACTGCGGTCGTCTTGTCCTAAGCCACATTGTTCCTTGACATCATGGCAAATTCCAATGAGGTCAAATAAAAATGTTAAGGAAAAGGCATAGGACATACTTTTTTTGACTATTCAATCACACCCCCAGTCACCTGACTTTCTCCACCCACCTGCTCACCTATTTCCACTGTCTCTCGTCAGCCCTGTCATACTTAACTGGCCCTTTTCCACTTACTCCTTCCCAGATTGTCCGATGTTGCTCCATCGTTTCATACCATTACTTTCAAGCCTGTCACCTGGAACCTCGTCATCCATATCTGCCTCCCTGCCTGATGTTCTTCTTGCTTATTTGGACTTTGGATTCCTGCTCCTGCTTATTGCAGGATTTATTTGACTGTTTGTTCTACATTCCTGGTTTGAAACTTTACCTACCTGATGATCCTTTAAGCCTTATACGCTGTTGTTGTAAATAAATCGTTGAACTCCATCAGCTCTACCTCTGTCATCTGCGTCCTAGCCCTGTCACTTCAGTCATACCAGCTGGGTACTTGTTTGCGTAGATAAAGAAATAAAAATATTAATGATGAACATAAAAATGATTGATCAATCTTGATTGTGTGAGTCAATCTGCTTGTGAGAGAAATAACTGTTAAACAGGATATCCAAAAAATATGTGAAAAAAGGGCAAGTTATTGGTGTGGCTCAGTTTGACCTTGTATGATTTTCAAGCCCAAGATTCACCATTCAGTTAGAAGAGGTACTTATTATTCATGAGAACCAACCACACAGCACTCAATGAAAGCAGATCATAAATTTGATCAGTGGAAGGTAGGTCAGTAAATCAAATGGACAGTGTCAATCATCATGCTCCCTAAGCCAGCCATATTTTATAGTATCTGTACTACCTTTGGGGCTAATATTCATTGCTGTTCTCTCACTTGATACCTTTCCGTACTCTTTTTTATTTCATAGTGTCACTTCAAGTTGATGGCAGCCTTCTGTCTTTTTAGGAATAGTCATTATCAATACACAAACTAATTGGCCAGCTGCTTGTTTCAAGCAGCCTAATGACAGTGGCCATTCTGACTATATATCACTTTACACTCCCCACGTCTATTGTAGAGATTCAGCAAACACAGACAAAACAGAAGTACATTGGGGCAAGCAATCAAAAGCATTGTTTGATCCTGAAACAGATTATGGCAAATAAACAGCCAGCAAGCTTGGTTAGCCAGCAAGTTGCCCTGGAAGTAGATCCATATGCATCCAGGTCCAATGTTCCATAATAGTCAAAAATATTTGTCTGCAAAGCTAGACAATCATTTGTGGGAGAAATGGCAGGGGAAGAACTACAAATCCCAGTCCTACCCGACTTACCGTGACCAAATTCCCAACTCTCGCAAGAGCAAGCTCTAATACCCAGCCAGCTCACGGTGTCTCTATTACTTCTGTCTCTCAGAGTGAGTAGCCTGTGCAGTTGGGCCGAGCCCACTCCTTCCTGTGTAGCATCAGAGAGGAATGAGAGCTCATGAGTATATCTATTGTGGCCTGCTAGGCTATTTTCTTTCCACCTGTTGTCCATGGGCTAAAGACAAAGCTCATAAGTAGTTGAGGGTAGTGGTGAGCTAATCCAACTCACCTGTTAACACCCTGCCTAGAAAGCAAATACAAGCCTTTCTGTTTCATAAACAACTTTATCTTCCCTTGCTGGCCTTCTTTGACTCCGGTGCTGAACAAAGTCCATTGTTTCCCAGGCTGGCACTTCCTCTTGACAATCTCATTAACATGCTCTTAATGGAAAACTCTTGGTTCATGTCACTTACTGAACTGAACTGCTTTCTCTCATCTTCTGTGCCATTAGTATATTCACCTCTATATCATCTACTTGCCTGAAACACCTTTGATTCTGTGTCACCCCTGGTTAAAGCAACCCAGTCACTGCATTGACTATGTCTGTTGACTAGGTCACTGTTGCTCCTTCAGTTCCTCTTTCCTGATCTGTCTTCTGTCTCTTCTTAGTACCACAGCATGGATGAAGTCTTCAAGGAAAGAGCTCTGCCTCTTCATCGCCCACACGCCCGCGTTATTGAGCTTTTGCCTGCAGCCACCTTACTGTCGAGCTGACTTTACAATCTGTCCCACCCAGAAAGAGTCCATGAAAAAAATATATAAATTGATTATTGGGGGTTAAATAAAATCACAGTGAAGAAGAAATACCCCTTGCCTCTTATTAGTTCTGCTTTTTGAGCCCCTGCAGAGAGCCACAGTTTTCAGCAAACTGGATCAGCAGAATATTTATCACGTGGTTGAAATCAGACAAGGAGATGTGTAAAAGACTCAGTTTAATATTTGGTCATGCCTTTTGGCCCCACTAATGCCCCCACAGTCTTCCTGCTGCACAGTATCTTCATCTTCTCATGTGACCCATCTGAATATCAGCTCCAAGGTCAACAGGTTCTCCAGAGGGTCCCTGAGAATACACTGTTCATCAAAGCAGAACACTGTGAGTTTCACGTAAGAGATTTGAGTAGTGGCTGAGTGGCCAAAATCCACATCCAGAAGCAAGCTGCAATGATTCCTTGGCTTTGCACATATCATCCTTGATTTTGTTTCCACTGTCTTGTAGCCCTCATACAGCCTCATACAGGACATCCCCAACCCCTGGGGAATGGGAAAATAAAATGAAACACGTCCTGTCTGGTCAAGTCAGTGTTGACTTTTTTTTCATATCACCAAGACCACCATATTTTCCTAACTTTAACCAAGTGCATAAATAACATAAAGCATTAAAATATGGATCATGTTTTAGTTGTCACAAGCAGGTAGTGTGTGTAAATACAAATACATTTTCTGTTAATATTTTACAGATAGTTTCAGTGTCACATAACATTTTTTAGATTTGTCAGATACATTCTTTTGAAAATATTTTCTCATTATGTAGATAAAAATCTAATCCCGATGGCTTTATGTTCTTTAAAATGTATTTTCTGCTGCAACTTAATTCAATTCAATTTTATCTAATATAGAGCCAAATCACAACAGAAGTTGTCTCAGGACACTTTCCATATAGAACTGGCACAGACCATACTCTTTATCTACAGAGACCCAACAATGCCTTCATGAGCAAGCACTTGGCAACAGTGGTGAGGAAAAGCTCCCTTTTAACAGGCAGAAACCTCAGGCAGAACCAGGCTCTGGGTGGGTGACAATCTGTGGTTGGGTTAGAGCGAGAGAGAGAGAGAGAGAGAGAGAGAGAGAGAGAGAGATAGACAGACAGAGATGGAGAGAAGGACAAAGAGAGAGAGAGAGTGACAGAGAGAGAGACCGGCAGAAATGCAATCACAGCAACATATTGGGAACAGGTAGCTTATTTACATAATACAGCACTGTGGATGTAATAATAATGGAAGTATGACTAGTAGTTGTAGCAGTTGCAGTGGATGTCAGGCAGGCCATGGCAGGAGATGTAGCTATAACCCACAATCCAGGTTCATCCACTGTCCATGGGAACCTGCCAGATGACAAAGCACAAAGACTCCAGTGAAGAAGCTAAGTTAGTAACATGCCTTGGTAGGACATGAAAGCATGCAGATGAACAGGGAGAGAAGAACAGCTCGGTGTATCTTTGGAAGTCCCCTGACTTTCCTATAGTAATAGTAGTAGTAGTAGTAGTAGTAGTAGTAGTAGTAGTATAGAATCCTATAGCAGCATAACTAAGGGATGATCCAAGGCAAGCCTGAGCCAGCCCTAAATTTATACTTAATCAAAAAGGACAGTTTTAAGCCTACTCTGAAATGTAGAACTGGTGTCTGCTTCCCAGACAAAGACTGGAAGATGGTTCCACAGGAGAGGAGCTTGATTACTAAAAGCTCAGGCTCCCCATTCTGCTTTTGAAGACTTTACAAGTCTCAAGCCACAAGTAAGCCTGCAGTCGGGGAATGCAGTGTTCTAGTGGGACAGTAAGGTACTATGAGCTCTTTAAAATAAGATGGTACCTGACCATTTATTGCTTTGTAAGTAAGGACAAGGATTTAAAATTCTAGTCTTGATTTTACAGGGAGCCAGTGCAGAGTTTTGTCAGAACATGTGCTGCAGCATTCTGGAGCAACTGGAGAATATTTAGCAATTATTAGAATATTTATTTAGGTACTGCAGTTTCTGCTTGGTTTGTTTGGATTGAGCTTTCATTAGTAAAGCTTGATTTTGTTCTACAACCTGTCTGCCTGAGTGTCTGGCATTTGGGTCTTTCTGAACTGGCTAACATAACCCTGGGTTGCTATGCATTTGAGCTGCCTGTAGAATTACTGTCAAGCACAGTGAGGAGGGCATATGCATTACTGTTATCTGTCATGTTAAGTATAAGAATGGTCAGCACATTAACAATGTACAATCACCTGTGAAAATTGCAGAATGTAGACATAATTTAAAAAAGACAAATTTGCTAAATGAAAGCCATCTGGTAAATAACATCCATATAATGTGATGACACAAGTGATTCTACGCTTTATATTCCAGTTATCACATAAAAATAAGTACCAATTGAAGTTATCTATTCCACATTTTACTGTTATCTTAATATGATAATTCAAATTTAAGGTACATGATGAAGGGATTTTTTATCCAAAGTGACAGCTGTATAACATGGCTATTGATTAAATCACTATTGCATTAATTCACTCACATAAGGACTGTAAAGCAAGTATACAATATAAACACATATGTGAAAGAACATACAAAATGTTTAATTTCAATCATTTATGTTAGATTTGGTAGCTCCACATCTCCTACTGGCAGAGGGGCCACAGCATATGTACACTCCTCTTGTTGCAAACCCTGATCACAACTCCCCAGACCCTCCCTGCACTCCGCACAGCCTCTCCAGTCCCCCAGGCCCCTTCAGTCATTTCACAGCCATTAGCTTAATAAAGGAGCATTTCACCGACTGATTAATCTGGTCCCCGCGACAAATTAGCACAATACTGGCCATGCTGGGCCCCCTCTGTCCTAAACTAGCCAGCTGGAATGATGCTTTGGTTAAGACATCCATGCTAGCCAGAATTCTGAACTCACACACACTAAGATGAATGGCCATCACTGCATAAATGGTCTAAGATCACAAGATAGCATAATACCTACAAAATTGAAAACCATAATTGAAATCAATTTATTTTTAATTGAAAAATGTGTAATGAATCACTTCTCTGATGAGTAGCATCTTGACATGACTTGTACTTTGTTGGAACCCAGATTATGAATCCCATGCTCATTTCCAACTAATGAGACAACCAAACTGAAATTCTCATTGAAGTTTAATGGTTCTCTGTGATCCTACATGACTCTGTGTGGGACCTCTTCTGACAGACAGCAACTTCCCACAGTCCCCTCTGCCATTCAGGACATTTAGAAGGACAGTGAAGAAGGAGCAAGGACAAAGCAAGTTGGAGAGAGAGCAAGGCTGAAGGAGGGCTTATCAGGACACTAAGGGGCTTGAATGTGACCCTGATTAGTGGGAATCTGTTGTTTGGGATTACAGTCTCTGCTGCATTTAACACAACAAACAGATACTGGTAATGGTATGGAGGAGTGAGAGAACAGATGCCTGTGGAGATGCTGCACAGCAGGAAATCAAGGGCAGTTGTGCACAATGGCATACAGTAAACCCATTGTAATGTTTGATTGTAATGTATAATAATAAATACAATAACACACAAATGAGACATGTGAGGAGATAGAGTTTTATATAGTATTGAATGTGGTAGTATGGTGTAGTATAGTAAAGTGTACTACAACATAGTACAGATTAAAAACAGAATATGTTAGAAAGCTTTTGTACTGCTTACTTTTCTGTCTTCAATTATTTAGCTATTTATGCTACATATATGTATAAATTTAGCCACCCACAAAATACATTCATATTGCACCATGTACCTACATTAAGTAAGCATGTTTTACATTTTAACCCCACCTGAAATAAAAAAAAAAATTACACTCTGTAATTATCAATTATCTAACAGGCTGGTGGCTAGCCAACTCAGGAGCTGCAACTAGCAGAGGCTAGCAGGCATGTGGCAAGCTGAAGCTCAGACATTGGAGCTGGCAGGTTAGCCAGTTAGACAGAGTCTGGCTGGCAGTTAGCAGTCTAGAAGGTTGGCTCAGGACAGGAAGGCTGCAGAATCACAAACCCAAGCCAAAACAACAGTGTTAAGAAAGTCTGTGACCCACAAAGTTATGAAGGTCCTTAGCCTAGGCTTTGTGGACACTTTCCCAGATGCCAAAGACAGAGATGTCTCTCTTTGTTCCTCACCCTTCTCCCAAAATCTTTTTATTCACAGGAGGTCTGATAGCAAGTCAGAAATGTCATACAAAGCTCCTGCTCTCCATGACTGTCTAATTTGGATTGTTACACTTGTGCATGCAGGGTACAGGAAAAAAAAAGAAGTCGGACCCAAATGCAGAACACTGAGGCAGAGGTGGTGCAGTTCAGTCATTTCAATGCAAAAAACACAATACAAAAGGCTTACGGGTATGATGAGGGCAGCAAAGGTCAAATCCACAGGCTGTCCAAAAAGACAAAAAAATCCATAGAGTAGCAGGCAAGAATCAAAAGTCAAAACCATGCAAGATCCAGGGAAACTAAACAAAGACTGAAAATCATCAGGACACTGGAGAAGGCTGGAACGCTAAACACACAAGGTACAAACATGCACTGACAAGGAGTGAAGGGGTTGTGTATTTGAATAATAGGGCTGCATGAGTAGAACAGATCCAAGCAGAGGCTGAATAATGAAGACACTAGCACATGCTCAGACACAGCAACAGCCTCCCCTCTGATGGTTTCCAATCAACAGACATGGGAATGCATATCACAGCTAATGCAAATCTACCACAACACATTAATTCCATTGTTCCAAACAGTCCATCTACCAGCTATGTGCGTTGTGCTAGTAACCAAACATATCAGTGCATCAGGGCCATGTAATAAAGCCCTCCATGCACTTAAGGCTGACTGTAGCACATAAAAGAGTTATTACTGCCTCCATTAGTAGCACCATCATAATTCAAAGTTGCTGCCAAAAACATGAGGCTACACTCATGACCGCAAGTGTGGTCACTTTTGTGTTTATTTTTGGAATTATTGTTTATCAGTTGTTATTGTTAGCATTGTTTCTCTGGTTAGCTAAGGTTAGCCAACCCTAGATGGAAAATGAACATCTTCACTGCATATGTATGATAAGAAGCTGAAAGGGATCAAAGGATGGTATCACCAGATCAGCCCACAGCAGGTCCCTGGGGCAAAACAAGCTGCGGGACTCTCAGTAATTAGTTTGTCATAGCTTGACTTGAAAAATTATCATTTACTAATTTGCATGCAATTACTACAAACTCATTACATACTCTAAACCTGGAGCTTTTGGGCCATCTAAAAATCTTGGGCCCTGGCAG
This sequence comes from Chaetodon trifasciatus, assembly GCA_037975065.1. Classification (NCBI taxonomy): domain Eukaryota; kingdom Metazoa; phylum Chordata; class Actinopteri; order Chaetodontiformes; family Chaetodontidae; genus Chaetodon; species Chaetodon trifasciatus. The sequence goes on from JBBMOE010000029.1 coordinate 5,717,870, forward strand.
TTGCCATCTTTGCCCTGTTGGTAATTCTTCCTTGGGAGACAGTCAGATGTGATCCAAATAGACCTGCTGATAATAAGACCTGATCGAAATGGAGGTTGACCTAAACAGACACAAATACTTGGAATACAGACTGAAGACTATGAACTATGAAGAACTCTCTCCATTGGATGTGTTCTTTATGGTTTTGGTGTCAAGCACATCCAATTTAAATATGCAAATGTTTTCACAAGGAGCAGGATGGAGTTCTCAATGAGTGAGAACAAAGAACAACACAGATCATAATGTATTAAAATGTTTACTATTGTTGGCTTGCACAATTGAGAAATAAATTACTGCATTTAGAAGTTATGAAAAACAGTAACACTGTCTCTGTCAAGTCGCCAGGGAGAAAAGGCTCAGAGATCAGATCGACAGTAAATTGTAAATTGGCCTGCATACAATAAAAAGGTTAATTTGTTCATCTCAAAAAACAAATAAGCAGTCTTGAGATCCACCATCATGCAAACAATGAGCTTCATGTAAAGCAGCTCATTTCATTCCATTGCTGAGAAGAAATGTGCATTCACCACAGCATTTTTTTTTTTTCTGTTTGAGTTGAAGGAAGCAGCTGTATCTCTGCTCCTCATCTGAGGTTAAGCAGATCCATGAAATAGCATGAAGTTCTCAGATATGAGCAACATTGCTGGTGTTAAAATCTAAATCTGTCAGAGGGCACGTTAGGTGGAACTGCTAAGCTCTCAGGAGCTTGTTGTGACCCCTTCCCCAGTCAGGAACAAAGAGACTCAACAGTAATCCAAGCAGCTCATATCAGTCAAAGCAAATCATCCCTGAAATGAGTTCATCCAGGCGGAGGCCACAACGGCACCCTAGCTTCATCCGTAGCTCTCCATTGTCTTCCGCTTCATTGGTTCAGATGACCAGTGTGACCAGATTGGGGGGAACAAAGCGGGGGGGCTCGGCTTTTAGCCCCAAAAAGTCCCACTTCAGGCTGTCTGCCAGTACACCCTGAAAAGAGGATTTAATCACTATCAACAACATAAGAGTAACCTCTGGGGAATCACACAAACAAACACAAGGTTATTGTGTAATAGCTGGGTCTAACTATCTGTCAACCTGTTTTCCTGTCATTCCTCACCCAGGCCCCTCTGACTGCAGCTTCAGAAAAGGATTTCCCCTGCACTCATGACAACCACTGATATGGATTTTTAAAGGAGTGATTCAGTTGATTTCTACATTACTATTCAAATGACGCAAGCAGGATTTTGGAAATACAAGTTACAAGTTCTCCCTCTACACTCTTTTTTAATGATTCAGATTTTGCATATTTTATTTATTCACTCAACTATTCAGTTGAACTTTCTTTTCAAAAATTTTATTTTTTTCAAAAAATGTATTTTTCGGCAGGAATGTTTACAGTATACCTCGACAGCTCCTGGATTTTTGACACAGATGCAAATATCAATATTTGAGAGTTTGAAAAATATTGACCAAATTATTTGAAATTAAATTGCCTACTATTGCAGTACATACTGATTTGGCCAAAATGTAGAATGTAGTATGCAGTATGCCACAAATGCCTGGATGTCATATTGATTCAGAAAAAAATCTCCAGCATGTATCGGACCATCTCGCCTACAGTGTCCCACAATGCAAATGCCGGAGTGAACAACCAGTCAGGCCAACAATGGGAAGTTTTTTATGGTTTTCATATGCTGTTTCATCACTAAATACACTTCAACTGTGTAGATTTTGAATATTGGCAGTTTCATGAAAATGATAATGAATTGAAAAAGTGCCTCTCAGGTCAATGTTCATCTTTGTGAAAATCCATTTTTATAATTTATCTTTTTTTTGGGAGCATAAGGGGATGCTGTATGGTAGTGGCGGTTTGCCATTAGCCAGGTTATGTTGGTTTACTGGCCATTGGTTATTGGTTACTTATGCTTTCCAAAGCCTGGCCTAGCATAATGCAAAATAAATCGATCAATAGTGTCATACTGCATGCTACTTTGAAAAATAATATAATGCATGAATGCATAACTGCATGCATACTCAAAACAGAAGCTGAGAGCAGTAGAATGCTGAATATGACATGACTGTCTGTATGGGAAAATTAGAAATAAGCCTTAAAGTAAGTTCCATATTCCTGTTTCTGAATAGAGTTTGAAAATTTACAGTATTTCTCTTGCTCAGTAGTCGCTCTCATATGTCCATTTGGATGTAATGCGTAAAGCCAGCGTGTAAAATTAAACTGCAGTGTAATTCCTTGATGCAGTTTTAAATTTAGATTTCAGTTGCATGAGCAGATAATAAGAGCCTGTTGAATTTCCATTAGAGTTTGGATTTGCCCATTGAAGAGATGTCACTGCCACTGATGAAAAAAATATTATGATGATCAACAGTGTATGAAAATACCTCAAATTCATGATTCCTGAATACAGAGTAGCGTCTTTGTGTCAGAAAAAATGAAATATATTTTCTTGTTTTTAGAATTTTGACCCAATCACTGTGAAGCAAAAGCGCATCTAAATTTGGTTGGATAGAAATAGGTTTCTGTCAGGGTCTTACTTTAATACAAACGTCTCCCTGATTTGTATCCACACAGTGTGCAAAAGGATGACATTGATATATAAAAAATCTCTCAACATATATTTAGACTGCTTAAACATGACTCATACAAGCACAGAGACCAGCTCGTTCAATAGTGATCAGACCTTACCATGGAGATTCTTGACTTACCATTCTAACATAGTTATCTTCTATGTGCCAGATGCCTTCAAATTCAATTTTCAGCTGGAATGACATTAAGATGCAAAACAGAGAGCAGCTGAGGCAATTCACTGACCATGTGAGATGTGAGGTACTTTTGACTTTGTGGTGGTGAAACCAGTGTCTAACTATTTGAAAAGACATTTTCATGCACAAATTCCAAAAAAGAAATATTCCTACTAAGCTGTTCACATAGCCTAAAAAATTAACATTCCACTAAAATTCACATTTACATGCAGTCGTGCAAACTCTGATTAATGAACACAACCTCCATCTTTCAACCTAGTTCTGGAATTTGCATATATCCAAAAACCTGCTGATATCAAAGTCTTTGGCAATGTTTCAAATAGGTGTGTTTCTTCTTCTGACCGGAAACACTGGCCTTTGTGCATGCAGCTCTACTCCTGCCTTGCAAACTGTTAGCTACAGAACTGCAAATGCACTGTCCAAAGAATGCTCCTAACACCCAAATAATATCAGCATATCATATGCTGTAATCTGAAAATGCTTCATTTGAAATAAAGCCTTATTTGAAAATTCATCTGAAAGATGCTGTTTGCGTAAGCTGTATAAAATTTTGAACATTATCATATTCATATTGGCTCAAAGAAAGCTATGTTTTGGATGTGTTTGCTAAGGTGAGAGGTGACTTACCACACATGTTATTGTGTGGGTTGCATGACAATCCCGTATAAAATTATTTTCCTCCTGTCTTATCGTTTAAGCTCCACTAAATTAGCTTTTCCTGGCTCCAGTAGTTGACAAAGATGGCTGTGTTCCACACACTCAAAAAACAGTTTTAGGTTTCTGTTGTTGTTAAACTTAAGGTATGAAAAAGGGTGAATTAGCTACTGTGTAACCGAATAGTAACATTAACCACAAAAAACTAAAAAAAAAAAGATTGGTCAGTAGGCTATGTTTGCTCAATGTAAATATTTTAGTATTTTAGCTACTGTCAGGCTAAAACTTCCACATAGTTACTAAAAATCTATAATGAGCAGATTGGCAGGAAATTTAGTGAGCGCATTCTTGCTCCCAGATGATCAGTCCACTCTCTTTGTGATGCTTTAAACTTTCCTCTTCCACTACTGTCAGGACAAAATGTCAGTACAAAATGTCAGTTTGCTTCTAAATTAGAGCCTGTAAACCTCCAAAGGTGTGCTAAGACAAATGAAGACCATGAAGCACATTTTAAATGTTTTAATAATTTATTTAGAATTTTTATACTTTCACTTTTTTTTTTTTTTTTTTATATGTGAGACTGTGTGCCTGTATATGTGTGTCTGCATGTGCGTGTGTGTGTGTGTGGTTAAGCTCCAGCTGTGCTGTCAGGGTCTTCTCTGCTGTGGCTGGACCTCAGCATCTGCTCTGCCTATCCAACAACACTCCCACTGTGCACGTTTCCTTCATCTGCTGTGATTTCAACCATTTCTGCCACACGTCTGTTGAGGAGAGGCTAAATTCACAAAGGAGTCTTTAGCTGTCCACAAGTCCTCTGGATGTTGAAATTACATGCAGAAGGAGCTGACTTTGCCCGTAGACAAGGTGAAATGCTCAGGTAAGCCTTTTCCTTGTCATCTCCTGGCAGATGCGTCATGGCTGGCTGTAGGATCCTGCTGTCATCCACAGCACACAGGGCCTGGTGACATAGACAATCATTTGTCCTTTGGCAGACTGAGGTCCAGCAGCACCTTGAGCACAAGGAGAAGGTGTCCTTCATTTGCAAAGAGCTGCTGGTGAGGGAATACAGACACACAAACTGCTGTCAGCACTCATTCATGAGATGATGTCATGGTCCTTCACATTGTGTCAAAAGGCTCACAGAAACCACAAATTTATGCTTGGCCCATGTTAATAATACCTTGCCCCAGGAAGGGGCACCTGTCAACAAGTACCACCCTGATGCAGAATGGGGGCTTCCCTCTCAAAAAAACGGGTTCTCACATCTCTGCATTTAATGCCAAAATTTGGTATTTATATACTTTCTTAATAGGATAGAGTGTTGCAGCAATGTTTCTCCTTCATCAGGACAGGACAGAGTGATTCTGTCTTGTTTCATGAACTCCTTTTATTACCTCATTTTGATTAGTGGTAGGTTTCTAGGGTTAGGCGGTTCGCTGTCAGAAATCACACCTATGCTTCTCTGTTTAATTTCCAAATGTTCTGCCATATTCTCCATGATGGCATTTCATTCACTGAAAATTACAAAAACATGTTTATTCACCAAAATGTCTGATACTGAAGGGCTCCACTACCAGTGTTCACTACAGTGTCATTGAAAACACATGCGGCAGTGTACACTAACTCTTTTTCCTTATCTCATCTTCCACATGCTGGGGTTGATTGATTGATTTGTAATTGATTGATTTGTAATTGCACAAACAGCACAGCAGCATGGGTGAAGAGGCCTTTCATCATGGCCTGCTGCATGTTGCCTCAACTGCAGCCTCTGCTGGAACAGTAATTCAATTCTTTTCAACCAAATTAATACCATTAGCAGGATGGTTTGCAACTTAACACATCATGCTGGCGTCCGGTCTCGGATCCCCAGTGGGATTTGGAGAGATGCTGATGTTGTAAAGGCAAAATTAGGCGTGTCTGTGTCTCACCAGCTGTCAGCTATCAGGGGCCAACAGCACATGATCTGAATGTATATATATCTGATAACTGGCTCCAAGAGATGGGAAAGTGTAAAAGAATTAAACCTCAAAACAATAATATTTTGCTTTACAGATATTTCATGGAAGGCCAGCAATCATTGGAAACACCCTGTTTGAGCTTTGTGTTCAGTATCATTCTGAAAATGTGTTATGATGTGTTCAGATACCAGGGCACCCTCCAGCAGAGCCATTGCCTTGTTGCCTGCCTTGTCCAAGTGTGCAATGGTGGAAGTCACCATATTGCAGTCTCGACTATAGATACCTCTAACTGCATTCCTGGGGTTTTAAAGCTGCAGTAGGTAAGATTGAGAAGAGAGCAGACTTAGCCTGAAAATTTGAGCCAACACAAGTTCCACGTCATTCCCCCTCCCTTTCTGCTGCACTCATGCCCTGCCTCCAAGCCCCTCCTCCCTGCGGCATCATTTGACAACCATTAACATTAGCCTTAGCATCGGAAACAAGCTAACTCTGCCCAGCCACTTGCAGTCGCTAACATACCGTACGCGCTGCGGAGTGTTACTGTAACAATCACCCATTAGCTTTATGGTTATTTGCTGTCTTAGCCGTATATGCTGCTGTTGGCAGCGGCGGTATGGGCAGTTTTTCTTTTGCGGGTGGCTGTTGCTCCGCCATAGCTTTCATTAGCCTCCTGACACTGCTCATAGAGCTGTGTGATTGAGCGACAGCCGGCAGCATGAGAGGAGGGAGGGAGCGGTTCGCAGCATGTGTGAGTAGTGATTGACAGACACTCCCTCAGATGCTCCTCTGGCTCTGATTGGTTGTTTTTTTTTCACAGATTACATGTTTCATTTACTGCTGTCTGGGCATAGGGACAGTTTTAGCAAATATGGCAAAAAAAATTACTTTTAAACAAGTTACCTACTGCAGCTTTAAGTTATCATCCAAAAGGTCCCATTCATGTCCTCAGAGACCATTCCAAGTAGTGCTATCACCAGCTTATGTTCCAACAAGTATAATACCTGTGTTCATGAGTTAGAAGCTGGCAAGGGTTATCATCCTTGTTGCTGCATTAGCAACTCTTACTGGTCTTTAAGACACCTTTAGAATGGAGGTGAATGTGGGAAGGATGGCATGAAACCCCTATGTGTTGCACCCTTCAGGATGCAACACCATATGTTAGTGAGGGAAAACATGCCTGTGTGCCACCTTCGAGAGGGGAGAGAGGATAAGGCATTATAAATTGGGAAGTAAAAGAATGAACAATTCATTCATTCATCTTCTATACCCCCGATTATCCCTTTCAGTGTTGGAGGGGGGGCTGTAGCCTATCCCAGCTATCAACGGGCAAGAGGCGGGGTACACCCTGAGCCGGTCGCCAGCCGACTGCAGGGCAACATACATACAACCATTCACTCTCACATTCACACCTAGGGACAATTTAGAGTCACCAATTAACCTAATGAGCATGTTTTTGGTCTGTGGGAGGAAGCCGGAGTGCCTGGAGAGAACCCACGCATGCACGGGAAGAACATGCAAACTTCACACAGAAAAGCCCCGTCCAACCCGGGGATCGAACCGGTGATCTTCTTGCTGAGGCACGCGCACTACCTGCTGTTCCACCGTGCCGCCCAAAATGAGCAATTGTTGGCACTAAATTAATTTTGCTTCAGAAACATGAGAAACTGTTGCTCAGAGCTAGCAGTGCCTTCAAGAAATGATTGTAGCTGCCTACAGGCCTGTATGCACAGGCTGCACGTCAGTGCTCCATCTCACACATGTCTGAGAGACCAGATATACTTCAATTATAATTAATACAGCTTTCCACACCAGCTGTGGAATAGATGGTGTTTCAGTTATGCTTTACACATGTTCTTGTAAAACTCCCAGTCTATATTTTTCAGTTTTACATCTGTAACTGCACTGGTTGTGTATTGGACATGGAATGTAAGTGCTGCTGCTTCTCTGCTAACAAGCTGCTTTCAATGCATAGTCTGTATGATGCTGAGTGTGCATGTGTCACTCCTGCACTGTGCAGCCCAGCAGCCCCACCGCTGGATACTGGCACTCACTATTAATTTAATTCAAACTGATGTTTGAAGTCTGATGTTTTTATCTGATTGTTTTACTACTCCAAGTTTGATGGAGGATTTCATTTATGTGTGTAGGATTAACTGACTAGTTTTTCTGAATGGTCAGGCATGTTTCCTAATTAAGGCCATCTTGTTCTTGTATTAAAGCATGTATTTAATATTCCCACCTCAACAAAATAATGGTTAAAATCTTTTTTGGGCTGACGTCTACATGGAGATATTTTGTTAATGTTTGGTTTTCAGTATTTTTTTTATTTATTTATTTTTTTTCTGGTCAACATCACTTCCTGTAGCTCTTTTTGTGTAGGGTGGGAGTAAAGGGTGTCTGCGGGATCTCCACCTTTGCGTACATTTAGGCTGGGTCTGGGCAAGGAAAGTTTCTGCAGGTTCCATGGAAAATATTTACACTATTCATATTTAATAGATAAAAAAAAAAATCCACACTGCTTTAAATCATATACATGTGTATTACTATAGCAATTATTAAGAGTGAGTGTTTTAAGATTTAAGATCTAAATGTTTTTCAAGGGCTTTTCCAGAAGAATACTGTGGAAGCACTTCAGCAAAAAAATTGTGTTTTAAGCATGCAAAGTTTCAAAAGTAATAATATTGAATATTTGTGAAGAATATCAGCTATTCTCCAAAAGGCTTACCCTTTACAGTCTCTGATGGTGGGTATACGTTAACAGTTTCAACAGTGAAATTGAAAAAAATGAAGCCGTGTTCATGAATATTCTTCTGGCTGTGGGAATATTTATAAAAGCTGAGAGTGGGATTTAACATACTTTGCCGTGGTGTAGTAATGAGCCAGAGTCTACGGAGACTGCAGTGACAGAACTTTAAAGAAATGCTACAAAGTGGCAGCGTTAATTACAGTTGATGGGATATTAGCTGTAACGAGGTTGGAGGAACCATGCAGGGTTGTTTTTCATCTTTCCCCCATGCTTTTGCTACGCCCCCTTTCCCCATCCCCCAACACCCGAACCCCCCACTGCACTCCTCCCGACCCCCCAGGATCTTCAGGGCTCTGCCAATGAGAACTCTACAGCGGCATTCCTTCCCAGAGACAAGAACCTCCAGGTCTGGTGTAGTCCTTCCCTCTGCCTGTCATGCTGCTTAACACCAATCACATGCTCAGCGCTGAATGATTCCACATCGCAGAGTAACCAAATTGGCAAAGAGCACAATATGTGGGTTTTTATGGTTACTACCCCTGGGCATGAACACTGCCTGCCTGGTGAGCCATGCACACACACAGACACACACACACAAATAGATACAAAAAAGCCTTTATGGTGTTTATTTCTCATTCTACACAGTTGAAATATAAATCCTGCATCTTCAGGCATGTGATTCCAATGCAAAGTCAAACCAAGGACACGTGGTCAATACTGACTTGTCTCACATTTCCAGACCTCACTGTTGGGAGCAGAATGAGGCTGGGGTGGATATGCAGAGCTACTTGCTTTAGATTAAATGAAATCAGCTCAGCATAATGTCAATATCAGTGTCACAATATGTCAGCTTGGGGAGCTGAGATTACATTATATTTATAGCCTCATTCAATCCAATTTCTCCAAATAATGTTTGTGCAAACCCAGAACAAATGTGCTGATGAAGAAAAAAACAGGCCCTTTATACTATAAACCAAATTTCATGTCCTCCTTCCAAAACATAATAGTGACATGAATATCCATGCAGGAAATACAGCTGTTCTGTTATGACCTATTACAACCTGAACAACAATGCAAGGACTGGTCTATAAATAAATGGGTCAACAGAGTCTGTGGAGTTTTATATGGGCTGATAATACCCACTGGACTTTACAATAAGATGAAAAATCCAGGTCAGGAAATGGGAGAAGTGGCCCAAGTTGTTAATTTCTGGAATTCCACCACACCAGAGACTGGGGGTGTGTGTGTGTGAAAGAAGGCCAACTCCAAAATCGGGGCAACCAAACCATCTTCCTCACACGACATGAGGGGAAAAAGGATTCAATTATGTGCAGTGAAATGTGTGCTGTAGTTTATTTTTGAAAAATTACAGACATATGGCATTGAAATCACAGAAGTCAACCCTTTGAATTGAAATCCTTGTCAATGTGATTTTCAAGTTCATCATTATTATTTTTGGAACTGAAAAGAAGAAAAAAAAAAAGATAACTCAGAAATGCTAATTTAGCCTTTAAGCCTCAGAATTGGCCGGGCAGCGTACGTACTCGATTGACAATTGAGGCCATGGTAATAGTGGGAACTTGATGCCCTGTTGCTTGCCTATAACCTGAACTTTAAAGAACCCGTGAAGCAGTTCTTCCAAACTGTTCCACTGTATTTTACTGTTCATATACACATCATTAAAAAGGCAACAGCAGGACAGAGAACAGGACAAAACTCACTTGATAAAAATAGTAAAAATAAGATAAAATAAGAAAACGCATAACATAAGATAAAACCACTTATTATTACTAATAAAATAAAGTTCAAACTAGTGAACATAGCAAGCATAAAATCAAGTGCAACAGTGCATAAGTGCGAGGCAAAGCATTAAAGTGTCATAGTTTTGAGTTTTCATTTTGTTATTTCTGGTGTTTTCCCATCCTTGTGACAGTTTAATTTGTGTCACCTGTCCTTCATTTGTTTTCACCTGTGCCTCACTAGTTTTTCCTTCCCGTGTATTTAAGCAAGTTTTTTCTCCTGTGTTTGCCAGATCATCGTCTTACCCTTGTATGTATTTCTTTTTCTTTTTTTTTCTTTTTTTTCCTTTCTTTTGGATTCGTTCTCCCTTTGTTGGATTAATTCGCCTGTGTGGACTATCTACTTTGGTCTGGATCCTCACCTACCTCACCTCCCCAGAAGTGTGGGTTTTGTTTGCCACATGATTTAAATAAGTTTATCACACCGCACCAGCTCTGCATTTGTTTGGTCTGCATTTGGCTTCAATCCTTTGTTTTTCCGTGACACTTTATGACAAAAAGTCTGAGGCCTGCATCACGAAAGTCATAGCAAGTTAAAGGCTAATACGTTTTTTTAGCTTTCTTTTGAAAATATTTAGCAAGATGGCTTACCTGATGTCTATAGGTAGTGTGTTCCAGAGCTTTGGGACGTAACTGACAAAGGATGCATCCCCAATTTATTTAGCAGCAGATGATTGCAGTGCTCTTGGGGGCAAATAATGAACAAGCGAGTTAGCAATGTAGCTTGATCCTTGCCCAGTAAGGCCTTTGTATACAAGAGGATCTTAAAATCAATTCTAAATGTTACAGGAAGCCAGTGCAGAGCAGTTATTTAAAGCAGATGACATGGTACTGATGAAAATTTCAACCTCATGGCCGTGTGACAGAAATGATCTCATAATATAACAGAAATTTGCTTCAGCCTTGTAATCTAGGAATCTCTTTTAACCAAATAAAGAAAAGTCACTTTTTTAGTCTTTAAGATTCACTTGGCATCAAAAAACACAGTGATGGTCAGAAATGGGTCATTCTGATACTGAAACATTGTCAGTGTTTAACCCTGCACAGAATGTTACCATGCTGATGAGTGGCTTCATTCATTCAGCTTTTGGATTCAATATTTTTTTTTATGAATATTCAGGTATCCACTCACACTTTGTCATATCTAGCATAATCAGCTCTGAGAACTTCCGCACAAACACAGATATCTTGGCAGCTGATGCAATGTGAGGATGAGAACTGATAATTCTGCTTTAAACTCAGAGCAAGATATTCAAATGATGTAAATTCACCCAGGTCATTGTCATTACTCACAAACTATGCAGGAAAAATAGCTGCAATCCGTCCTCCTTTCCTGTTTTGTGTGACTGACTGCTAAAAATTTGAAAGACAAGTCTCTATCAGTAGTACTCCTTTAGCCAGGTCCCAAATGTGGCGAGGAGGTGGTAAAAAGGATACATTCAACTAATATCACTAAAGAGCTCGACAACGCCACCCTGGGAATTTCACACAGGGAATTACTCTTGTCAGACACAACGCACACAGGTTCGTAGTTACTCCGGGCATGAGAAGTGGTTCAAAGTTTAAAATACAGTTTATTAAATATTCATATTTTCTAAAAAATCACTACTAAAACTCATTCACAAAGAAAAGGGGGCAAACCTAATCAGGGCTGAGGCTGAAGTGGACGGATGAAGGCTAGTGAAAGAAACAAACTCAAATCACCGGGCACACGTGGCAGACACACTCTCAGTGAAGAAAACCTACTCCCAGGGACACAGCAAGACAAGACGGGGGATGCCACCACCAGCTCACCGGCACCGCCACCACCGGCCTACAGCAAGTTTTTAGCAGCAACATACACTTACACACTCACGAGAGAAAGGGGGGGGCGACTCCAGCATTTACCACCGCCAGACAATAACAGTGCACACAGGGAGCACGGAACAGCACACAAACAGTGGCCCTGTCGGGCACACAACCTCTGACCCGGAAGTAACACAGTTGACGAAGGGAGCACAGAGGAAGAAAGGGTGGGCAGACTACCACTTTTGTACCGGCTCACCTCAATGCGTAACGGAAATGAGGAATGGAAACCATAGTAACCAAATGTAAACAAGAAGAGCGAGGGGAAAAATTAGATAAAATGCTCCTCCTGCTACAAAAAAGAAAAACATTAAATGCAATTTCTTTTCAATTATCAGATCTTTAACCAAAAAGAGTGCAGGTACTAGACTGACCTGCCTGCAGTCCAAACCTGTCTCTATCTGAACCTGTGTGGAGCATTACAAAATGCTGTCTCTGTCTTATGATGCACTCTAAATCTTTCTGATTGGTGACTTCTCCCTCAAGGATATTAGCGAGAAATGGAAGGATTTAGGTTTATAGTTGGCTAAAAACCCCTGGATCAAGCAAAGGCATTTTAAGAAGCGGTTTGATTACAGCTACTTTAAAGGACTGTAGTACATTGCCTGTTCATAAAGACATGATCATGTCTACTAAATAAATGCTAACCAAGGGAAAAACGTCTCTAAGCACCTTAACTTGGATGGGGTCTTAGAGACATGTTAATGGTTTTATGAAGAAAACGCTGAAGTTAGCTGGTGAAGGTCGACGGGAGAAAAGCATTCTAACTGTGTGATAGCTTTACAGCTGTATCTCAGGTTTCTGTGTTTGAAGATAAAGGTAGAGCGCAAGACAGGATGAATTTGTTTCCAATATTCAGAATTTTGTCATTACTACTGAAGGCTATGGAATACTGTACATGACTCAATACTGCTGTGACTCTCTGTTATAGCAATAGGCTGTTCTGGAATGACAGAGGGCCCTCCTGATTGTAGTGAGTTCAGTATTGAGGAAATCAAGATTCAGGTCTTGACTTGAAACATTAGCTAATGCGGAATGTAGTGTAAAGTCTATGGTTCTATGTCTATGGCCAGTCTCAAATCACACCAAATTATAGATTTTCCATTTTAACTAGTTTTATCATGAAGAGTACACAGTTGGATTCATGATTATGATTCATGATTATCAACATTATAATGCTGAGGTAATCATGCAGTAATGAGGGACCACTTTGTAACTACTCAGTATGATGATCACTTTATTAGGTAATTATGTAGTAATTGTAATGTAACGATTTATTAATATAGTAACCCCCAGTCTGTTCTCAAGTAACTCATCATTTTTTACATGTAGTCCTTGAATCTGAGTTACTCATGAACTACTCATAAACGATTCATCACTAGACTGTTCCTGACTCAGTCTTTAGTAACTAAGCACATGTTTGTGTACCGTAAAGTGTTACTGGCATGTCAATAACTTACTTACATAAGTAACATCAGTTTTTATGTTCATCATTTATTTTCAATATATTAAATGTATATGTTTTCACAAGTGTTGCATTACTCCTTGACACAATAACATAATTTCAACACATCCTGTTTTATTTCTCTCAATTAACATTTTAGAAATTGCTACATTGTTGAATAGTAGTGTGATGGACTGAGTGACTCTTTGAATGTTTGACGCTGTCATTAATTAACTGAGTAATTAACTGTGTGATTGCTGCTGGTTGGAACAGTGACTCACATAATAACCTAACCAAAAAATAAAAGACAATGCATTCAGAAATGGTTGCATGCTGTGACGTTGATTTGAGAATATGCTTGTATCCAATGTTTGGAGCAATGCTATCATGACAGCTAAGTCTGTGTATTTCAAGAAATATATGCACGTGTGTTTGTCCCACCATCCAACCACAGCTAAGACAGAGCTGCAGCTTATCCAAATTTTATAGAAGATGAGAGCACTTGCCATCCTAAAAGAGATTAGAGTTTCCTTCAGCATCTCAGAGTAGGAAAATTTTTGATCATGGAAGTTCACCCTTGACCATCTTGAACAGTATGTCTCACAAAACATGCATCCGCTGGGAAGGGGTCAAAGGTCATTGAAGATGAGTCATTGGACAGCCAGAGAAAAATCAAGGGAGATATTCATATCTGATATCAGAAACCATCTTTGGACAGAGACAGAGGTTACTATTCACCTGAGCAAGTTCCATTCACTAAACAAAGACTGTGAGTGTGACTAAAAGTTCTGAAAAGCTGAGCTTTGTTTTGTTACACAGGGAACAAAATATGGTTCAGGAACTATGGAGGCCACTCTCAGTAGAGAAACCAGTCTCTGTGTCTTCAACACTGGACTTAAAGCCTTTGCTGTTTGACTTGGATAGCTGAGCTGGATTTTTGGCAATGCACATACACACAGACAAATATTCTAGAAATCGGCACTGAAAGCAAGGAAAATTCCAGTCATATCTGCGGATCAGCCATGTGTCATAAAAATTAACATTCTGCATTGTGGGTGAGTGAAATAACACATCATTAATGGGGAAAATATCAGTTACATTACCTGCAGTGATCCTGTGGTTTACACACAAGGTAAAGCAGTGTAACTTCACAGATTAGGCTATTTAAATCTCCTTACCCCTTCTCCAGTCGGGCACCAGTATTTGTATCAGGGTGGCTGTGCCCTCTAGCAACATGATACACAATACAATTAAGTTTTAGCACGTCTTGCTTCTCTGTGATGAGGTGAAGTCAATATGATGTTGGACTGAAAGACAAAAGCAATCAGCTGTTTCCTGAATGTATGACTCCTGTCAGCTGCAGCTTTAGCAAAGAATTACCTCAATTTCTGCGAGGATGCTGGGAGATCAGAAAGCTTTGAGAACACACTGAGGTTAATAGGAGCCACTTGTTTATGTGTGCTGTAAGCACAGGTAAACAATGTCCCCAGTTTGCCTCGCTGTTGTATTGGAAATGTCATGTTAACTAGTGCTCAGTGCACCATGATACTTAATATGGTCTGCTGAGGCAGAGGGGCAGGATCCAGAGGTGTCATGAAGGATGGGCAGCAAGGGAGTACGGGCCATAAGAGACATTGAAGAAGGTGTTAAAGAACCAATACACGATTAAAAGAGCTACTATGAATTTCATTTTCAGCTTTGATCTGCCACAGCAGCTGTGAAAAGCAATTCCTTTCTATAGGTGAAGACTTGTGATCTAGCTCACTATGGGATGCACACAGCATCTTATGTGTTTGAGACAAAGTATCTATTATTCAGGTTATGTACTGAAGGGTGATATTCCTAGAATGTGGGTCAGCCATGTTTTTCTTCTGCAAATGAGGCAGTGGAGCTGCAGACCACTCCCATTTCTACAGACCTTCCAGAGGCTGAGTGAAGACATCCAGGCAGCAACCACCCAGCAACTCATGCAATAATAAGACTGCAGACGCACTGGATCTGATGACAGATGTCAACTTGACAGATCCTATTCACTTTCTATAAAGAGCAGGAGATCTGGCCCCATGGTGTATGATGGATACATCACACCAGTTGACAGTTGACGGACCATTGCTATACAAGAATTTGCATAATCGCAACTTTTCAACTTCTGTATTTGTATGTAAATTTGTCCATCCAGCGCAACGAACCAGGTTAGCAAAAATCAGATCAAAGTGTCAAACTAGGCAGTACTTTAAATATGAGTCAAAATTCTGTTGCTGCATCGTTTATTCCTTGCCTAAAATGTTTTCAGAAACATTTTAATGCACTGTTTAGCTGTAATATCGGAATGTTTGTGACCTGGATGCCATGTTGGAAAATGAATGTGACAAAACCAAGCACTGCTCAATTCACACTGCGTCACACCAAAGCCAGAGCTTTCAGTGGTCCAGTGCATTCAGGTGCCTCCTTTCTAGATTCTGTGTCTGCACCTTCAGTAAAATACCTCACTGTGGCCCCCTAGAGGCTGCAGTGTTAATTGCACAACACAAAAGGGATGATGTTGCTGCTCTCAGTACCTTACTTACGACAACAGGGAGCAGTGGTGGAGAAAAATGAAGATCACGATGATTTGGTTAAATCATTTGGAGAAAGAAGTCATACTGTCTTCTAAAGTTCTAATATCATGAGGAATAACTTGTAAATGAAAGTACAAAGTTGTATTTTGAGAAAAACTCATATTTCAAGAATTTCAACAATGAATTAAATCAGTTAACTAACTCACTTCGTTTACAAGCAAATTCTCTCAGAAATGTGTTTTACTTTTTGTTCCCTCAGTACATGTTTGAGCTTCACTGTGCAGTTTGTTTTCACTGTCATCCGTTGAAGAGGGGAAGTTTCTCGGTGCTCAATTTAAATGGTCCACTATGTATCTTACACAAGTATAATGTCACAAACTCTGAGAATGGACTTTTGAGTGGAGTAGGAGACATCGTGTGTTAAGCAGGTCAGTAATCTTTGGAAATGACACATATCACACACAAATTATTCAAAGTGAGGCAATATCGATATCGATCCAAGATGGCGCCGCGGACGGCTGCCTCGGTGTGTTGGTGCACGTTGTTTTGTTTTGTTTTGTTTTGTTTTTGTGCTTCTGGTGAAACAGACTTGTGTATATATATTTATATTGTTATATTTTTTACTCTTTAATAGCATTTTTTCGTAGATTTGTCATGCGCCAACAAATTCCTTGTATGCGTAAAATCGTACTTGGCAATAAAGCTTTTTCTGATTCTGATTTCTGATTCTGATTCTGATATCATGTCTTACAATATGTGTGTATGTTTCACCAATTACTGTAGCACCTCATTAATGGGATAATGAATAATGGAATAAAACCAATCATAGGATGTATAAGTCACTGGATATGTTGTAAAGCAGTGGTTTGAGCACAGTGGGACTGCAGACATTTAACCTCACCAGCTCAGACTTCAAAATCCAAGATGGCTGCTCCACACATCAGTAAGTAAAAGCTGTAGAACTATCCTGTTCATTAGCGCTTCTGTCTTATTGGTGTCTTCCACAGTACTGTCCAACATCTATCTGTGGACATGTTGCTTTGTTGTTTGTATGTTGTTATCCTTGTTTTCCTGGACGTGTCCATCTTGGTTGACCGACTTATTAGACTGGAACATGGTCAACAAATAAAGTGATGTCAGTCCCAGTGCCGACTAACAAGGTAAATGGAAAGCAGCATTAGTTTCTGTCCTGTTGACAACTGAGTGGAAGAGTGAGCAGATCAGTGGGGACACAGACCAGAGCTGCATGCTGGTCAGGGGAAAGTGACACTGCAGACCAGGAAATGCTAACACATTTAAAAGTTTGTTTTCATAACTCTAAAACATTTTTCTCAAATTATTGTGACTTCATCAAGAAATATCAGATGTTTTTTTCTAACAAATCTTGAGGGTAAGAGAAAAACACTAGGAGTTATCTGCAAAGGACCAAGTGTAATGGGTTGTACCAGGATCCCAGTGCAGCGCTGACAGAACTAGGAAACACGTGAGTTTCTTGTTCCTGGCTTCAGGAATAGTTTGGTTAGACAACCAACAAACAGTCTCACTGATTATCAGGTTCAGAAGGGGCAAGGCAAAAGATGTAGCCAGGGTCACTAAGCAGAGGCATTTACCAGGGGATACGAGAACAGGGGAGGTCGAAGGCAGGCTGGGTTGATAACAGGAAGTCTGTCCAAGAGTAATTGCTGGAGAGTCTTGCATCAGGGCTAAGAACAATCTGGCAAGGTGTGCTAGTGGAAGAGGGACTTAAGTATCGCACTGAATAGGTGATGAATTAATGGTGTGTGTCTGGTGATTGAACAGGTGGGCATGGATGGCTGGTGAAGGTTGCAGGCTGAGCAGGTGAGCAGATGTAACAGAGAGTGGCAGCAGGAAAGGAGTTGACTGATGTGACACCAAGATGATAAAGGACAAAATTTGTCCTTTATCATCTTGGTGTCACATCAGTATCTGCTCATAACTAAAGCATAACTAAAGCCATTTTTAGGCAACCCAGAAAAGGTTTATGGAAAGCTTGTTGTGTTGGTCAACATCAAAGGTCATGGAACACAATGACTTTTCAGTGTTTAAACAAACCACCATCTTTAATTGCTTTATCCCTAGTGTTCGTTTAATGGGCTCTATCCTGGTGACTTAAGTAGATGCAAACAGAGTGTCGCTCTGAAAGCTGTTATCTTGGCAGGATTTATGCTATGGAAGGGGAGTGAATATGTTCAAACATTCAATATTCTTATGAACTTTACGTAACTAGGAGACCATAGGAAGTAGCATAATAGGTTTGCCAATAGGCTGCTGAAACACTTTAAGTATAACAATGAATGCCATTTCTTGACAGGAAAATGTTTAATGGAGATAAATCAACTATCAACAAAATTGGAGAAGTTAGTTAATAAGGCATCGGGGTTTCCAAGGCCAAATTTACAAAAACAAAGCCCTCATCAGCTAGAAAATTAAAACTTAGCTGATTTACAGACACAAACAGAGACACAATTTTAAGCTCCCTAACTAACCACAAAACAGGAGAAAAACAGCTCCACTTACGGTCGTATGTAGGTCAAGTGTGGGTGTTCCAGGCACTGAGCGACCTGGAACACAGGTATTCTGAACCACCTACTAGATACTACCAACAAATAATGAACAGTATGCAGTTATGTACCACATACAGACGGTATTACCCACTGCATACTGTTTTTTTTTTTTGTTTTTTTTTGGAAAGCAGAAGTAAACAATAACATGGCTAATGCAACTCACCACTACAGTGCAGCATCCTCTTATGCTCTAAAAAATGAAAAATTATAAATGTAGATTTTTAACAATTTTTTGAAGATGATCACTTACCTGGGAGATGGACAACACCTATCTGAAATTTGGAAGGAACCAGATTCACCAGCGCTTTTTCTCATTTCTTCACTGCTAATGTAACGCGAGTCCTTCCAGCATTTCTGTTGTTTTGATACTGTAACATTATCCTTGTTATCCTTGCTTCAATCAACCTGAAGCCTTTTCACTGATGTTTTTTTGTTCTTGTTAATGCCCATGCTGGTCTGGTCAAATTGTGACATATCCCTCTTGGCAATGGTGGCATAATTTCAACATAATCCATCAAAAAATTAATGACAGAATAACAGAGGGAGGAACATCCTTCAGTTGTGGGCCTGGCTGTCCTCTGCCATTGTTACTGCAGTCTGCTGTGCTGGCAGCAGTGGTCTGTGTGATTGTGGGGTAAAAGGGGTCTGTAAGTGTAACTAGGCTGTTGGCTAGCTATCCCCACAGACACTTATGGAACTTCTCAGTGCCAAAAAAAAGAGCGCTTTTTCAATTTGTTTTCAATTTTCATGAAACTGCCAATATTCAAAATCTACACAGCTTCAAAATTGTCTGAAGTGAATTTAGTGAGGAGGCATACGTAAACCGTAAAAAAACTTCCCATTATTGGCCAGCTGGTTGTTGTGATTTTCACCAAATCAGGACAAAATCTGGGAATTTTTGGCCTGCTGCAGCCTTGCTTTGTTTGCAGTAGCAAATGCTACATTTTGGTCAAATAAGTAGGTACTGCTAGTATAGTTAGAGGTTTCAAATACAGGTACAGTGAGAGACAGCTCTCTTCCTAATGATGACACAGGCAAGTCAATGGACATAACAATTGAGATGGAATTTCTGCCTACTGGAACATGAGCATGGAGCATGAAGTAACAAACAAACAAAATTTTCTGATTTAAGCATGCTGCATGTAAGACTGGGGTTCAACTCCCAAAAGAACACATTACTCCAGTTTTCAGTCCAGTGCTATGCTGTATATTGATTTTAAAACACAGCTCCTCTTGTAAAATTCTCTCAGTGGTCTAGGGCCACAAACATCTCAGTTATGTTAAGACAGTATAAGCTCATACCTCTAAGCACATCTTGAAATCTTGTCTCATCAGGGCTGTTGTTTTTTGTTTTTAATTTATGTGTTTTTTTCCACTTCATTTAATGTAATTTTCAACTCATTGTCTTTATACCCTACATACCACCTTGTGTTGCCTAATGTAAATCTGTTATGTGCTCTGCACTTAACATGACACAACAAGACTGATATCCATCTGAACCTTTCACTTCCACTCAGTGCCATTCTGTACAAGTACCTAGAACAAGTGGGTGATATGCAGTATTTCTATGAAAAATGTATTGTATGTTATTTGTTTTGTCAAGTATAAATGTTTGCTGGCAGGAGATTTTAGAGTTACCCAGTTCTTGGCAGGCAGGACAAAAACTTCATTTCTGATGCAGGATACAGACCTGCAGGATAGTTGTTTATTTGACATTTTATCTGGGCAGAGAGATTTAGACTGACCACACAGCATCAATACTGTCTACATTTAACTTCTGTTAATCAGATTATACTTTGCTGCCAGCTCATGCACTGATTTCCTCATCGAACAGCCAAAACCTCAGATAAATGTAGTGAAGTAAAAAGTACAGTAGTTCTCTGTGAAATGTAGTGGAGTAGAAGTAGAAAATAAAGTGAAAAGTAAAAACTTAAGGCTGGGGCAGACACAGGCATTTGTTGCCTGTCTCAACTTTGGTGCAGATTGTTTGAGGTGAAGTAAATTTGTACTTTAGTAGCCTACAGTACTTAAGTAAATGTACTTAGTTACTTTCCATAACTGCAGAATACTGTTAGCAGCACATGTGCATGTTATGGATATAATGGATATGTCAGCTTTGTGTTGCACTTAGATGATTACAAAGACAGATTAAAAAGACGAGGCTGAGATATCCTGACTTTTAGTCATTTAGTCTGTAATACTTCTAAAGTAGAAGAAGAAGAAGAAGAAGAAGAAGAAGAAGAAGAAGAAGAAGAAGAAGTACTACTTGGCCATTTACGACAGAAAAATGGAAAGAGGTCTTCTGGATTTTTTCAGTGGAAACAGTTTGCACTTGTTCTTCTCTTGAAGCAGAAACAGCTGATCAGTCATGTGAGCTGAATGTTCGCTATGCCCGTTGTTTTCATCTCTCTTTAAGCACATTAACTCTTTTTTGAGAAAACAAAATCCATCTCAAGCAGGTGTAAAAACACTTGTAGAGTAGAAAACAGCTGCAGCAGAAGCACAAGCCTGAGTTGCTACAGAGCAGCATCACCAGAAGGTTTGCAAAATTGAGGATGTTTTTTTCATCACCGAGGTTTGAGAGGTAAATTTAATCAATGCCAACAGAAAAGAAAGTTGCTATACTATGAAAACTCCCATATATTATATCCTTACTAATAGTTTTATACTCTATACACTATATTGCAAGTTCAGAGACGTTAAAGTGCCTCTGTCCTCCCATGGGACTGGAACGCCTTAGGAAGAAACACAGACTCTGTTTAACGCTGTAAATTTACTCCTGAGTACCAGAAGTAGTGTTGAACATTGCATTACATGTTTGCCAAGCAGTAATGACATCTTTACCTCATCTAATAGATGGTAATTATATACAGCTCCGCTGAGGTGAAGCTAACGGTAGTAAAACATGTGAGGAGATGGTTCTTTTAATGTGATTAATGATGAAATGATGGTTAAAAAGGCTTTCAAAGTGGATATGGTCTAACCTTTTGCAGGGTGGTAAAAATAACTCATATAGGTATATGTAGCTCATAATGTCAGCAATATAAACGAAGGGATAACCATAACTGGCTATTCAGTACAATCTACACCATCCTAAGCAATAGGATCACATTAGTGATGGAAATGAATGACCAGCAAAGGACCATGGGAATCAAAGGGCATGAATAATTGATCCAGCAGTATCTCTTCTTCCAGTACTACGGGTCCACTGGGACGCACACTGCTTCCCACAAATCCCATGTGGAATGATGTCAGAGCAGCAAAGAAGAAAAAGGCATTACTGTATGCTGGTGTGTGAGTAATTCTGCTCCTGCTAATGCAGCTGGTAATGTGACTGATCAAAATGCACTCGGGCTGTTCAAACATTGTGTAAATCAAACTAATGTGACATGATGAAATTACATAATTTGAAATTTCCATTGATCTGTTTGAACACAAAGTAATTAGGATAATTTGTTTTGTTTGTACTTTATGTAACATTAGATTGGATGTAATCAATTTTCATGGTGAGGACATCAACCAGCAAGACTTGATTTCCCATTAGAAATCTCATTTATTAGAAAATCCACTCAATTTAAAGAGGCCCTGTGGAGTTTTCCAGGAAACAAACAAAAGTTAGATTTATATTCAGTGTTACTCACCAAATCGCAACATGTGTTGTTGTTTGATGAATAAATGTGTCAAGTGTATTTGATTTTATTCACGCTATATTTTCTTTTGCTGTAGCTACAAATATTGTGCAGTGGGGGCACACCAGTACACTGATAATATGGGGATTGTAAGTGTTCAGAGTTGTTGGGCTAAATGTAATAATTGTCTTTCATGTAATGCAACATAAAAGGGCATGGGGTAAATAGAATCAAAAGAAATGTAATATAATAATGGTGGTGATACTACTACTAATAAAGTGCTTCACAAAAAAGACGTCAGTGCTTCACCTAAAAGAAGCAAAAAAAAAAAAAAAACATAAAAGAAAAAGAAAAGATAAGAGAGACAGAAAAACCATAAAAATAGAGGTAAAAAATAATGTAAAATAAGATAGAGGGTAAATCCCAGTTGATAATAACAGTAAAAATAAGATGCAATAAGAATGATATAAATATAGAATAAACAGAACTCATAAGATGGAAAATAATACCCACAGAATGATAAACTAAAGTTAAAAATGGAGTACAAAGAAGAAGAATCGGAGGGTCAATCCCCTTTATTTGTCACACACAATTACATACAGGGCGGCACGGTGGCGCAGCAGCTAGTGCGCGTGCCTCATCGGTTCGATCCCGATCCCAGGGGGCCTTTCTGTGTGAAGTTTGTTCTTCCCGTACATGCGTGGGTTCTCTCCGGGCACTCCGGCTTCCTCCCACAGACCAAAAACATGCTCACTAGGTTAATTGGTGACTCTAAATTGCCCCTAGGTGTGAATGTGAGAGTGAATGCTTGTGTGTGTGTTGCCCTGCCGGCTCAGGGTGTACCCTGCCTCTCGCCCGTCGACAGCTGGGATAGGCTCCAGCCCCCCCCAACCCCGAAAGGGATAATCAGGGGTATAGAAGATGAATGAATGAATGAATTACATACATGCAACACACATGCCATGCAATTTTGGTGAAATTTGTCCTCCGCCTTTAACCCATCCTGGTCGCCTTCCTCCACAGCAGACCAGGAGCGGTGGACTGCCATCTGACCGGCGCCCAGGGACCCAATCTCTTTTGTTACCATACCATTGGTCTTGCATGTTTTTAGTGGGGGTATTTTTATGGAGGATACCCCAGGTGAGCACGGGGAGAACATGCAAACTGAAAGAAAGGCCCCTTTTTCCTCGAGCAGCAGGCACTGAAGGCATGGTGGAGGACACACCACCAGCGCCCACAGCGGGATTCGAACCGGGACCTTCTAGCTGTGAGGCGACAGTGTTACCACTTGTGCCACCATGCCACCAAAGAATGCGTAAATCATTCATTCATTCATCTTCTATACCCCTTGTATCCCTTTCGGGGTTGGGGGGGGCTGGAGCCTATCCCAGCTGTCAACGGGCGAGAGGCGGGGTACACCCTGAGCCGGTCGCCAGCCGACTGCAGGCGTAAATCATGTAAAATACATTTTAAAAGAAGTACAGCAGTGCATGAGTTTGAGGTAAAGTGCAAAGGTTCAGGTCTGTATCAGGAAAGTCAAAGCTCCTTAAAGGCTAAAGTGAAGAAATTAGGTTTTATCTTTCTTTTAGAAATATTGCAGTGAGCTGCCTTCCTGTCATCTATAAGTTGTGTGTTCCAGAGCCTTGGTGTGAAACTGACAAAGGCTGCATCCCTGATTTTCTTTTGGCTGTTGCTGGGAACCTCCAACAAATCAGCAGCAGATGATCACAGTGTTCCTGAAGGCAAATAATGAACAAGGGATTTAGTCATATAGCTTATTCCTAGCCCATTAAGGGCTTTGTATACAAGGAGGAGGACCTTGAAATCAATATATGAAATGTATGATATAATATGAATATATAATATGAAATATATGAAATAAATGTTACAGGAAGCCAGTGCAGAGTAGCAAAAACTGGACAAATGTGCTCTTTCCTCTTGGTTCTGGTTAATAGCTGAGCTGCAGAGTTTTGAACGAGCTGAAGTCTCTCTGTGTTTTTGTGGCCAGTAGATAAACACAAGTCAGTTTTTCAGCATCCTTTTGATTTGTAAATGGTTGTACTTTAGTTGTGTTTCTAAGGTGGAAAAATATTTTCATCATCTTGTTGATGTTGGACTTGAATCTTACATCTGAATCTACAACAACACCAAGACTAGGAACCTCAGATTTAATCCAGGGAATTCATTTCCACTGACTTTTAAACAGCAGGCATGCTTTTAAGTGAATTTCCATGTTATTCATGGTCTGGAGTAGCATCTCGGTCGTCCTATCACACTGAATCACAACTCCCCATTGAAGATGCTGAGAACACACATAACTCTTAGCCACCATAGTGACTATATGTGTACACTGACAGGTTATGACCTTTGTCAGTTGCGATAGGCTAAAAAAAAAAAAAGCAGGGATGGTACTCACTATGACTTTGCTGTGTAGGATCACTGTGTTGTTCTATTAATCAACTAATCAACTACATCTAATGTCATCACAAAGATGATGGAGAATCAGCCGTGTGTGTTAATAGACAAGCTTTCTTTGTGATTAATCTATGGTAGCTATCGAACCATTTAACACTGTAATACAAGCAGTATCTCTAGTTTTATTAGGCAGTTGCAGACAACATTGTGAAGTAGGAGAAGTAGGAGAATTGTACTTTTTTATGTCAGTCCTGCTCACTTGTGCCACAGAATTGTTGCATCAGTTCCAAAAAGTAGGCCGCCCTTGATTTATCAGGTAAATTCACTGGACATTCCCATCTCACTTCATTTCTCAATAGTTTTTTTAGAACATTTATTGATAACATTATAGAGAAAAATTACATAAGATTGTATCCATACCATCCTGTCTTCTAATTCATGTCTCTACTCCAAAAACTAATTATAGCTAGCATGTTAACTCAGTTTGTCTCACCATCTGGCTGGTATCTGGCCAGTTTGCTTTATCCACTGGCTTTAACTGCTCCTTGTAGGCTTTATTCGTAAACTGTAAATCACAGGTCTTATTTAGAGTGCCAGTTCTGCCTATATTATTAACTATGTCCAGTACATTGTCTTTCAAGTGGTATAGATTTTTAACCTCTTTAACCTTAAACGTCATAATTTCCTCTTAAAGGTTTTCCACACTGACATACTGTATTCTGTAGCTGCATGTTACAACATGTCCTTGAAGCTGAACAATGAAGCTTACACTGAATTTAATATTCAAGCCCAAGAAACGGCTTCATCATTACATCAAAATGTAACCTGATATATTGGGTCTTGTTTAAGGCCGGCCAGGTGTCATATTTAACTTTCATTCATTCATCTTCTATACCCCTGATTATCTCTTTCGGGGTTGGGGGGGGCTGGAGCCTGGAGAGGTGGGGTGCACCCTGAGCCGGTCGCCAGCCGACTGCAGGGCAACACACACACAACACACACAATCTCACATTCACACCTAGAGACAATTTAGAGTCACCAATTAACCTAGTGAGCATGTTTTTGGTCTGTGGGAGGAAGTCAGAGTGCCCGGAGAGAACCCACACATGCAGGGGAAGAACATGCACACTTCACACAGAAAGGCCCCCGCCTGACCCGGGGATCGAACCGGCAACCTTCTTGCTGTGAGGCATGCGCACTACCTGCTGCACCACCGTGCCGCCCTCATATTTAACTTTTATAATATCAACAAAACCCAATGCAAACTGGACTAAGCTGACACCTATGACACATATATTATTGAATTATCTTATGTAGAGTGCTTTGTTAAAATATATTTGCTAGAGCTTTGTTTTAATTTAGCCTACATTGCAGCTACATGGAGCATATATCTCTATAACTATGATATTAATTATGTCATAAGGAAATTCATAACAAATACATCCACCTTGCATAGATGGTGGTAGAAATAGGTAGGGGCCCATAGCTCATTTTGTCTCAGGGGCCAATGAAGGTTAATCTGTATCTTTGGAGAGAATGGCTTTTGTCAAACAAAGCTCTACATGTTTGAAAGATTGTAAGGAGCTGGGTCTGGAAGACTTTGAGAGGTAACTAGCAAGGGTACATTTCAAAAAACAGCCACTGTCATCCAGTTATCCTCATAATTGTTAACCTCAAGTGTGGTGGTTGTGTTATTTGAGTCATGATTTAAGCACATGCAGTCAGAAAAGACAACTCCAAGAGGACAGCAGCACTGTTAGCTCAGTGTTTCATTGTGTCCTGGTGAGACTTTCTGTGTTGACATCCTCTCCTTATGTTTGTGTGGGTGTCCTTTCAATATTCTGGTTTACTCCAACAGTCTAAAGACAAGGGAAGTGGAAACTATACGTTTCACATATACCATAGGTGTGTAAGCAGATGAACTAATAGGGTGCCTTTCACCCATGCATACTAGGAGCGTGTGCCTCAGATTACTTCCATGTTTAGGTGCTCCAGTAGACAAAGTCAGCAATAAATTTACCGGGACTTGGTTGGTGGTTGGTATTAATTTCCCCTACTTACATAATCAATGAAAATACATTGATAAAATCATTCCTGCACACAGTATAAACTAATGAGCACACACACATCTGCACATAGTCTTAATATCTGAGCTGTGGCATTGGAGGGCATCCTGTCTCTGCTCCTAAAGGTCACACATTTGTCCCACTCATTGTGCAGACTCTTAAACAACACTTGGGGAGCTGCTGATTTAATCAGACACTCCCTCTGACACAATCACTGCCTACTTGTGTGGTCAATGGAATTGACAAGGACTATAATCTTAGGATTTGGACCAATCAGAAGCTAATCACAGTACCTGATTTTAACTGTAGACTAGAGCTCATCAGAGGCATTCAGAAAAAATAGTCACTCAATCAGGAATGAGGGGATCAAACAGAACATGTAGTTCTATGGATACATATTCTGTATGTCCTTTCAAGTATCACCATTTCAGTCAGCAAGAGATAATAGAAGAGATACAGGTGCTGGTTATAAAATTAGAATATCATGGAAAAGTTGATTTTTTTCAGTAATCCTATTCAAAAAGTGAAACTTGTATAATGTATACATTCATTTCACACAGACCGACATGTTTCATAAGTATTTACTTCTTTTAATATTGATGATTATACCTGACAACTAATGAAAATCCCCAATTGAGTATCTCAGAAAATTAGAATATTGTGGAAAAGGTCAATATTGAAGATATCTGGTGCCACATTCTAATCAGCTAATTAACTCCAAACACCTGCAAAGGCCTTTAAATGGTCTCTCAGTCTAGTTCTGTAAGCTACACAATCATGGGGAAGACTGCTGACCTGACAGTTGTCAAAAGACGATCATTGACACCTTGCACAAGGAGGGCAAGTCCCAAAAGGTCATTGCTAAAGAGGCTGGATGTTCACAGAGCTCTGTGTCCAAGCACATTAGTAGAAAGGCAAAGGGAAGGAAAAGATGTGGTAGAAAAAAGTGGACAAGCAACAGGGATAACCGCACCCTGGAGAGGATAGTGAGACAAAACCCATTCAAAACTGCGGGGGAGATTCACAAAGAGTGGACTGCAGCTGGAGTCAGTGCCACCACTCACAGACGTATGCAAGACATGGGTTACAGCTGTCGTATTCCTTGTGTCAAGCCACTCTTGAACAAGAGACAGCGTCAGAAGCGTCTCACCTGGGCTAAAGACAAAAAGGACTGGACTGCTGCTGAGTGGTCCAAAGTCATGTTCTCGGATGAAAGTAAATTTTGCATGTCCTTTGGTAATCAAGGTCCCAGAGTCTGGAGGAAGAGAGGAGAGGCACAGAATCCACGTTGCCTGAGGTCGAGTGTCAAGTTTCCACAGTCAGTGATGGTTTGGGGTGCCATGTCATCTGCTGGTGTTGGTCCACTGTGTTTCCTTAGGTCCAAGGTCAATGCAGCTGTCTATCAGGAAGTTTTGGAGCACTTCATGCTTCCTGCTGCTGACCAACTTTATGGAGATGCAGATTTCATTTTTCATCAGGACTTGGCACCTGCTCACAGTGCCAAAGCTACCAGTACCTGGTTTAAGGACCATTGTATCCCTGTTCTTGATTGGCCAGCAAACTCCCCTGACCTTAACCCCATAGAAAATCTATGGGGTATTGTGAAGAGGAAGATGCGAGATGCCAGACTCAACAACGCAGAAGAGCTGAAGGCCACCATCAAAGCAACCTGGGCTCTCATAACACCTGAGCAGTGCCACAGCCTGATCGACTCCATGCCACGCCGCATTGCTGCAGTGATTCAGGCAAAAGGAGCCCCAACTAAGTACTGAGTGCTGTACATGCTCATACTTTTCATGTTTATACTTTTCAGTTGGACAACATTTTTAGAAATCCTTTTTTGTATCAGTCTTAAGTGATATTCTAGTTTTCTGAGATACTGAAATTCGGATTTTCATTAGTTGTTAATTTAAAATCATCAAAATTAAAGAACTAAACATTTGAAATATTTCAGTCTGTGTGTAATGAATGAATATAATATACAAGTTTCACTTTTTGAATGGAATTACTGAAATAAATCAACTTTTCCATGATATTCTAATTTTATGACCAGCACCTGTATAAGAGATAAACATGTAGTGCAATTAAAAGAGAAAAAAAAAATTCCTGTGGCGTTCAGTCCTGCATTTTGGTGGGATGAGTCTCTCACTGAAAGTACTCTTGTGCCTGACCAGCACAACATGAAGTGGGTGTGAGATGTTGTCCAAGATAATCC
Organism: Chaetodon trifasciatus; assembly: GCA_037975065.1. Classification (NCBI taxonomy): domain Eukaryota; kingdom Metazoa; phylum Chordata; class Actinopteri; order Chaetodontiformes; family Chaetodontidae; genus Chaetodon; species Chaetodon trifasciatus. The sequence continues at coordinate 5,746,580 of JBBMOE010000029.1, forward strand.
GTAGCTTAGTCAGCATCCTCCTCTCTGACACCACCGTCAGAGAGTCACACTCCATTCCCACAACGTCACTGGCCTTGCGGATCAGTTTGTTGAGTCTGTTGGCGTCCACCATTCTAAGCCTGCTGTCCCAGCATGCAGCAGCGTAGAGAATAGCACTAGCCACCACAGACTCATAGAAAATCCTGAGCATAGTCTGGCAGATGTTGAAGGACCTCAGAAAATAGAGACAACTCTGGCCCTTCCTGTAGAGAGCGTCAGTGTTCTTTGCCCAGTCCAGTTTATTGTCAATATGTACCCCCAGGTACTTGTAATCCTCCACAATGTCCACACTGACCCCTTGGATAGAAACAGGGGTCACTGGTGCCTTGGTTCTCCTCAGGTCCACTACCAGTTCCTTAGTCTTTGCCACATTTAGTTGCAGATGGTTCGGCTCACACCATGTGACAAAGTTGTCCACAGCAGCCCTGTACTCATCCTCATCACCCTTACTGATACATCCAACCAATCGCAGAGTCATTAGAAAACTTCTGGAGGTGGCAGGTCTCTGTGCAATAGTTGAAGTCTGTGGTGTAGAGGGTGAAGAGGAAGGGAGAGAGGACAGTCCCCTGTGGGCCCCCAGTGTTGCTGACCACTCTGTCTGACACACAGTGTTGCAGGTGCACATACTGTGGTCTGCCAGGCAGGTAGTCCACAATCCAGGACACTAGAGGAGCGTCCACCTGCATCGCTGTCAGCTTGTCACCCAGTAGAGCTGGACGAATGGTGTTAAATGCACTGGAGAAGTCAAAAAGCATAACCCTCACAGTTCTCTTGTCCAGGTGGACATAGACACAGTTGAGCAGGTAGATGATGGCATCCTCAACTCCAAGTCGGGGCTGATAGGTGAACTGGAGGGGGTCCAAGAGTGGCTTGACCAAGGGCCAGAGCTGCTCCAGGATGAGTCTAACCAGGGTCTTCATGATGTGGGAGGTCAGTGCCACAGGTCTGTAGTCCTTGGAGGCCCCGAAACTAATTATGACTGACTAATCTATGTTTTGTCATTTTTCAAGTGGAAATGTCTCTTATTGTAAACTGAATATTTTGGGGTGTTTGTCAGACAAAATTTGTGAGGGACATGTTCACTGACTAAATGGTATTGGCGATATAATATGTCCTAGGATATGGGAAATAGTACGTTTTAGAAGCAACCGTACATAATTAAGTCTTGGGGCTCCATTTTTGTCCCTGCCACTGGCGGGGCACAGTGTGCGCACCCCACGCAGTGGTATTTTCGTGCAGTGCAGGCGGGTGCGCAGCGCACTTGGTATTTTGGTAAACCGGTTTCGGTCCACACCGGCGGCGTAAAAGTGTGCTGAAAGCTCGCAACCCCAGACCTGGTCAACTCTGTGCGCCAGCGGCGCACCACTGGGCACCACTTGTAAACTGGCGGAGTCGTGCGCCCACATCACTAATACCTCACAGGCAGGTTTCCACAGTGTCTGGCATTTCACTGCGATCAATAAATAGCAACAGCCACGATTCAATGCAACTATCTGAGTCAGCACATACAGTCAGACCTAAATTTATATATTTTGATCAGTATCTCTTCTGACCACATCGCAAGCGCGTTCGGCACGCGTAATGGTCACTCAACTTGACCGAATGTACACAGGTGAAACAGGGATGCAAACTAATCAATTAACGTCGCTGTGCCAGCCAGAAACAGCCGTGGCATCCTACAGAGCATAAATACTGCATCTATCAGAGCACTCGAGAGACAGAGAGAGACAGACACACGGAAAAAACGTAAGTGATGATTGTTATCCGCTATTACCCACGTCATTTCATTCCAAATACAAATGTTATCATTGTAATGCTTAACGTTATCTACAAAGATGGAGTACATCATTGCTTTGAAGAGGAGGAGGATTTACTATCTAAGGACCTCCTCCTGGGAGAAGCTTGGGCGTCGGACAGTTTCCTGCGCGAGCTCAGTCATCTTCAAAACTTGCCATGCGCCTCACCAGCGGCGTTTTTAAAGGTGAGGCGAGGAGCTGGTGTGATTGTTGAAGATTGGACTCGGCTGTGTCAAACCCACTCCACACCTTCTCTCCTTCAGAGTTGCGCCGCTGGGTGGGACTGAGATGAGAAGGGGGAGTAGTTGCGCCGGCAGCGCAGTGCACGAAAATACCAAAGTCTGTGCCGCCATGCCCCATCGGCACAGTGGACCTGACCTTGTGCCGCGCCTCCGCCGCGCCGGCGGCAGAATCGAAAATGGAGCCCTTGGTGTGTATTGGTGGCACCAGTGATTTTTTTCTTGTTGGGGCCTTAATTATTTATTGATTAAAGGTGTACTGTGACCGAGTCAAAAAAAAAACAAATGTTGGAGCATTTCCTCAGCCAGCTGAGTGGCTGGCTATGCTGTCGGAACATTGTCCCTGGTCCTTATTGCGGGAATATGCTAATGCTAGTGCTGTAGCTAAATTTAAGGATATGATCCCACCAGCATTTAATTCAACACCATGTCTCAGTACAACACCTACATTGCAAAAATCATGCACATCTTGTCTCAAAATGATGCAGAAAAATTACTCCATGCATTCGTTACTTCCAGGTTGGATTATTGCAATTCCTTATTATAAAATGCAGGCTTACTTACGTTTCCTAAAGTCTCCAAAAACACAATGGGAGCCAGAGCCTTTAGCAATCAAGCTCCTTTCCAGTGGAAGCAGCCTTTGTCTGGGAGGCAAACACCGTCTCTACATTTGAGAGTAGGCTTAAAACTTTATTTTTTGATAAAGCTTATAGTTAGGGCTGGCTCAGGCTTGCCTTGGATGAATCCTTAGTTATGCTGCTATAGGATTACACTGTTGGTGGACTTTCAATGATACACCAAGCTCCTCTGTTCTTCTCTCCCTTTCCACCTGCACGCTTAAATGTCCTACCAAGGCATGCTACTAACTAAGCTTCTCCCCCAGAGTCTTTGTGCTTTGTCGTCTCACATATTCCCATGGACAGTGGCTGAACCTGGATTGTGGATAAAAACTACGTCTCTTGCCAACTGCTACTACAATTAGTCATACTTCCATTATTATTACATCCATAACTGTTAACAATACATACATATATTACACACATAAATATATGTATATACCATGCTATATATACTACATATTAGTTTATTATTAATATAGTCTATTATTAGAACTGTCACTATGCATTTCTGTCTCTCTCTCGCCACTACTGCAAAGTGCTTGGTGATGAGGGAATTGTTGGGTCTCTGTAAATAAAGAGTATGATCTGTACCAGCTCTATATGGAAAGCATCCTTAGACAACTTCTGTTGTGATTTAGCCCTTTATTTCAGATCAAACATTAAAGTAGTCTGTTTGATGCAGCCAACACAGCCAAGCCTGCTCCTTGTAGAATAAATAACTACGGAAATAAAGTTACTATATTGTTGTACCTGACGTAATTGTTGTGTGGATGCTACCCAGTAGATGTAGATGTAGAAATAATGACCGAATGGGCCAAAGTTTACACCGCCTCTTGCATTTGCTTTTAATGTTATAGCGCATCCTCAGCCAATTTTCTTTCTTGTCTTTTTTTTTCAGTAAGACTGCCTGCATCACACACAATGCTTGTCAGTCTGAATGACATCTGAGCTCGTGGGTGATTGTAAAATAAGACCAGCTGTGATTAGTCAGGGTCATAAACGTAGTCTTGCCAGTCGCCTGACCAAGACACAGCAAGAGTTTATGGGACTGTGATCGTTAGATCTGACACGGTGACCATCAAAGACAAAAATATTGTTTAGTCTGTTACAGGCATAATGTAGCCTTCCAGACAGTTGAGAAAGTAAGTGACCTAGAAGAAAACACAGGCATTATATATATAC
>JBBMOE010000029.1:5750846-5808362 GCA_037975065.1 Chaetodon trifasciatus
GTATATATATATATATATATATATATATATACACACACACACACACATTATTATCATTATTATAACAGTTCTACTCATTAATTCTATTGGTTATAATAACATCATAGGCTGTAGATCAGATCAGATCAGATTAGTTAGACAAGTAGATAAATAGTTCAGAAGGGGCAAGAAACAGTAACAGTCACATGATGAGACATGTTAGAAACAAACCTATGGGGAAGAGAAAATTCAAATTATTTTCCAGACTGACTTTTCTAAACATCAGTCACACTGTACAGACCCACTTCCTGCTTCAAATTTGACCTCCTGCACTTACTGCAGTTGAGTGTATACAGCTTTCCAAGGCAATGAGGGATTTTAACTTGACATGTCAGATGGCCTCACTTTCACTTTCCAACCACCAGTGTCTAACCACTCATATTTGTTGCTCCATTTAACCTGTTTTCAGTGATGGTGCAATGCTCTGAAATCTCAACAGTTATTTTGATGAGCATAGTGTTATTATAACAGACAGAGCTGATGGTTACAAAGAGCTACAAAAACAAAACCCCAAATTCTGATGAACTGCAGTCTTATTTTGACTGAAGTCTTTCCTTTTATCCTCCCTATTTTCATCCTTTAACTATCTGTGGCACTTTTCATACGCACAACAGAGTGCAACACTATAAATATCCTCCAGGAGTGACTGAAAGTCTGAAAGTTTGCACTGTTATCAGCATATTTTAACAATATTGTGTCTCCACACTCTCTGTGACAGCTGACTTTTCTCTCTGCCTTCAAGTGTGGCTGTTCGGAGTGACTATACACACTTTTGCCTTCTGACCAGCCTGGACAGCATGTCTTATAAAGTCCCTTTCTAGAATAAACAATCCATTAGTGAGATTTAAGAAACATAGCATAGAATGGAATTGAGTGGAATAAACTTTATTGTATACAAAGTAATCACATTTGTCATTCAAATGAAACGGACCAACTAAAGAACAAGTAAATATAGTCTGTTGAAGATCAAGAGTGCGTGGGTTCAGTTACAAGTTAAGCGATGCATGGAATTCAACATAGTAGCCCATCCCATACAACACAGTAGTGTAGACACAATCTAACCTCTGAGCAAAATGGCAACGATCACCTTTGAAAGTAATAGAATCAAGATCATATTCCCCTCTCTGGGAGCGAAGGTAAATGTGGGACCCCAGTCATTGCAAAAATGCAGCAGAAATATAGATAGATCAAAAACAAAAGGGAAACAAAGGAAAAAAAAATTCTATAATGACAATGTTCTGTGATGGACCTACTAAATTAAAAAACTTATTTAGGCTACAAAAAGTGCATTAACATGTCATCACTACTTTCAGTGATGGTGTGTACTTTCCTGATATATTATCAATATCTCAGTTACCAGTTATGAAATCTGGCTGTGTAAAGGATAATGAGCATGGAAAACTGAATGAAGCACAGCCCTAAATTTATATTTGATTGGAAGTGACTTGAGATCACACTTTTGAAAAAGTCTTATATCACAGTTTCATCAAAAAATAATCTACAAATTCATTCATTCATCTTCTATACTCCGATTATCCCATTTGGGGTTGGGGGGGCTGGAGCCTATCCCAGCTGTCAGCGGGCGAGAGGCGGGGTACACCCTGAGCCGGTCGCCAGCCGACTGCAGGGCAACACACATGCAACCATTCACTCTCACATTCACACCTAGGGACAATTTAGAGTCACCAATTAACCTAGTGAGCATGTTTTTGGTCTGTGGGAGGAAGCCAGAGTTCCCGGAGAGAACCCACGCATGCACGGGAAGAACATGCAAACTTCACACAGAAAGGCCCCGCCTGACCCGGGGATCGAACCGGTGACCTTCTTGCTGTGAGGCACACGCACTACCTGCTGCTCCACCGTGCCGCCCTAATCTACAAATTGGTTGACATAATAGAATTTGTTCCCATTTATATCTTGAAACGATGCCATAAAGGTTTTTTCAATTCAATTCAATATTCCTTTATTCGTCCCGCGAGGGGAAATTCCAATTTACAGCAGCACCAATAAAGCGGAAAGAGTAGTATGACAAGTGCATGGTTGGAGATGGTGACATCTTATAAAGCTTAGCAGTGCATTCTGTAGGCTTGTTTGCAGATGAGGTAAACTGTTGAATCAGGTGTCTGCTACAACATGACCTGACTTAAACGTTATCTAACTAACAAGGTGAACACAACCAGAGGTGAGCGTGGATCCGCCTCGATCGACTCACCCACGTTAGGGATCTTGGATAAACGCTGCCACCAAGTGGAGAATTCCAAAACTGCAATTGTTGAGGCAAGCCGACGATTTCGTAATGAATTAAAGAAGCGTGCGGTAAGTGATCAGTTTCTCTCAGTTGTGGTTGCTCCATACTATATATAATGAGGTTTTACAGAAGACCAAACATGCTCACCACAAGCCCAAACTCCAGCAAGTATTTTGTACAAGGACAGCTGTGTTCACAAAACGGAAAAAAATGAAACCTTATTTTCAGTTATTGTAATTATTATTAATTAATTGCACATTAGCCTTTTAGCACATCCTCCTACAGTCTACCACGGTCTGCAATTCTCTGCACATATTGGAAATATGGGACCGTGTTCAAAGGTTTATATAGAATATTATACGATTTATACGAATCTTTGTTGCACTTGACTTCAGTATTTTCAGAATTTGCAAAATCAGCTCCAGATCAGATCTCGTATCTTCACTAAAAAAACGCAAAATCAAATAGTAATAGTAAAACATAAACGAATTTATTATTCATTTCCAAGTATTCTGCACCTTTTCTTAGTGGCATAAGTTGAAGCCGGTCTTTCCTATGTTCCTGAATGTCTCATATCCGCGCATGTCTCTTTGTCAGAGGCAAAACAAAACTGCATGACCAACCAGCAACAGCCGTCTGGTAAATAAACGGGTCACATTCAGGTAATTCTCTCTGACCATAACCATATTTCTGTCAAATTACGTGTTACTGCAACATTGTGCCTTGTATCATTTCTCATGGATATATCGTGTTTGATATTAAAATAGCTTTCTAGGTAAGTAAGCAATTGTATAGCTAATACTGGCAACGGCTTATGTTAATTTTTGACAGTTTGTTAGCCGTCAGCTAGTTAGCTAGGAAGCTAACTAGTGGGATTTTCTTTTAAGGAGGCATTTTGACAGCTTGCTTGTTCACTTCGGTTTATTATTTAATGTTTATAGCCGCATTGCCAGTAACCTCTCTCCTGCCAACACCGTTATATTAGGTTACTAATGCTAACTGCGTTCGTAGCTTGTCAACTTCCTTAAACTGAAAGTTCACAGGCCTAAACCAAGCCAGTGTTAGCGGTTGTAGAGTTAACTTGCTAAATACTGACGTTACACTTTTCAGACCCGCCTCAATTTAGATAGTTCCAAAAGCAGCTTGGAACAAGAAATTCCCTTGTAATACGACACATTTCATGTGACTTTGTTTGGCATCCAAAGCCGGAAGCAGGAATTTATGGCTTACAGTGTTAGCCTATCTGTTTTCTGTCTATATATCAGCCTGGCCAGTCGGGGTCGTGTTGAAACGGTCTGCAACTGACAGTTGTTTTAATTGTCAAGTGATCTACTGATTGTTTTCTTAGTTATTCATTTGGTTTACAAAACAAACAGTGAAAACGCCAATGACAATATTTAAAAGCACACGATCATGTCATCAGTCTTATTTTGTCTGACCAGCAGTCCAAAACCTGCAAATTTTCAATTTACTACAAGACAAAGAAGAAGAAGAAGAAGAAGAAGAAGAAGAAGAGAAGCTGGATTTAGAGAATTTTATTTTATTTTTTTTTATCTTTGTTTTTGTTAGAAATTGACTCAACACAATTATCAGATTAATCTCGGCAGATTTACTGGCCTCTCACTGTTGACTCATTCAACATGGCGTTCTATTGGTCCCAGACAATCAGCCAATCATTGAACTCAGGTATGGACAGATAGCCAGCTGACAGTGTGAATCACAGAGTGTTCCTGTGTTTTCCAGGTGTGACCATGGGGAAGTCTTTTTCCCACCTCACTAAGCTGATAGGCCAAGGTGAGGATCAGGGCTGCGAGACCTCTCCTCTGGAGGACACAGAGACTGAGGACGGGAAGGGTGGCGACGTCTCCCAGTTTCCTTATGTGGAGTTCACAGGACGGGACAGTGTGACATGTCCCACATGTCAGGGTACCGGGAGGATCCCCAGAGGTAACACCAGTCAGGTTGGGGTTAGTCTAACAGTTGGACAAGCTGAGTGAAGACTGAAACGTTAACTGTCTGTCTTCCATAGCCACATAAGTTAACATCCTGTGACAATCCTTAACCAGGGGGATCAGGGAGTAGTTCCTGAAAGACTTGACAGCGATTCATTGATTGTCGCCTGTGTTTCAGGACAAGAAAATCAACTTGTGGCACTGATTCCATACAGTGACCAAAGGCTGCGGCCCAGGAGGACGTAAGTGCTTTTCCAACCTTTCTGTGTCCTTAGGAAGAACTGTTAGACAGAGCCACCAACACTGTTTAATGACTCAACATTTTTGCATAAATATGCAACTAGAAATCCAAGTTTAGCTAACATGCTTAAAATAGTTTGTTTAGAGTCATTCTTTTTGAATTGCATAAAAACATTTCCACCTAAGCTTGATCCTGACTGGCTGGAGTATGCACATTATTCTCAGATAACCTCCCAGCTCTCAAGTACTGCAGTTCTACCAAGTACAATTCCCAAAACAATAAACACAAAGCATATTAGGATTAGGAGAGGAAGAAAGGATCAATGGACAATGAATTAAAAAAAATGCTGCCAATGAATAGACAAGAGACATAATAGCGACTTACATCTTAAGTACTTACTTCTTGGCAAACAACACTATATCCAGACAGGTGTATATTTGAACTTTGGACTGTGCCAGACTGGCTGTTTCCCCGGCCTCCAGGCTTTATGCCAAGCTATGCAAACCACACCCTAAGTCCAGCCGTGTGTCTGTCTGTTGTGAGATTCTGCACGCAATAGATAGAAGAGATAGAAAAATGACATTTCTCATGTCACTCTTAAGAAAAGAAGTGAATGCAGCCACCACATTGTGCAGTAGACTTTAATAACCACATGGCTCAATACATTTAATCTGCTTACTGATACAATACCACTCGTCAAAGATTCAAATATTATTGTCTCTTCATATTGCAAAACAGAAACATGTTCTGTTGAACTGTTTCTTTAATAGTACCATCCTATTGAAAAAAACCCCATTCTGCGTTAATGCAGAGGGCCCTGGGCCAAAAACAAACAAAGCAAAACAAAAGAATGTGTTGCTCTCCAGCAAATAAGTTGAATCTGGCTCATCAAAAAGTGGCTCCTTCAAGCAGAGTGGTGCGTCTGCCAATTAATTATACCCAAATGCACATTCCTGGTAGATTACTATGAATTAATTATTAGTATTTTTAATCTTTCCAAAAAACAGGTTGATGGGAGGCACAAAAACCTATTTATGTGTTTGCTACATTCCCCACTGGCACAGCCGGTGGCAGTAGGTAGATCATTAGCTGTAATATCTAGAGACAAATCATTCATTCAAATAGAACCTGACAATAGAAGAAGAATCAGAAGAGCATGAAGAAGAATGTGTCATAGTCAGTCTTTTTGTAAAATATGGCGCATGGTTTTTAGTGTATCACACAGAGGGAAAAGGACAAATCTGTCAAGCATAAGTGCAACCAAGAGGTGTAGAAACACGCTTCACTGAGGGCTGTATTTATACTGTCTCTGCCATCCATCTTCAAATTCACCTTCTCCTACAAACTGTCTCTCTTGCCAGTAGCCTCTCTCAAAATCACAACTGAAGCATAATGTGTAAGTGATGTGCACATATTCAAGTGGTCAATTAAGAATGTACAGATAAAAATTTGAAATGAAATCGTGTGGTTATCTTGTGTCCTCAGGAAGTTGTATGTGTCAGTATCTGTGGTGGTGTGCCTGCTACTGTCGGGTCTGGCTGTCTTCTTCCTCTTCCCTCGCTCCATTGACGTGTCCTATGTTGGGGTGAAGTCCGTTTTTGTCAGCTATGACACAGAAAAGCGCAGCGTCTATCTCAACATCACGGTGAGCTTTGGCCGCACAGTCTGAAAGTACTGGACATTCCAGTCTGATTTAAATGCCTTTCATACCTGTTAATGGTCAAAAATAAAAGAACACACCAATGTAGGGGGGATATATCTTTTTTAAAGAAAAAGGACAGCTTGAAATTGTCGCGCAACATTAACGTAATTCATGTGTGGTGGAGATCAAGACAAATACAGCAAGTACAATAACTGCACAGGATATCTAACAGTGTGCATCAGATATACAAACCGTCTGTTCAGCTGTTTCTCCAGAGTGATAACATAAAGTTTGACATTCCTCTGTAGTCCATTATTAAACACTACCTGCTCAAGAGCACCAGTCTCCAAAGTTGTGTCTTTGCTGCCCCTGTGTGGAGAAATCTTTAATAACCTCAAAAAGGCAAGGAGAAAAGAGTTGTGGTTGCTTGTTTAAAGGTGCTGATAGTTTGGTGTGTCACTAAGGGCTCTGTAGAGCTGGCCTCCACCTCCACCTACACCTCCCTCACCCACAAACACACACTCCATGATCCAATATACTAAACAGTGTTTTATGGTTTTATGGGTTAAGGAAACTTATTTCCACTGCTAGAAATATACAACTTATACTAATGATTCTTCCAATGCTGGTTTTCCTCCAGAACACTCTCAATATCACCAACAACAACTACTACTCAGTGGAGGTGGCCAACATCACAGCTCAGGTGCAGTTTGCCAAGACGGTGATTGGTAAATCTCGTATCAGTAACACCACTGCCATCAGTCCTCTGGACATGAAACAGGTACAGCTCAGTGTCTGGTCACCAGTTAACCATTCACCTGTGCGGGTACAACTCTGATTCAATCTTGTCTCCATTTCTGATTCCAGATAGATTATATGGTCCCCACCATCCTCGCAGATGAGATGAACTACATGTAGTAAGTACTGTGTATACTAAAGCAGGCATGGACCACTGACCGTGTTTACACACATGATCTGATCCAGCTATACACATTCCACCTACAGTATTATCAAGTTGACCTGTTTACATGAGCCTCCAAAACAAGTAGATAAAGTATGAAGATTTTAAAATCTAGATTGGGGTGATACTGTTCCTCAGAAGTTTTTTCAGGAATGACTTGTTTTACCTCTGTCCTTGGCCTAATGCAGGCTGTGCTTTGACGTTGAGGCAGCTTGGAGCACACGGCAGTTTTAAGACGAAGTTTGAACTTCCTATCAATTGATGGTTTTTATATATCCTCACTTTACGACTTTTTACTTTAAAATAAAACAGCACATTGTTATTTCTGTAAATTGTCTGTTTACCAAAGCATGTATTATTACTACAGTTAAAATGGAAAGAATGAATGTGTTGCACTGTATGTTGACTAAGGGGTGCTCAAAAGTTTGTGCTGGTGTACCTAAAATCTTCAGAAAGGAGCACCAGTGTCACTAGTGGAAAAAGCTAGTCTGGAGCCCTGTCTAATGATTATTGACATTATTCTTTAATCAACTGAATATTTATTTGAGAAAAACTTAAGTATATAATTCTTAAAAATTAATTATACACATTTGTGAAATGTACCACAGGCTAAAGTGATGTCTGGGCAGTAAGAACAGCAAAATGTCAAAGGAACTCCATTACATACAGACATTTTCCATTCCAGGAACTGAATAACCCATAACCTGTAGTGTCCCATAACCTGAACCTGTAAATCATGTCGTACATGAAGCATGTGACCTAAACGTCCACTGCAGCCTCCGCTCCAATGAAGAACATTTTGAGAGTCCTGTCAGAATTCTCCTAACTTGGCCTGAAAATTTCTAGCAAGGAGTTCTCGCTTAGGAGTCCTTGCTAGTAGCATGCTTTTTTAAAAGCTATGATTGGTTGATAATGAGGATTCATCCGCTGTTGAAAATAGTCCCCGCTAATGTATGATTTCCTATTGTCTGAGTAACGTAACACTGGACGGCTGTTTTAGGTCTTTTGGACTGATGCGCTGTTAGTTTTGGTTTTTCATGGGATTTGTTTATGACTGACGAATCTTGAATAACATCAGCCTTATTCTTAAAGATGCCCAGGAAAGCTGTCTTTGAATTCGTTTATTTGGTCTCACAGAGCGGCGAGCTTGGCCATTAAATCTTGGTCTTGTTCTGTCATAGAGAGAACAACTTCACAACTATTTGGTATTTGGCCAGTTTAGTTTGAGTTGTTGGTTGTACAGACCTCGTATCAGCTGTCACCTGTCCTCGTGTGATTTCTGGCTGTTATCCCCTCTTTCCAGTGACTACTGCACTCTGCAAACCATCAAGGTCCACAACATTGTCGTAATGATGCAGTAAGTTGTGTTGATGTGTCATTTATTGTAATCTTGATCTAAACATTTGAGTTTGTGTGTAGTTTGTGTTTGTGCTCTCACCTCATCTCTCTACACCCTCTGCAGAGTGACCGTCACCACCACATACTTTGGTCATGCAGAGCAGGTGTCTCAGGAGATGTACCAGTATGTGGACTGTGGAGGGAACACCACCTCTGTCAGAGGGATGACCAAGACGTTGAGCATCCCACATGCTGCTGAGTAACCCCATCACTGTCCTGCTCACCGGCCTCAAATCTGGGTCTGGAAGCTAGCCTTAGATGGTTTACTGTGTTTTCCCTTCTCCTCCACCTGCAGTCACTAACAAACTGCTGCTGTCACAATACCACGATGTTCCCTTCATTATCAATACTAGAGGAAATTCACATTAAGATAAGAAAATGATGTTAAGGAAGCACTTTGCAATCACGTAGTTGAATGTTTTAAGCTGTTTGCTCGACCAGCTGCAGGTATGACAATTCATTTCACTTCCTTTGTTTTCTTCTTGTAGCAGCAAGTGAGTGTGTTTACACCTTCTTGAGGTGATGCTGATCAGGAATTTTATTTTCCACTCTCTGGAAGTGTAGAGCATAGCTGCTGTTAAATTTTAGGCCTTTTATCTCAAGGTAACAGTGTCACTGAATTGTCAAGCTTGGAAAGGTTTAAGTTAGCAAATTATGTTTTTGTGTTGCTCAAATTTAGTTCTCTGGAGTCTTATCCCACTGTCACTGCTTAAATACTTGCTTACTTACTGAAGTAGGGCTGGGTATTGTTGATTTTTTTTTTTTTTTTTTAAACTTTGTTGTGGTACCAATACATACCTTTATTTCCGGTCCCTAGTTTGAGGAATATAAATGCTTCTGTACAAATCTTTTTTTCTTTTTTTTCCCGACTAACAATATGCCAAACTTCTAAAGTGTGTCTGACATGACCAGGTATTCTGTTCCAATTTAAATGGAGGACAGTTTTCAATAAGCAATTCCACAGACACATTTCAGACTGTATTCCAAAAATATTGAAGTTTCATACATGGATGAAATGGTCTGTCACATTAAGTGTCGGCTCACTATTTTTCATTTCAATAATCCACTTAAAAAAACAATTATTAGCTTGAAATCTTAACATTGAAGTTATGTAGAGATCATGAGTTGAAGTTTTTCCTGCTTCACATAATGAAGGTGTCAGTGATATGATAGTGGCATCATAATTTAAGTTATCGTGACAACACTACGACACTGTGTTTATATACTATGATCTATGTTTTTCCAGTTGTGTTCCTAAAGCAACAAAAAGACTTGATAGAGGTTCGTACCAAACCATAATGCACTTTATTTAAAACGCATTTAGACTGCACACTTTATTAACAATCCCAAGTCCTCTGTTCAGGCTCTATAGAGGAGGATCGACAAAAAGTGATGTCACTGCATGCTTAAGAGTACTCGGACACTGCTGTGTCTGATTTTGACATAAGTTTGTGTTGTTCATAGTGTTTCTCTCTGACTGTACTGTCTGTTATGAGTTGTACAGTCTGCTGTCTCACCCACAGTTTCATTAATTATATTGCTGTTTTTCTGTCTCCTACTTTGTAATGAAATGAAGCCACTCCTGATAGGTTGCAGTCATACCTCTGTGTGTCCCAGTGGTCTAATTTGTCAAGCTTGAGACCGTTTTACCAATAGTCAGATGAGAATTTTAAATCGGATGTTTGCTATTTGAAGACTAAAGGCTCAGCCACACCAGCACTGAGAAACAGTCATTTCATTTTAACAAAACGCTCACAGTCATTGAATTTGTTTGTGGAGTAAAAGTAAATCTTTATGCATCTCTCGCATCAAGTCCAACTTTGATGAATGTTGCGCTCCTAAACAGCGAACTACCTTAACAAGGCTGATTTTAAGGGAATGGTGAGCGGCAAAGTCATCACGGCCTATTAGCTGCGTGGCACCGTATAATTTATATAACCCTAGTAAAGTAAAAACTGCTCCACAAAAGAGGCATGGTTTGAAGACAGTTCTGAGACTCAGTCATTTTAACGACTGAGCTATGAATTAGAAACATCTCGGCTGGTTAGCATCCAGTTAGCTCACCATTGAGAGTAGTCAACTAGCCCTGCGAGTGGTCACTATGCTTCTAGCACCACCTGTTTCACAAGGATGAATTTCTTCTGTCACTTTCTGGTGTGACCAGGCCAGAACTCCCCTTTAGACAAAGGAAGATAAAGTATATGATGCCGTACAGGGTGTGCAGACAGCATGAGTGCACCAGTCCTTGGCAGTACAAGGAAAATGTTTTGACAGTTACTGTTAATTTAGCTTTGGGTTTATCACTTAATAGGGACGACAGGCTAGAAGTTCCCCCACACGTCCAGTATTTGTGCCAAGCTAGAAAACCCATCTCTGGACTGGAAAAGCAGAGATGAAACAGATGTACATCTTCTTGTCTTTATCTGAGGAAAATGCTGAACAAGCATATTTCCTTAAATGCTGGACTGGTTTAAGGCTGCAGCTGACAGTAATGCTATTTATTGATGAGTCTCTCTATCCATAATCCAAAGATAGCAACTTCTAATCATCTAAAACAGAAGAACAGCAGAACTTCACAGAGCAAAACTGGCAAATATTTGACATTTTTGACATTTTTTATCCAAATTGTTGGCTATTCATTTTTGAAAACAACTAGTCAATTCCTATTCAGTATTTTTTTAAGCTATATAATATGAAATGGAATTTCAGCGTATTTATTCTATATGACATGTTAGAAGCAATACAGACATGTTGACAGATCATCGGACCACTGAAGCCTTTCAGTCAACAACTCATGAAGGGCTTTTTTACTATTATTATTATTATTAGTTGTAGTAATAATAGATTTTTTTTCATCATGTAGTCAGAATCTACAACTTACTAACATTAGGGGAAGCCTGTAATTTAATTGCTTTTTTGACTTTACATGCCGTTTTGCATATTATGCGTACTAATCACTACCACATTTTTCTACCTGTGTTGTCATCCTAGAAATGGTGTTCTCATTTTTCTACCTTTAAAAAAAAAAAAATATAACAAAAACTAACAGGAATATTTCACCTAATTTATTTTGTGGATGAAACTCCAAAAATGTATATTTTTTCATCTTTGACTAAAATCATCCAGTTGTGTCTCCAAGCTATTTTGAATTTGAAAAACATCTGGCATATCTGGAATTGTAAATGATTCATGTGAACATCCTGTAAATACTAAGAAATTGTGTTTATAATTTGTTCATACAAACTTTGGAATACTACATCTGTCGCAGTGGGCTTTAAAGAAAAGCATACCTGATTTTTTTTACTCAAACATACACCTTGTTATTGGTAAACAATCCCTATGTGTAACATTCGAAAGGTTGTTTTAGACTCCTACCTCTAATGTCATTTTAAATTTTGTTGGTCATTATTCATAGTGACTTGTGGGAGCGTGAATAAAATTTCAAAAATGATTGCGTGAGAGCTGTGCAGTGATTTTGTGTGTGTGTGTGTGTGTGTGTGTGTGTATGCATATATATATACACAACCCTGTTTCCAAAAAAGTGGGGAGACCGTGTAAAATATAAATAGAATGTGATGATTTGCAAAACACTGGAATCCCATATTTAAATAAAAATAGCACAAAGACAACATATCAAATGTTGAAACTGAGAAATTTCATTGTTTTTGAGTTGAACCATCTTCATTTAGAATCCGATGCCAAAATTCTAAAAAGTTGTTTCAAAGATGTTGGGACAGGGTCACATTTATCACTCTGTTGCATCACCTCTTCTTTTAACAACAACAAAGATAAAATACAACAAAGGAGAAACATTTTCAATGGGTGAGGAGTCAGGAGGACAGTTCAGTTGGACTCTTGTACTGCAGTCATGCTGTTGTAATTCATGCAGAATCTGGATGGTATTGTATTGACATCCTTCTTGGCAACATAATGTTGCTCCAAAACCTGCACATGTCCTTCAGCATAAATGTTGCCATCACAAATGTGCAGGTTGCCATGTGCACTAATGAACTCCGATACCATCACGGATGCTGGCTTTGTACTGTGCGCTTATAACAAGCTGGATGGACCCTCTCCCCTTTAGCCTGGAAGATGTGGCAGACATGATTTCCAAAAAAGAATTTCAAACTTTGACTCATCAAACCACAGGAAAGTTTTCCACGTCGCCTCAGTCCATCTCAAATGAGCTTGGGACCAGAGAAGAGGGCAGTGTTTCTGGATCTGGTTTATATACGACTTCCTCTTCGCATGGTAGAGTTTCAACTTGTAGATCTATGTGGATGCAGCAACAAATTGTGTTCACAGATAATGCTTTTTGGGAGTGTTCCTGAACCCATGCACTACACAATTGTGTCTGTTTTCAATGCAGTGCCATCTGAGATTTGAGTGCCCGAAGATTATGGTCACCCAATACTGATTTTTGGTCTTCAGATTCTCTGAACCTTTTAATGACATTATGTGCTGCTCAGTGTTTTACGTTTATCAGATGAACAGTGAATTGTTGAACCCAAGCACTGACCCTTGCAAGCAGCTGTTACCACCACACATATGCACAAATAATCACATTTATTTACTTGAGCAATACTGATCAACAATCAATAATTCTTCATTCAATTTGCATCTATTGTACAACTACAACACACAAAAAAAACTACAACTACAGTTCGTTTACCAATGAACTGTATTTATGTTGTGCTAGTCACAGCAACCACTCAAAATCAGCATTCACCCCTTCACATACACGTGAACACAGTGGCGGCTATGTGCCTTCTGCTTGTTATGAGCAGTAACCATTCACACACTGATGGCATCTGGAGCAATTTGGGGTTCAGTATCTTGCTTCGTCTTCTGACTTTGACTTGCAGACTGCAGGGGCCAGAGACTGAACCGCCAACCATCTGATAAGTGGATGGCCACTCTACTTCCTGAGCCACAGCTGCCTCAGCTATAATACGAACAGCCACACTAACAAGCATAAAGGCAGCAAGCAAGCAAGCATGTTGTGTGTGTGCGAACATGGTGTGTTTTTTTTTTTTTTTTCCAGTGTTTTGTGTGTGTCTGTGTGTGTTTGAGAGAGAGAAAGCGAGAGAGAGAGAGAGAGAGAGAGAGAGTAGGCAAGATGGTGGATGTGACCATGTCAGTGGCTGCGTCACAAGAGTGTCAAAACCTCGAGAGGAAGCACAATGGAGGACTTGTTTACACGCCTCTTAACACAGAGAGCAATGTTGAATTGTACCTTCCCTGCGAGTGTGTGAATGCCTGTAAAGGCACGTGGATGTGTGTGTGTATGTGTGGGGGGGGTTAGTAAAAGAGAGAGAGGGAAAGGCGCGCAAAGCAAATCAAAAACAGATCTTAATTGCCACAGAAAGACACAATAACTGTCTCTTTATCACACAGGAATGGCGCACCAACTCAGCTAAGAATCCACCAGCTGTGGTTCTGGTCTTTTCACTGATAAAGCGCAGCTTACCGGCTTTATCACAGTGGCAGAAAAGTAACACACAACATAACAAAGCCCAATGGTGCAGGGCATAATCAATATAATGTATTGAGTGTACAGAAACAAGCATCAAACACAAAGAATGAGGTATCTATAACAGCAACAACAGGACTTGGAGGTTCATTAATTTCACAATAAAGCTTAAACAATAAAGAAGCTTACAGTAACACGCTAGCATTAAGCAATGCCACCCCTACAGTCAAACACAGTGGTAGCAGCATCAAGTCGTGGGTATGGTTTTCTGTGACAGGGACTGGGAGATCACTCAGAATGGAAGGAATGATGGATGCAGAACAATATAGAGCGATGCTGAGTAAAAACTTTTTCCAGACTGCTCAGGATCTCAGGCTGGGACGAGGATTTACATTTCAGCAAGACAAAAACCCAAAGCATTCCACCAAGAAAACACAAGTGACTTCAGGAAAATTCTGACACCTGAACCCAATAGAGCATCTCTGAAGAGATCTGAACATGACTTTGCACTGATGCTCCCCATTCAGTCTGGTTGAGCTTGAACGATTCAGTTCCAAATTCTAAAAGAATTGGAGAAACTTCCAAAAGAAAGGTGTGCCAACCTTGTTGGATCATTTCCGAGAAGACTTTAGGCTCTCATTGCTGCCAAAGGTGCTTTAACAAAGTACTAAATCAGTGATTGTCAAATGGAAGCCCGCAGGCCACATCTGGCCCACCAAAACTTCCAATCTGGCCCAAAAAATATTAATGAATTCAGAAAATGCTCCCATCTGATGTTATTCACCAGTGGAAGAGGCCTAGTCTGTCCTGAGAGCGATGATTAGCTTGCCAACCCCTGGGAAAGAGCCAAAAAGTCTGTAATTCACAGTTCAGTTCTATTCTGTGGACCCACCATCAAACTGCCTAAGCTTTCAGACAGGCCATTCCCTAGAGCTGCCAGCAGTGCACTGGTCAGACCACAGGAGATCGTTGTCAGAGAATCATGAAGCTTGTCTGTTAGATGCAAGATGCATGCACTGACTGCCTCCTCAGCTGATGTTTCATGAGAGCATTTTTCCGGGAAGTATCTGGTTATCATTGTGGATTTTTTGTCTGTTTACACTGATACAGGCTAATAAAGTAGTATTCATTTGTAAGAAAGTGAAAATATTAAACAATAATAGGCTAATTAGGCCTAAACATTTATTTATTATTATTATTTGATAGTCTGGATCCCCACAATGTCTGCTTCAAGAAATTTTGGCCTGTGGACAAATGTCATTGATGACCAGTGCAGGGTCTGAATACTTGCAGATATTTCAATGTTTTGTTTTTAATACATTTACAAAACACTCTAAAAACCCATCTCTGCTATACATACAGGGTTGCACAAAATTTTTCAGTCAGGTACTCAGGAGAGTTCCAAGAGATGGTGCTTGGTACTCACCCCATAGATAGTGCGGTCTTAATAAATGCAATCTTCCTCACTGTCCTCCTCAGCATCTCTCTCCCTGTTCTCCGCTTCAGCATCCCCATCCACAGGTCAACAGCTGGCTTTGGGTCAAATGTCTCTGTGGTCATCTTTGACAGGTGAATGTGGATCAAGGCTGAGAGACGAGTGTGTGACAATGTGAGATCCTCTCTTATATGCTGCACTGCTCAAAGACAGTGTAAGAGACCATTTAACCACCTTGTTGATGTTGGATTGCTTGTATTACCTATCTGGACCAAGTCACAAACAGAGGATGCTGCCAAGCCCGTTCCTGCTTTCTTTAAGTGCTTTCATTCTCAGTGGAGTATCTATCAAGTGCCAAAATACAGTGGACAGCAACTTTACTTTCAACTCCCCACTGAGAGTTTGTGAAATGCTCTGCATTATCCATGTTTGCCCTTCATGTGAATCCAATATTAACTCCTAGCCACATTGATAAATCAAAATCTTCATCAGAGGAGGACATGTGATGTGTATTTAGCCTTATGAAATCATTCAATGTGTTTTGTGATTTGACAAGTGGGTGTAGTGTAATTTTTTATGTGATAACTGGAGAAAATATTATAACTAATGGTAACTGAAAGTAGTTGATTTGTTGAGCATGATATTGTTGTAGAAATGATGTGTTAGGATGTGATCTTGTGATAGCAGCTGACTTGCTGTGAGTGATATCATAGTAACAGCTGATGAGTCGAGCATGACACCGTAGCAGAGGTGGATAGATCATGACATCATAGCATCCTTATCAGGGCTTTCTGGGCTTTCCCATGACCTTGCAGGTGTCTTGGCAGCTGCTTCTTCTTTGTGTGGTGAACAGTATTAAAAGCCAGAGCGCAGACCATTGTAAGTTGGAATTCATCAGGATTGCATGCTGTGCGTTTCTGTGTGTGTTCCCTTTTATTGTCGACAATAAAGTACTTTGCTCCTCGGACTTCTGACTTCTGCAGATCATTATTGGACATTTTTAAGAAGATTTTTTCCTGAAACAATTGGACAGCTGAATTTGAGTGTTTTTGGCCTTCTGTGGTTTGTGCTTTTGGCTTTCACATTCCACTACATGGGCCGCTGGACTTTTCGGCTTGACTAGCTTGTTTGTTTGTGATAGCTTAGGCCACAATGATGTACTCCTTACTCTTTTTGTGATGATCAAATAATGGATGATTGAAATTCTTTGAGCATGTATAAAATAAACCTGTTTTGTCTGCTAGATGTGGATCCAAGCCAGTTATCCGCACCTATGCGAATAATAATGATATAAAACCAGCAATGTGCACCATAAAACCACCATTCATAAAAGGCATACTGTACAAATGCTCTACACCCACATATTCATCCACAACATTCTCCATACACCACTGTCCAGTGGAATCTTTCATATACAGTCTTTCGGACTGTATGTATAAGGATAAATGAGTATTTGCAGGGGTTCAGCCTGACTCAGGGATACTGTGGCCTCTGCTGGAGGACAGAAGCTGGAACTCTCTGTGTTGGATGAGGGTGGGGTCAGACACAAGGTCAAAAAAAGCTTGTTTGGTTACAGACTGTTTGTAGATCAGCTGGAGAGGTGGCTGATTTTTCGCACCCTTGATTTTCATGGTGGATTTGTTGAACTTTGAAATACAGAGTCACATACATGTACTCCTGGGGAACTGGATGAAGACAGATTATTGACCACTCTATTCACTTCATAGAAGTATTGAATACATATTGTTATTTTTGAAGACTCTTTGATGCCTTTGAACACACTCGACTGAATGGTACAAGTTGACAATGAAACTCAATAATACTGTAGACATTCAACAATCCTAAAAGCCTACCAGGAACTGGAAGCATTGTGCCATATTAGCCACTTGAGGGCTTTTATTGTGAAATATCAGTGCACGAAATGAATTATTTTACACAACCTTATTATTATTTTTGTAGTTGTTATACTACCAGTATTATAGAACGCACAATAGCCAATATCATCATAATTTGTTATTTGACATACATTGCCAAACATAGCAAAAGAGCAAACAGCATCAGAGACACTCACAGACATTTTACTGCTTGGAGGCCAAAAGTTTAAAATTCACCAGTTTGATTAGACCTCCTTTTTTTTTTTTTTTTCCAATTCTCTTTAATTCATTCAAATTATAAGGTGGAGGACAGTCTGTCTGAGTTTAGTATTTATCCCAGGGGGAGCCAGAGTGACACCAGCCTTAGATCTGCCCTAAGCAGTGGTTTTAAATTAGAGAAGTGATATGCTGAGGCAACTTCTCTTCCTGTTGCTGGGGAGGACCAGCCTACTCTTTTTCTACAGTACACAGTGATGAGATGGTATTTATCTCATATATGCAAAACATTACAATAAACTGCATCAAGTTGTTTTGAGGGCAATGGAGCAGCATGTGAATAAAGGATATCTCCGTAGTCAAGCACAGATGTGCTTGTTGACTGTATAATCATTTTCCTCAAGACAGAAATTTTCTTTTTTCTGATATAATTAACCTGTTTTTGTCATGAGTTTCTAAACCAACTGCTCCACATGCTGTTTAAAACTGAGCCTGCTGTAGAGACAAATTCACAGATATCTATAAGATTGGACAATTTCAATTTCAGTATCATAATGTCTGAAACAC
Organism: Chaetodon trifasciatus; assembly: GCA_037975065.1. Lineage (NCBI taxonomy): Eukaryota > Metazoa > Chordata > Actinopteri > Chaetodontiformes > Chaetodontidae > Chaetodon > Chaetodon trifasciatus. The sequence continues at coordinate 5,768,893 of JBBMOE010000029.1, forward strand.
ATTATAGGAGGGCTATAATCTAGATATAGCTTGAGTTTACAGGGGAAAAAAACAAAACAAAACAAAACAAAACAGAAAAAAACCCTTCACCTAAGCCCTCTGTGCCGACTGTCCAAATGTACACACACAAACACACACAAACACACACACACACACACACACACACACACACACACACACACACACACAGATACAAAGCAGCATCTATGTGATCAGCCATTGTTCTAAAATAAGGGGGAGGGAGAGAAATCTGAGCTGAGCTAAATATACTGAATGTTCAGTGTTCCTAATTTAGACAACAGCATCAGTTTAAGTGAATAACAACATTTGGCAGCAATCAAATCATCTTCAGATCATCTGATCAAACATCTTGCTGCAACATTCCTTGCTTGTTCTTTAAAGCTGTCTTGTCGGCCACGTGTGAACTCCAGTGGTGTGTGACACAGCGGGCACTTATATTACTCACAGGAAACTGTGACATCCTCTTCAACATGTGATTAATCATATGAGATACTGTATCAGTGTGGCACATCTTGAATGTGAGAGTGTCTGCAGAGTGTTTGAATAGATTCAATCAGCTGCTATTTAAAACTGTCCATCATGGTAGAAATGTAGTCAGATTGTGTGTTACTGCTGGTAACATGATGACATCACTTTCAAATCTACACTAAATTTATTCACTTTGATGATGTAGTTTTGCATGACTGCCTCTAAGCAGCTTGAATTATTTCACCCTTTAGTCTTACTGTGTGATCCATTGCTATTTCAAACCTTAAAGTAAATCTTCTGTTGTCTAATGATCTGTCTGTGTACTGTTCAAATAGTAGAGGATGAACATAAGACTGAAGGCAACGAAATCAGGACTAAAACACTGGTGCTGTGCCCAAATCTTGCTTACATTCAAGAACTGTGAATATATCCGTGTGAATATATATCCAAAACTATTAGAATTATGTCAAATATGGTTGTCTCTCTCTGAAAGCCCATGGGCAGCTTAGCTAACCAGCAATCCACATTATACATTGTTAGCTTCAAACCATGCCACACCACATCTTGATCCCACTTGTCACCATCTCACTGCTACTAGTGTGACAGAGGCAGATCCAAAAACTCTAAACATCACTGGTTCTCAACTGGTCTGGTTTCGAGACCCACCATCATACCCTTAATGCCAAGCCCCGACATGAATAGACGGCACTTTGCTGCATAAAAACTTCCCTTCAAAATAAAAGCACAGGATTTTTATTTTTTTTTTTCTTAACATTCTTTTTTTTTTGCCCAGGCAAAGGCCCGTAACCCACTGAAAATGGGCACACGACTCACTTCTGGGACGCAACCCACCAGTTGGGAAACACTACCAATACTTAATACAGGTGGCTGAGGTTGACTCCTGACACCAATTTCCTTATGTCTTCAACTGTTTGTCCATATACTGGATAGGTAACAAGTTAGCAACCTCGCTCACTGACTGTAACACAATTGAATGAAACATGACACACAGAAGACAACAACCCCACATGAATTTCAGTGTTAGCACTGATAGATGCCAACATCCAGGGCTGGTGTCCCAGAAACCACCCTAACCTTGCTTTACTACAGAGGGGATAAGCAATTTGAGACCTAACAGGTGAAAAGTATTTGTATGCATACTTGACTAACTGGCACCTAGGCCTCTCCAGAAAACAAGCATAACAGAGTCTCCCAATTTTCCATCAGACACAGATTCACTACCAGTCTTGATTAACCAAAATAAACCTTTCAGCCTACCGTAGAACATATTCCCATAGGTTTAACTTCACTGTGGGTATTATCTGTGTCGCACACTGCCCCAAGCTGCCCCAGGAAAAAAAAAAAAAAAAAAAAAAAAAAAAATTGTTGGTGCTGTGGGGGTAAAAAAAGAAAACGAAAAACAACAGACTATAGTCTGATGATGTCACCAAGTGGCACCATGAATAGTAAGAACAGTAAAGGAGCAGGACAGCTCCCTTATGCAAACCCAAAACAGAATTTTGTTTCTCAGACACGTGATCTCTGTTAAGATCTGATAGATCTGAGTATATTTTTGTAGGATCCATGGGCAGACAAAAAGGCACAGAAACGAAAAGAGCCGTTTGCAAAACACAACGGTTTATTCTCCGAAAAAATGATAACAATCTCAACAAGAACAAAACCAGAGACAAAACGCAAAATCAGCCCAAAAAACAAAAGTTAATTACACTGTGGCGAGGGGGTAGGAACCAAACACACTCTAATCTCTAAGAGCTAAAACAAGAAGAATAACCAGAAAAACACAATACTAAACAAAAACTAAGTCTCGCTCAACAGCGGCTGTGGAAATAACAAGACTAGGAGGCAACGAGACAAGGTAATGGCTGGAAAGTTTTTGTGTGAGCTGAAAACAATCTGGCAGCGAGGCAGAGCCGCCACGCTGCTTAAATGCTGGAGGAAATCAGTGGATGAGTATCAGGTGCACCGTCTGCCCTCTGCTCAGCCAGCAGAGGGACAGAAAAAAACAAACACACTCAAAAAGAAAAACACACAAACATAAGGTCACAAGCACAGTGTAACAATCTTAAAGACTGAAGTAAAACGTTCTCTTTTCATGTTTGTGTTGAACCAGTTAAACACAGTCACAAAGAGAACCAACTTTTCAAGACGACTCATAAAGCCTGACAGAAATTCCTCCAGGATGGTATTTTCTGTAGGAAAGGAGTACGTTTGCACTGAAACTATCTTTTCCAGTGTCTTACTGATTAATAGAAGTTCTGATATCGGCCTATAGTTGGTGAGTGCATTGCAAATGATCTCATAACATTACAGAACTTTGCTTCAGTCTTGTCATTTAGGAATCTCTTTTGAACCAAAAATTCCATTTTAGTCTTTCTTAAAGTTCAGATGCCGTCAAAAAAGACACAGTGATGGTCAGAAGTAGGTAAGTTGAATACTGAAACATTGTCAATATTTAACCCCGTTTTTATTACCAAGTCCAGAATGTTACCATGCTGATGAGTGGCTTCATTTACATGCTGGGTAAGTCCAAAGCTGCCCATTGAAGTCACAAGCTCCATGGCTTTGTGGTCATTCATTTTGTTGACATGAACACTCAGATCTCCATCCAGGATTAATCTGTCATATCTAGTGATGCCAAGTGTGATCAGCTCTCAGAATTCCTGCATAAACAGCAATAAATATCTTAGTGGTTGATACAATGTATCCCTCCTCCTTTCTGATTTTGTTTGATTGACTGTGCATGTGCCAGCGTTATTTTGTAATTGATTTTCAAAAACACTGCAGTTACAAGCATTTTCTGATTTAATGTCTTAATAATTACCTTTATCAGACAAATATGAAGTATATATTGTGATATTTCTACGCTGTCACTCTCTTTTGTTATTTGTATCAGTTGTGTTGGTAAGTATTTGAGTTCTCTTTCAGAATTGCAGCACTCTTTCTGAGTTTGTCACTGTTGTACCGGAATATTAGTTTGTTTTCAAGGTCTCCAGGTGAAAACCTTGTAAATGGTGATCTGAAAACTGGTGTGCATATGTTGGGAAAAAAGTGATGAAATATTGAAACTTGAGTTTGAAAAGGGCAAATCCTTATTTTGAAAATTTTATGGATATATGCTATATATTTGCATACGTAAAGGAGAAAGTTTACTTTATTCAAGACTTATCTCTGTCTAAACAATACACTCTCGACAGATCTGGAGCAACTGTATTAAGCTAACAGACTAAAATGAGGGGAAAAAATAAGGCACAAACACTACATTTGTACTGTATCAAGTATATTATAGGGATAAGCAATAGTCCTTTAGTAATGTCTAATGGTGATGGGGGGAGAAGTGACCATGTCCACTTCGGAGACCATTTCATAATCTTATGTTTTAGAACATCTTTGCTCTGGTCTGAACTCTGTAGTTTCAAAGATGGTCTGAAAAAAAAGAAATGAGGGATCCTGGAGGCAGGGGCATTTGCTCTTAACCTATTGTTTGTTCTCTGTTTAATACTAATTTCACCTGAGAAAATTTGGACAAATCTAACATTTGGACTGAAGTGTGTAGAGGCTGAGAGAACTGCCTCATTACAAATATAAATGACAAAGGATGGGTCACATTGCAGCTATGTGTAACTACAGTACGTTGGTTCCCAGCTAAATAATGAACACATCATACATAGACCATTGTAAACGCTGTTGCAGAGTGCTGAAGAGGAGCAGTGTACTGAGTTGAGTTAAGAGGATCTGCAGCAGAAATGAGAGGTTTGACTCATTTTACTGACTCGGGTTTGTATGAGAGTCAGGTTTTCAAGTCATTTGAGTCACCAAGTCAGTCACTCAGAGCTTGGTGAATCCCCCAGTGGCATCGGTGCCCATAGAGCATGCATACCAGAGAGCCCTTAGGCCTCTGTTGACTTAAATAGGATAAACTAATTCAATCCTCTAGGCTTTCCAAATGTACCGAAAGGATCAAATTCTGATCTTGAAACTATTTTGTGGGCACTGTGATGCTCAAAATAATGTATCCGCCATTTTACAGCCCCTCCTTTTACCATGCTGTTCCTGGAGGCTCACCCAGAAACACCCAACCGGTTTCAGAGCTGCTCAACTTGACATCACACAGAATGAAGTCGTCCAGTCAGTCATTCACACCTATTGAACCAAGTTCCACTCATTCCCAGTCTCAACTGATTCACATGATTAGACCAAGAGTTCTCAAAAGCAATGAAAATGTGTTAGTGTGTGTGGAATGGAATGGAAGACGAAATTCAGTGCGAGTTAGCGCAGCACCTAGACAATCTACAGTGCAAACACGCTAGAGTTGTGCGTAATTCATCTTCAAAGTAAGTAAGGCAAGGCAAGTATTGTTTGATTTAATGACTAAATGACATTTACAGGACGAACGTGAAGTATATTGTGATTAGTTTCTACGCTGTCAGAGAGACGAACATTAGTGGAACTGAGCAGCAAACTCCAAAATGACGAGACTCCTCTACAACAACGGGATCTGTGAGTGGCCATGACCGGATGTAATCACTGAACGCAAGCATGATGAAAGGAGAGACAAGCGGCTCCCGCCAGCCAATCAGGCACAAGTTTAGTTGAGCACTTAGATCCTGCCCTCTCAGGCAGAATAAGACACAAATAGAATTAAAACCTTTTTCAATCTTCCATTTTTCTGTCCAATATTGCACAAATAGAAAAATGACTCCAAAGTCTTAATCACACATTGATCTGACAAATGGAAAATTGAAGTGATAAATGTTAAACAGATCAAACTTCAGCATGGCTTTTGTTCAGTACATGCAGTCATCTGGGCTTATCATGCAGGGAGACTTTGGTGATGGTTTATGTCCACTGACATCAGTTGGACACAAATGAACGGTAATGTTGTTCTGATCTGCTGGATGTCTAAATAGGCAACTGAGTGCTGAGACATTAGCATTGCTGGGAGATAATATATCAACTGTGGTCAAGGTGACATGTTAATGTTGCTGCCCCCTAGTGGCCAAAAACAGTCAATTGATGCAGCTTTAATCTACACATGCCTTCACTTGCAAATCACACCATCTTTTATGTTTAGAATAGATGTTTATGTATCTAAATTATTAAACAATATATTAATTACTTTGTTAGTTATTTAAAATGATGCACACATTTATTGAAATATAAGTCTTTTCATTTAGTTTTTCGTTTGCTTTTTCTTCCAGCATACGCATTTGTGCTGAAAAGCTCGATTCATGCATGTGTATTTGAGGATACTGGTGTGTGTATGTTGGCAACATGTGGACACACCCACTGTGTGTGTCTAAGGGCTACAGAAAGCCAAAGCAGAAACACTGCTGCCTCACACTCAGTCAGTCAGTCAGTACTCAGGAACAGAGCAGCAGTGTGTTCCACCATCCCCTCATCTCCTCACTCATCTTCAGAAGCTAACAGCAGCAGACATGGTGCTCCACCACAAAGAGTTCACCAATGCAGGCAAGACATCAGGCCTGCAGATTTGGAGGATCGAGAATCTGGAGCTGATCCCTGTGCCAGAGAGCTTATATGGGAACTTTTACACTGGAGATGCTTATGTGACTCTCTACACTGTCAAACAGAGGGACAGCTTCTTCTACCACCTGCACTACTGGCTGGGTAAGTGAGTAAAGACCTTGCAATTCTTTAGTGGGTCCATCCCCCCCCCGACTCATTCAAAATAAAGGAAATGAGCAATAAGTGGATGTAATAACATTCAGAGTCATCAGGAGAGTGGTGTAAGTCATTGAGGGTGAGAGATATACAGTATGGGGCACATATATATCACATCAGATTCTAATGAGCCACTCAGGGGCTTCCTCAGATGCACTTCAAGGAAAGCAATGGAGACTGACAGAGAAAGCGTAACTAAGAAGAGCTTCTCTTCATGCTGTCATGCTACAGTCAAAATGCAGTGTTTTGTTATTATCAAACAGTGCTGCTCCAGTCAATTCAGGAGCCTTTCATCAACTTTTCCAGTTTGACTTCTTACTCAGCCGGGAATCTTTGGCATGCAGTCAGTCAGTGACGTAACAGCAGCCTGACAATTATCCTACGACTTGTTTTTATTGTGTGTCCACCTGGAAATAAACACTTAAGTAAGTATACTAACCCCTGGATAGGTTATTGGAATCTACACTCTTTCCTAAGTAGGTCAAAGATGACTCCTTGCAAAATGAATGGTTAAAGTAATAAATATTTGCTATCTCAATAATTTTGCACAAAATAAGTATTTGAATCTTACACAAGCATCATGTTTCCCACATTTGTAACACTACCCATTGCTTCAGTGAGTCGGGTGAATATGTTTCTAGTCCAGCGATGTGACTCTTGTGGTTCCTTAACAAGAACTCTGAAAACCACGTGTAAATTTTCAGACATCACTGATGCCTCATCCAGCATCTAACCTTTCATCTGATATTTTGAGTGACATGAATAGATAAATATATATATTTCAACAAACTTGCTGGTCACCCTGCAGTTAAAACTCATCCAGAGTGCTGCTCGCAATGTCAAATTTGACTTTTATGTGAAAATGCAAGAAATGCTGATCTGATAAGTGGAAACATGCTAACACCAATATATTGATCTTTTTGTGAACCAGTATAAGAAAGAAAAAATAGAACCATGTGGAGGGAAACAGGGTCAAGGTAGGTTCTGCTGTCCTCTTCTGGGTTTGTTTCCAGTTTGGTAAATTGGCACCATTAAAAGTATGTAAAATTAGCTGTAGTCGTTCGTGTTTGCTATGAACCACAGAAGAAGAAGAAGAAGAGGAAGAAGAAGAAGAAGAAGCAGGAGAAGTCACGGGGGCTGCCTGTCCACCGTTAGTGAATATGTAATTTATTTGGACTCAATCACATACACCGTCCTGCTGCCCCAAATACTCACTAGAGCACCAAATGTGGATTAATCTGCTGCTGAAAATAGTCCCCAACAATGCTGTTTGGATAACTTTTGCAAAAAAACAACTTTGACCAGCTATTTGGGGCTTGTACTTTTTTTGTTTGTTTCTGAAATATATTTGTGGGTCATGTTTAAAGATTTACATTTTCAGTAGGAACCAATTGGCCAAGGGCTGAGAGCCACAGAGGGTAAGGAAGACATAATAAACATAGAGGTGGACTAACACATTGTTTGTTTTGACGATATTGTTTTCTTATTGACAATAAGAAAAACATAGGCTCATACAGTTGACCCAGAATCCCTTTATTCCGTTCATATTGTATAATTCTGCAGGACACTATTTAGATCCAGTGCCAAAGTTTAGTGCCAATGAAGGATGAAGACTTTAATGTAGCACCATGGAATGCATAGGTGTAAGGCCTCCAGCTTTCACTGAGATGACAGGAGGTTACATCCTGTCACAACAGTTAAAGACAGTTTTTCCATTATCCCTCCTAAAATAACCCAAATGTCAAAAAAAAACAAAAAAAAAAACATTGTTTGTCTTATCTTCAGTGGTATCTATGAATGGCAGAAATTCTATGACACATTTCAAAACTTTGACACATAAAACCAATGTATCATTACCAGTATAGGGAAGTGAGAAAATGTGTTTTTCTTTCGTAATTTTGGTAAACCAACCCTTTAACTGAAAGTCTGGTTACTGCTACCCAAGAGAAATATGTATATGCATCATGTGTGTTCTGGCTCTTCAGTAATACTGAATCAAGTTCTGCCAGTTCATTAAAAGTGGTTAAAAGTATACTCTGCAGGATTTCCCTCAAAAACTGTGTACAGACTCATGCAAAGTTATCTCTCTCCATCATCACTTATGACCCACTAGCACTGTGTGGCAGTATGTGTGTCTGACCTCTGCCTGCATTTTCTCAATTTGACAAAGCATGTTCCAAACTGAGAGTGAATCTAAGGTTGGCTTTCACCAGCTGGCGAGCTCTGAAGGAGAGGATAGGAACAAAGAGCGATATAAAGTTGTCCTGTTTTCAGTCGGACATGTAGGTGCCTGCGGTTAGCTTAGCTATTTTCCTAAAGTATCAGTTTTTCCATTGCAACAAATCTAAGGTTACATTCCTACAATAGAAGCACGCAGTGTGCGTATTGGAAACAACTTTCCTTTTTTTTTTTAATTTTGAAAAAACAATGTAGTAGCTTGATCGTTGGAGACTCAGTGCTAGTGGTAGTTTGGTAAATGTGTACATTGAGGTTTGGAAATGTAGGTTTGTGTTGCTGCAGGTGGTACACTGGACTGTGTGTGTTACAGCAAATGTAACCAGGGGCAGGGGGTGTGTGCTGGTGCTGAGCTGGGGAAGATGAGCCAAGTTTAGATGATTGTTGTGTTTACAAACAGCAACCACTAATTCCTGCGTATTGTACCTTCAAAGTACAGGCTCATGAGTGAGTTGTCATCCCTTATTGACAGTCTTTAGATAGTCCTGAACCTGAACATCAATGTGGAAAGTGAGACCAGAAATGCTGACATGAGGGCTGTTCTCACTCTCTATTTGCTGTCAGTGTTGGACAGACTGGAGAGCTAATTTACGTCTAGTGAAGAGGAAGTACTGATTAATTTTGAATGACTTGTGTGCATGCTATAATCTGTGTGTGCCCCAGAGCAGAATACAAGAGAAAATGGTACTATGAGACCTATTCTGCTCAGGAAATGAGATCTGATTACAGAGCATGTAAGATAAAATACCAAACAGGCTCAGGGGGAAAATAATGGGGAAATAATTATTGCTTTTAAAATATAAGCAATTTTTGCAGCACCTGTCAGCACAAACACTTTTATCTAGTTGAGGTGCACAGAGATGTTGGTATTTGTATCTGTTTAACCAACAAAATGATCTGTCTCTTTACTTGTATTTGGATAGAAGACTAGAAGTGGCCCTGGTTTATACCAGAAGTCATGTTAAATTGGGCAAATATTGCATTTTTAAACCTAATGTTCATTGCTGTGCAGTCCTTGTGCCTTTAAAGCATCATATTCATTTAATACTGACCTATACACATGAAATATATGTCCATATCCTCATACTGTACCTTTCTCTCTCTCTTTTTTTTAACTAAACGAATTTTGTGTTCGAAAGTCAGATACTAATGCACCGCCTACTACATACTCAATCAGCATTTACTGTATACAGTCTACTAAAAGAATGATTAAGTACACAACTTCCAGCAGACTGTTCACACTGAAGTGTATTCCAGCAATATGTCTTCTCTGCATCACATGACTGTAGCGATCACAGAAGCAGAAGGAAGCTGCAGAGCTGAGCAGTCAACTGCAAGTGAGAAGAGCCAGAAGGAAGAGGTGCTGACTCAAAGCACCAATTAATTTTGATACTACAATAGCAATAGCAAATTTATTTCTATTGCATATTTTGTACACAGGGGCAATTCAGTGTGTTTTACATGAATGAAAGAACATTTTCCATTAAAAGAAAGTACAAAGTACATTGAACAATAATTATACAGGATAATAAAAAATAAACATACATAATGCACTTCTGATGTGCAAGCAACATAACAGGAGATGAGACCCAAATGTAGACTTCTGAGGAAGAGCTGGTGCATTCAGGGTGATTTTCAGCAGACACCAAAGCCCTGTGCACTTCAAGCCCAGTAACACCCTGAGACGGAAGCTTGTATGCCTTAAGGACAAAACACCCATGCATAAGAAGAGCAATGTAGTGTATGCAGTCCAAGGCAGCGAGGAATGCACAGACTTGTACATTACAAAACAATTTCTTCACAAGAGCATGCACACTAGAGAGCCAACATCTCAGGTCAAGACTCAGAAGTCCACCTACACCTTAAGGACAATGTATACTCATTTGAGGACAATAATGTACAGATTTTGGCCAGGGAAGACATGGCCAAAGTATGCGGTTTGAAAGAGGCGTGAAAAAAGTCATCCATATCGAACTACAAGGACCATCACTGAACAGAGGAGACAGTCTACAACACCACTTATCAACTATTTAGAATGAAGTCCTGAGATCCCTCCCTAAGCATCTTAACAGCCTTAACAGCCATTCACACCATGTGACCCTAATGACTCACATGACAGCTGAATGACCTTAAGGTTTGACTGATCTTGCAAAAGGATAAATGCCTGGGACTCCCCACCTGTCAGTTAGAGCTGAAGAAGCCTCTTTGAATAAGAGGCAAAGATCTTCTAGAACCTCAATTAAGTCCACTTGCCTTTGTAAAGCACTTGGAAAGATGCTACTAACGAGCAATACCAAGTGCACACACTGTACCCACAACACTGTAAAATGTTGTAGTTAATAGCATGCTTCCTTCCTGCAGTGCTGAAATGTTCCATTTCCTGTGAGAGTAGAAAGTCAATATGAGTAAGATGTTTGCTTGTTCTTGTCCTCTGTCTGAGAGCCCATCATCATTAATCATTAATCAGTCTACTGAACATGCCAATGGACATCTCACATAGCTGCTCCCTTCTTGTCACAAATATTTTTCATGCAGTTTGTGTAAATGCAGAGTGACTGAGAAACAGCTGAGCTGTCTGCTGACACTGCTGTCACCAGTCTACAGTCATTATAGTGAACTCATCAGTCATCATCAGTCTAGTATTTTGTAGCCTACACTGTTATGTAAAATGTTACTCAAATGTGCATTTGTAAACTCAATTTGAGTGATGAATTTTAGCATTTTTATTTACATTCTAGCCATTATTTTCCTCTTAATTAACTTTTCATGTGCTCCGGAATTCCAAAGCACTTTCAAAGTCAGTATGAGCTGTATAATTTAATCAATGATCATCCTTCTGACAATTAATAATGATGATCGCGATATTACCACAGCTGGGATAGGCTCCAGCCCCCCCCGAAAGGGATAATCAAGGGTATAGAATATGAATGAATGAGATATTACCACAAAAATGTGAGGAGTTCAACTGACATGTCTGATATTGCCTTTATCTATTTGTTATTGTTCTTGTTGCATCCCCTTTCTACAACTACAGGGAAACCGTGACTTGACAACCAGAAGAGTCAAAGTAGAAATGAATTATTCTTTATTGTTTCACTTCAAGTATACACACGAATGCAGATGTCAGAAATGAAACTATAAAACAGTCTATTTATATGTAAAGGGATTTTATTCCAACATGTGCCTTTTTCATTGAAAGTCTACGGTATGTCAATGTCAATCAAGTAAATACTGACAGTGATTCACAGTCCTTAGATTTTCATTAAAAAAATGTTTGTGTCAGACAGAAATGAGCCCCACATCAGCACGTTCAACTCTTTTCTCTGCATGTCTCTTGATGATATATAAATAAGGTTATGTTATAAATAAAACATGCTCAGTGATAAACAGACAGATTCCACAGGGTTGTTAAGCTGAGCCTCAGCTCATTCAGTTTTACAAATAAATTCTGACTCATATCTCAAGTCACAAAGGCATTTGGATGAGACTACAACATGCAGTTTCTCTGTGTTGTCCTCATGTCTGAGGTTCAGCAATCTTGTGTTCAGCTGTGGAAACCAGCTTATTTGTGGTTAACTTTATGTTTTTGTCAGAATTTAGTTGCACTGCCTTATTTTAGACACAGCTCTGAGTAATATTTCTTTCCTTTCACCCTTGCTACATTTCTCTCCCTGTCCTGGGCTTCATCATGCCAATGGACTCTCGAAAAAACTCAGAGGTAGAATCCCAGTTAAACTGTGTGACCAAGAAATCAGTTTTCTTTGATCAATTTTCAGATATAGCTGTTTCTGTTGATCCTTAAAATATTTGTTTAATCTTCATACAAAATTTAAGAAATCAGGTACCTGTGCAAACTCAAAATTTACTTAAGCACATGTACATGTACATGCAGTGAATGGACACTGTGAATTCATGAACATGCCTGCCAGAGAAGCACTGGATGCAACAAGAATGAATACATCCATAATTTTCCAGTCTACTTTGAGCTTTATTTGAGCCTGTGTTTGTTGTTTAAAGGAAAGGAGTGCAGCCAGGATGAGAGTGCTGCTGCTGCCATCTTTACTGTGCAGCTGGATGACCACCTGGGTGGAAAGCCGGTCCAGTACAGAGAACTGCAGGGGGTTGAATCAACAGCCTTCACCAGCTACTTCAAGGGAGGGATCACTTACAAAGTATGGATCAAATTCATTACTGGTCTGAAAATGGAATCAACTGGCCTAAGTGCTCATCTTCCAGGAAGTGTGAACATGTTTAGCACATTTTATGGCATCAGCTTGTTAATCTCTCAGAGATAGTGTGTAAGCTGATTTTAGGCCTCATTTTGGACATTTTGAATGGGTAACAATAATTGAAATTCCAAAATAAAAGGATTCATCCTCTGGGGAGCATAAATGTACTCAGTTTATTTCATGGCAGTATGTCCATTATATTTTTATATTTCTTATGTATAGGTGGAAAGTTTTGTCTGATGGTTGTGTCAGATCTAACCCAGTCAATGCAGCTTTATCATGGCGCTGCAGTTTTAACTGATTCCATGGTTACTGAAGGACTGATCAGTACTACACTGGATGCTTATAGAAAGCTATTTTATGTCATAGTTTTATTACATTTGTTACAAGTATGCAGAACATGTGAAAAACATTGACAGTAGGAATGTTTTTTGACCTGGAGTTTGAATCATGACTTGGTGACAGCCATTTTTTTCCATAAATCCTGTTGCAACATTCTACGTGGCGACAGGGAGCAGTGACTCATGGGACAGAAGAAGTTGTTGGAGGCTAAAGTAAACAGAGGAATGGAAGAAGGCTGACAGTGTTCTCTGCCCCTCAGACAGGAGGTGTGGCCTCAGGTTTCCACCATGTGGTCACCAATGACCTTTCAGCACAGAGACTCCTCCACATCAAGGGCCGGCGGGTTGTCAGGGCTACCCAGGTCCCTCTCAGCTGGTCCAGCTTCAACAGTGGAGACTGTTTCATCGTCGACCTTGGAGATGTAAGCACACAGCATTTTATGGTCATATGTTTGCAGAGGGAGGATTAATCAAACTGGGATATTGACAAGTTTAAATGTTGAGAGTAATGCTGTGTCTGCCTGTGCATTCACCAATCTTTAGAAGATCTATCAGTGGTGTGGATCCAAGTGTAACAAGTTTGAACGACTGAAGGCAGCACAAGTGGCCAGAGGCATCCGTGACAATGAGAGAAACGCGCGTGCTGAACTGGTGGTTGTAGAAGAGGGAAGTGAACCGTCTGATTTAACTGATGTGAGTGTTAACTCTTTCTGTCAAGTCATTTTACATACGCAGCTCTTTATCACTGATGTGTCACATGATAGGTCTGACTCAGATTTTTCTTTTCTGTATTTTGAGTCTGAGTAATGACAAAATTAACAGCTGCTGAGGTTACTATAATCATTAGGAACCATCCTCTGGGGAGCATGAATACAAATATCCATACTGTTGCTGACCATATATAGACATAAGGACATAATGCACTAAAACTTGTTTGTAGTGTGGTCACAAACATGTTTGTCTCTGGAAAGGTTACTGGTTTGGTAAAACCCAGTGACTCCTGCAGTGGTGACCGTGATTTTCTACTGGACGTTTCCAGAGACAAACATGTCTATGAACACAGTTCAGCAAGCAAAGTGATGAGCATCCTCAAGCATCTTCCAGTGTGTGCAGCCAAAAAGAGAAGGTTGCTAGTGGTTTTAATCCCAGCACCTCCTACAATACCATAATTTGTAGTAATCAGGGTAGTTGTTTTTAAGAGATTTTCCTGAGTGAGTCATTGACTATTTTCCATTGCCACAAGTTTTCATAGTGTGGCTTTTGGTATACTTCAATATACTCCAATTTCATGCTGATGGAAATGGGTGCTGTTGTGTTTTTCTGTGTAATTGTGGTTTAACTTGTTAGCATGAATTTACTGGAAGCATTAATGGCTTGCAATATCGTTTTTCACACTAATAGGTCCTTGGAGTCAAGCCAGAGTTATCAGAGGGACATGATGATGATGATACAGAAGCTGATGTGTCCAACAGGAAAATGGCTAAACTATACATGGTATGCCTAAAGTGTCTGCACACACACAATACCAGTGATTCCATTAACTAACGTCTGACTAAAATTGAAACTGAAACAGAGAAACAGACAATGAACATTAACATAACATAAGACATTTTTGGGAGGACTGGCCAGTTGGTTGACTTAGCTGGAAGTGATGAAAAGATAAGTATTATTCCTGTCAGGGAAGATTTACTGATTCATCCCATCACATTAAATGAGACAGAAAATCTTATCTCATGCAATTTATGTTATTGTTGTTGATTTGACACACACCACAAAAGCTGCATCATTTCATTCAAGAGTTTTATTGAAGAGGGGAAAAGCTGTACCTGCTAACTAGCTTGCTAACTTGTGAGATCCATCCAATACTGAACAATAGGTTAACACAGCTGTGGAGCAGTTAATACTCTGGATGGTGAAATACAGCTAATAAGCAAAGGGCACCAAAATAAGTGATTGTACCAGTGATTCTCTTTGTCAGCTACCAGTTGATTTGTGTATTTGTCTGTTGCCAGGTATCTGATGCATCAGGATCTATGAAGGTGACCGTTGTGAAGGAGGAAAACCCATTCCTCCAGAGTGACCTGCTGTCTGATGAGTGCTTCATCCTGGATCATGGCAGAAACAAGATGATATTTGTATGGAAAGGTAATTAGACAGTGGTACAGTGGAGAGTTTCAGCCTCTGCTTTGAATGGTTTATTGTCTTTGAGACTGTGCAGCAGGCTGTGTGGGTTTTTCACATCGACATCAATCTCATCTCATTTCTCTTCCACAGGGCATGATGCCAACCCCAGTGAAAGAAAGGAAGCCATGAAAACTGCTGAGGGATTCATCAAACAGATGGGCTACCCAACAAACACACAGGTTGACTTTCATTTTTACTTTTTGGCTGAATCATTTAGATTTTTAAAAAGGCCTGTGTTTCAGTTTTTGGGGAGAATAAAACAAACATAGACCAAACAACTGTTATCAAATATGCTTCAATATTATTTCATTTTATTCTTTCATAGAGCAAAAATATGTAACTGTTATGTAAAAATTGAAGTGGTGCCAGTGCTAATAGTGTTGCTACTGATGGTTCCGCAGATCCAGGTGTTGCCAGAAGGAGGAGAGACTCCCATGTTTAAGCAGTTCTTCCAAGACTGGAAGGAAAAAGACCAGAGTGTAGGTTTGGGGAAAGTGTTTGTCACTGAGAGGATTGCAAGGATCCAGCAAGTGGAGTTTGATGCCTCCAAGCTCCATGAGTCCCACCACATGGCAGCCCAGTACAACATGGTTGATGATGGTAGCGGAGATACACAGGTATACATGTTGTCTATATGTAAAACCATGGTAATGCTGTGTTGATGACACAGTTACAAGTAACGATGTAGAGGTGAATAAAAAGCAGCAATGACTTCCCATCACAAATGGCTCAAGGCTCTTTGGGGCAAGAAGCATGTATTTCCTACCCCTTTCATTGGAAAGGTGTCACTTTCAAGGTGTGTTTATAATCTCCATTAAGAGATTATTGCCTAGTTACAAAGGTCACACACTTGGATGCCGTGGCTAACGCGTGCCCTCTCAAAAATGTAAGGGCACATCCTAAAGCAACTGCAGGGATACCACATAGAGAGAACTGTGACAGCTTTGGCTGCATGTGTTTTTGCATTAGAGATTGTTGAGGCAGCGTGAAACTGAGGGTACCTAGGTGTAACTTAAATTCTATGCATTGATCATTATAGCTTTATATCATTAAGTAAATCAAAATATATAAACACAGTTACTGTTGGGAATACAATCAAAGCCTATGGCCTCATCATATACAACACATCCATCCAGCATTTTGGTGGTGATATCAGAGGGAGAAATCTGACACTCAGCTATAAATCAAAACCTTACCCTTTGCTTCAAGTATAAACCCAGTTTTGGTAACACAACCACAATTGGAGACCAAATCAGCACTAAAAGGAGAGTAAAAATTGGATTTGGTCACCAACACAGTTCAAGCGGAATGATAATGTTGCCAATAGGTAAGTGTTTGCTCACACATTAGCCATAAAAACCCAAAAAGAAAAAGCAAATGTATACAAAATTACACAGTTCATTCCTGGACAGGAAATTACATACCTGTACAAGAAAATGTTATGTAAAGTATGAAGAACAAACATATAATTAGCGTCTTTGGGGGTCCCTGGTAACCATGTGGAGAGGAGAATGGGCAGTGTGATTTTGGCCTAAGCTAAAACTCCATCCATTATTAATCATAGAATTACCTTACTTGTACGTTTTGACGTTATGTCATAGACATGTGGGTCTTACTAAAAAGGGACATCATTGACTATAATTCTGAAAACTTTGACTAATAGTACCTGATGATTGGCATTTAATTAACAAGGCAAGAAAATGTAGCCCAATGAGAAAGCAGTTGTGCATCTTCCAGCAATAAAATGTTGGCAAACTTCTCTCTTTGACATTATTCTTAAATGTGGCCCTTAAAGTAGTGCTGCTATCTTTCAGATCTGGAGGGTGGACAGCAGTGGCCGAGTTCCTGTCGACCCAAAGAGCTATGGTCAGTTCTACGGTGGGGACTGTTACATCATCCTCTACACGTATGGGAAGAGGCAGATTATCTACACCTGGTATGACGCTGTTCATTCACTGAGCTGATTTTGCATAGGCAAAGAGCTGTGACTTCCTCTGTGACAATACTTCCTCTAATGCTCTGCACAAAGTTTCCTGATTTGCAGTATGTCCATTATAGGTGTGGCTTTTTTTCATATTGTTCCAGCAATTGCCATCTCTCATGTTTAAATTAATCATTTAATATAATGTTTTTTTCCCAATTCTAATACCGGACATTAAAGCTCTACAAATCAATACTATGACAGTGAATCAAATGACAATGTGTAATGTGAAAGGTGTAGCTGTGGGTGATGAACTCGCTGAGATTTATCACCAACTCTGTAGATCAGGTGTACTGAATTTTTATCCTTTTTATCTTAAAACAGCATTAACTGACATTTTGGGTCACTTGGGAGCAACAGAACAAGCAGTTCTCTCAACATTGTCATATTATCACCTTATATTATTTATATAATACACCTTATATATAATAATATATGTATTGATAATGTGTTAGCAAGCAGTTGCCTGTTTACACAACCATTAGCATTCATTTGGAGTCAAGTTTGTGTCCACCTGATGAAGGTTCAATATTCTCACTCTCTTTAGCTCTGGTTAGGTCTCCACCAACTCCTGAGGGAAATGTCTGGCTCTTTAGCTGCAAAATGCTTCATATGTTCACCATCTAGTCATTTGTCTAGTCTAGTCACTGATTGTGTCTGACTGCTGTTTGGTGCTGGGCAGGTCGTGAACTGTGGACTGAAACAGGCTAAAAAGTTTGTAATGCTGACAGGCACTGCAGAGATTGTGACATTCTTAATAACTCACCACAAGAGCAACACCTTTCACATTACATGTACTTACTTGATCCATTGTTAATATAAAACCATAGTGTCGTCTTAAGACACCAAGTATCAATCATTGTTTCATGTCTCCTTTTGGCCTATAGGCAAGGAGCCAGCTGCTCACTGGATGAGCTAACAGCGTCAGCCTTCCTGACTGTCGAACTGGATCGTTCACTGGGAGGGAATGCAGTTCAGGTAGAGTGTGAAGTGTGTGAAGTGAAGATGAACAGCACACACTATGGATGCCTGGCATTGCTCATAAATCTCTCTCTGCCTCATGAAGCAAAATAGAATTATGGTGAACAAGTGAACTGCTAAGATCTGAGAATGTGGTAGGATCACAAAAAAAAGTTTGACAGGTCAAGAAAGATGAGCACTCAGACACTCAGAGTATGCCTACAAATGTAACAAACAGTCTATGTAAGATTTGATTTGTCTAAAAATTATATTAGAGAAGGAAATCTTCCTTGTTGAATCCTGAATATTTCAAAATACCATCAAATGGATGTTCTTGCAAGTTTCTCCTACTAATCTGTGTAAGGTGTTTTCTTTGCAATGGCCTACATAGCAAATTTTGTGTGTGTGTCATCAGGTCAGAGTGTGCCAGGGTAAAGAACCTCTCCATCTTCTGAGTCTCTTCAAATCCAGACCCCTCATTGTATATAAAAGTGGTACGTCCCGCCTTGGAGGTCAGGCCTCTCCACCTCCAACCCGACTCTTTCAAGTTCGACGGAACCTGGGCACCATCACCAGAATAGCTGAGGTGAGGATGCTCCTGCTGTATGTACTGCATTTACTACAGGCATTTAATTGTGACCATGTCTGTTTTGTCTGTTTTTATTTGAAGATGTTAAATATCACGTTGTGTGCATGTTTCAGGTTGATGCCAGTGCAGCCAGTCTGAACTCAAATGATGCCTTCTTGCTGAAGATGGCTGATGGGCAGGCCTATCTATGGATGGGTAAAGGAGCAAGTGAAGAGGAGGAAAAAGGAGCTGAGTACATGAGTAAAGAGTTGAACTGCAGCAGCAAACGCATCATGGAAGGAAATGAACCAGGTCATCTTCTACATTTGACTTACATGCATAAAATTATATGTCTATCTAATTATCTGTCATCCTATGTTATCTCCCTGGAGAGGGTGGAGTGTCGATGATGTCAGCAGTAAAACCCAACGGTGAAATTGAAAGCAAACGTGACAACATGAGTGACAGCTGTGAAGCAATGAAACACAGTCAGTAAAACTGGTATCAAAATAAACCTGGAAGTTCAGCCAACATTAGTTATGGATGGCTTGTAGCACAGTGCAGGAGGCGTAGCAGGGTGTAATAACTAAACACAGAATGTGTGCATTTTATACCACAACACCAATTCCAAAAAAGATGGGATGCTGTGTAAAACATAAATAAAACACTTTATGACATATACTCAATTGAAAACAGTACAAAGACAAGATAAACAGTATGTATTCTATTTTAATGTGAATGTTTATAGTGTCCCAACTTTATATGTATATGTGTATGTGTATGTGAAAAAAAAAAAAATAAGAGTGAAGGAATAACATAAAATGGAGAGTCAAAAGCATGAAACACTGAGGCAAAATTTTGACATTTTAAAACCAAATTGAAATTAAATAGCTTGCTTTGTTTGGGGGAAAATCAGAAACATAAATGGACACACATATATGTTATATTTTTTTGTTATTTAGTGGCACCCCCTAGTGTGGCATTAATTCAACCAAATACCATCAGATGTCCATGACATTTAGATGGAGACTTATTATTTATTTCGATATACCCAATGAAATTTTGCACAAAGCAGTAACATCAGTGTTCTGTCAAAGGCAGAGCAGCCACACTGAGTCACACAGCAGTCAGCTACACAACACAAGAGCCACAGACTCTGAACAACAACTCACATCAGCTCTCCTGCTAAAATCTCCTTATCTAACTCACACATATGAACGCTTGTCTTGTCCTGAGCCACATTAACCAAACATTACCATGGAGAAGTGCACGCCTGACCACGACATGTCGGCTACAGTGCAAGTTTGTTTGCTCTCTGGTTCCCTCTGGTGTAACACTGCCAGCACTCTGCCAGCAGCTGACAATCAAACATATATAGAACATAGGAGATAGAAATTACGAGATAAAACTCTAATCAAACTTTTGATTAGACTTAATATTTTTACTTCTGTCATTTCCAACATTTCATCTTTTTTCTACTGGAAATGGGCTTCCACAGAAAACTGATAAAGTGTGAAACAATCTTAAACCAGTCAAGGTGGAAAAAAAGGTTTCAAGGCAGTCAAAGTGAAGTCTGCTCTTACAGCCTCTCTTCTGCAAACTCTAAGTCTGATTCTAATATAGTGTACATATAGTGTACAGCTCTGCTTTCACTGAACCTGTCTCCATGCTGTGTTCCCGCTGCAAAGGTCTACCTCAGTTTGTGTATTCTTCTCAAATCTCAGTGAGTCTTTTGTGTTGCAGCTGACTTCTGGGCAACACTTGGGGGGAAGACAAAGTACCAGACATCAGAAAGACTGGAGAGTCAGACCATGACTCACCCTCTCCGTCTGTTTGGATGTTCCAACAAGACCGGCCGGTTCACAGTAAGTATTTCATCCACTTTCATTTAGTTTTCTAGTACTGTGATTGGATTAGGCCAGCTATACATGGTGGGTGTTTTGAGCTGCTAGGTTACTTTGATAAACTTTATTAAAAATTTAACTTGTGAGTCAGCTCTTCTATCATCACTCCCTCACCTAAATTAGGCATCTTTAAAGCTCCAATTCTGCTATGCACTACTTTATTTGATTGCCTGCTTCAAATCCCAGATAGTGCACATTATCTTTTGAAACACATTTCTTCACAACACATCAGTTACCTGTTATATTCCTCATGTGAGGAATGGAGGCCCAGTCCAATCTGTGAGAAACACTGCAGTGTGTTAAATGGGATGTGGTGGAGCAGTAATCTAACTAGTGTTATCATATGTGCAGATTGAGGAGGTTCCTGGAGAATTCACACAGGATGACCTGGCTGAAGATGATGTGATGCTGCTGGATGTGTGGGATCAGGTAAACAGCTGTAGCAGATGTTAGATCATCTCTGGACAAGCAGAGCTGCCACTCTGATACAGGCACTCTTCTGTTGCAGGTGTTTGTCTGGATTGGAAAGGATGCCAATGAGGTGGAGAGGACTGAATCTGTCAGATCTGGTGAGCTGTTGGATTTTAAAAATATATTTGCTTCTTGACAGGTGGGGATTTTGCAGCTTATACATACAGCTGACTACAATTTGTACTGTGTTCACAAACACCTTCTCCAGTATAGTTTTGCTAGATTTAATCAAAAAAAGAAGACAAGAAAATAGTGGCCGACATTAAATAAAAGGTTTGTGGATGCAACAAGGATACGTACCTGTATCAGTTATCTGCACAC
Source organism: Chaetodon trifasciatus (assembly GCA_037975065.1). NCBI lineage: Eukaryota > Metazoa > Chordata > Actinopteri > Chaetodontiformes > Chaetodontidae > Chaetodon > Chaetodon trifasciatus. Next base: position 5,790,279 of record JBBMOE010000029.1, read on the forward strand.
TTCTGAAACACAGCAGAATAAAAAATGCTACAGCAAACAACACCTAGTTGTATTAACAATGTAAATTCAGTGCAACCCACAAACACACTGCCCAAAAAAATTAAGGGAACACTTAAATCACACACCTTTAAAGCTAACATGGTAAACGATTATTCAAGTTGAAAATCTTTACTGATGTGCATTATATAATTTGTTGAGAACAAAATGATGTAACGAAGGTCAGTGGAAACCAAAATTATCAACCCATTGAGGCAGGATTCAAAATCACACTGAAAATCTAAGTGAAACATTTAAATCACTGGCTGATCGAACTTGCATGAATTTCATCACGGCAACTAATAATGTGACTCAGTAGTGTGTATGGCCCCCACGTGCCCGTATGCGCTCCTGACAATGTCTGCGCATGCTCCTAATGAGTCGACCGATGGTGTCCTGGGGGATCTCCTCCCAGACCTGGATCAGGGCATTGGTGAGCTCCCGGACAGTCTGTGGCAGTACTTGGTGGCATTGGATGCACTGATACATAACGGCCCATAGGTTCTCAATTAGATTAACGTCAGGGGAATGTGAAGGCCAGTCAATGGCATCAATGCCTTCGTCATCCAGGAACAGCCTACACACTCTTGCCACATGAGGCCAGGCATTGCCCTGCACCAGGAGGAACCCAGGGCCCACTGCACCAGTGTAAGGTCTGACAATCGCTCTGAGGATTTCGTCCCGGTACCTAACAGCAGTCAGGGTACCATTGGCTATGACATAGAGGTCTGTGCAACCCTCCAAGGTTATGCCTCCACCGGATCATCACTGACCCACTGCCAAAGCGGTCATGTTGGCTGATGTTACAGGCAGCATAACATTCACCACAGCATCTTCAGACTCTTTGACACTTGCCACATGTGCTCAGTGTGAACCTGAACGTCGCACCAAGAAGCAGATACCGGTCCTGCTGCTGGGTTGATGCCCTTCTGGCCAGCTCTCCTTGTGTAATGGCCGGTCTCCTGGTATCTCCTCTATGCTCTTGAGACTGTGCTGGGAGACACAGCAAATCTTCTTGCGACTGCACGTGTGGATGTGCCATCCTGGAGGAGCTGGACTACCTGTGCAACCTGACTGGGCTGAGGTACCACCTCATGCTACCAGTAGTGACAAGGACACTAACAGAACTACAACTAGAGAAGAATCAGTCAGGAAGGATAAGGAGAGAGCAATTGTCTGTGACCACCACATGCAAAACCATTCCCTTTTTGGGGGCTGTTGCTTTTGCCTCTCCATTGCACCTGTTGTCACTTTCATTTGCACCAAAGCAGGTGTAATTGAGTCACAATCACTTGTGCTTCCTAAATGGACAGATTGATATCCCTGAAGTTTAACTGCAACCTTTTTATAGATGAATAAAGAAAAAAGAAATATGCAAAACAAAAAAGTTTTTTCTCTGATCAGTCATTCAATAAAAGAAATGTGACAAAGCCCAGTGGAAACAAATTCATCATGACGTATGCAAAATACATGACTCAAATGTAATACATCTCTGCAGAGATGAAGACAGCAGATCTGCACAAAGCGACGGGAGCCTCCTTCCTCCGAGTGATATATGGAACAATCATATTTCCATCATGTTATCCTCGTCTTTTTCTATTGTTAGAACTTTGACTGGTGCTCTTTACATCACATCATTGCATCCTCTTCTTCTGCAATGATTTCGTGGAACCTGACTGGAGAATCAGCATCAACTGTTTATCTTCATGTGCACGACCCCAGCTATTCATATAACAGCAGTGGAAAGAAACAGACATTGAATCGCAAACACAGCCACAATCTTTCCTCAACCACAACTAGGTGTTTTAGAAGCTCAAACCTAACAACACAGGTACATATCACCAGATCCCTGCTCTTCTGCTGTCTCGTATAGAAATGGAACACAAAAAAAGCTGCACGTGAACATAATCAACCAGCAGTTGTGTCTCCTCTAAAACATGTTTGCTAAAGAAAATAAGGTTTATATAAATATTTTTTGTAAGAGACAGGGAGACACTGAAAACCATTGAGCCACCAAGCTACAATCAGTTGTCAGCCGCATGGATTTATAATCCCTGGTCTGCAGGCAAGTACATGAGTAAGTTGAGAGTCCACAAAATGTCTAGATAACCATTGTTAGGTCTTTAACTCTTCTAACATCTTTCATTTTTATTTGTAGTTGAACATTACATCAGCACACATATAAAAACAGTTACCTCTTCCTGCCAGATGAGGTCACTACAAACATATGAAACTGATTTCAAGGAAGCACCGCCTCAGTGTAGCTTTGAGTGTTGTAACTGAGTCTTTGCCTCCTCTGCAGCCAAACAGTACATAGAGACTGACCCAAGTGGCCGGGACAAGCAGACTCCTGTGGTGGTGGTGAAACAAGGCCACGAACCCCCCACCTTCACAGGCTGGTTCCTAGCTTGGGACCCATCCCACTGGGACTCTGTCACCAGGAGCATGAAGTCCATGCGTCTTTAGATTCAGATTATATAGACATTTTGATTGAGGACAAACTTTATTATTCTCTTTAAAGAATTAATGTGATCAAGGAAATAAGTTCAATATGCTTGATAAATAGTTTCCTATGGCATTTTTATTGGAGATTGTGAGTGTACTTTTCTTTTACCACTCAGTGGCGCTCAACCCAAATGTACAACTCTTATGTTGACATGCTTATCTTGAGATACTGCATCTGTTGATGTGTGTGTTTTTGACAGTGGTTCCCAAACTGTTGAAATGTGGTAGGACATGACAGAAACGTTTCAACAGCTCGACAAGTGAAGAACATTAGATTTAACACATTCAACTCCAAAATATCACAATTAAGGATTATCCTAGCCACAACCTGTGGGACTGAGTGGCCTAGATACACACAGCACATCACACACACACACACACCCACACACATCTTAAAATTTCATGATTTACATTATGGGGACCTGCATTTTGTCCCCACAAGTACGATGAGTCCCCACAATGTGGCTGTGTACAATGTCACACAATGGGACTGTGGGCACACACACACACACACACACACACACACACACACACACTTGAGTGAATTGAATTGAACTAAATTGAAAAGTTTGGGAACTACTGGTCTTTAATTTGCTTTAAGAAATATTGTCGCTCCTCTGTGATCTCTTTAAAACATATTTTATGTTTGTTTTGTATCCAAAAATAAATAAAGATTGATACTGATCTTAACATCATTCAGTTTGAAGGAAAAGAAATGATCATATTTTCCGAGATGTTGAGCTATTTCTTTCCGTCAGTTATTTCTTCAGAACAGTTTATGTCCTGTGTTAGACAAAGTACAGCTAAAGCCTATTAGACAGTGTTGATTCTTTTTGGGTTACACATCCCTTTAATCCCAAATTGAACATTTGGAAGCACTGAATAAATGGCTTATAGCACACTATAATCTTGCTGCAAGAAGGTATGAGGGCGTGATTAAGTGATTATTAATGTAGTCAATGCCAGATTGGGCAATGCCTGGTTTGCCATAGATGGAACTCTGCTGTGTATCAGTCATAAGAAGATGGAGAAGACTTTAAAGAATGTTATAGATTCAAGACTGAACTGACTGAGGGGCAGGACCGAGAGAAAAAGGTACCATTACAAATATCTGTCTGCTAGTTAGCCACTATAGACTGCAGCATGGATTTATCAATACACAGGGCAGTTAGACTGCTGATAGTTCAGAGCCATGAGTCAGATAAAGGATCAATGAGTCAGGCAGACTAGACTAACATATTAAACTAAACAGCCCCTCTGCCCTGCACACTCAAGGAGATGGGGGGGGGGTGGCACATCAACAAGGGGGATGCATTTTGATCATTTTGCTAATAAGGGAGATGACACCCCCCCCAAATTGCCTACAGCTGTAAACAATTAAACAATTAATGCTTGTTGCTGTAATCATATTGAATAATATATGATTGAACAAAGCATTTATCAACTGTTTACATGCATGTTCAAATCATTTCAATTACTCTTGAACTCAAAAATAGAAGATGTTAGTTTAAGGTCCATTGGTGGCGTGAGGTTTGCCAGATATCAGATATCAGGGTAGCAAAGAGGAGCTACAGTGAGAGGCTACAAAACAACCTCTCAACAAACGACTCTGCAGCGGTTTGGAGAGGCCTGAAACACATCACCAACTACAGGAGACCACACCCCCACCCTGTGGAAAACCCCAGACTGGCAGATGAGCTAAACACCTTCTACTGCCGGTTTGAAAAGGACTCTTTCACACCTCACAGCCACACAAAGACCCCACCTGAAATACCCTCCCCCCTGCCCCTGCTCCCCTCACCCTCCCTAACGATCTGCGAAGAGGATGTGTGTCGACTCCTTCAGAGACAAAAGACCAGGAAAGCTCCAGGACCTGATGGAGTGTCCCCCTCCTGTCTGAAAGTCTGTGCTGAGCAGCTGACGCCCATCTTCACCCGGATCTTCAACCAATCCCTGGAGCTGTGTGAAGTGCCCTCCTGCTTCAAACGCTCCACCATCATTCCAGTCCCCAAGAAGCCCTCCGTCACTGGACTAAACGACTACAGGCCTGTCGCCCTGACGTCTGTGGTCATGAAAACATTTGAAAGACTGGTGTTGAGCCACCTGAAGGACATAACAGGCCCCCTGCTGGACCCCATGCAGTTTGCCTACCGGGCAAACAGGTCGGCGGATGATGCAGTCAACATGGGGCTGCAATTCATTCTGAACCACCTCGACTCCCCAGGGACGTATGCAAGGATCCTGTTTGTGGACTTCAGCTCAGCGTTCAACACCATCATCCCTGAACTCCTCCACCAGAAGCTCTCCCAGCTCACAGTGCCCGCCTCCACCTGTCAGTGGATCACCAGCTTCCTGACTGAGAGGCAGCAGCAGGTGAGGCTCGGGAGCATCACATCCAAAACCCGGACCATCAGCACGGGCGCCCCCCAGGGGTGTGTCCTCTCCCCACTGCTCTTCTCCCTCTACACCAACGACTGCACCTCTAGTGATTCTTCTGTGAAACTCCTGAAGTTCGCGGATGACACCACTGTCATTGGTCTGATCCAGGACGGTGACGAGTCTGCTTACAGACGGGAGGTGGAACAGCTGGTCCTGTGGTGTGGTCAGAACCACCTGGAGCTGAACCCGCTCAAAACAGTGGAGATGACGGTGGACTTCAGGAGAAACCCCCCCACACACACACCCCTTACCATCATGAACAATACGGTGTCTGCTGTGGATTCCTTCAGGTTCCTGGGTTCTACCATCTCCAGAGACCTCAAGTGGACCTACCACATAGACTCTGTAAAGAAGAAGGCCCAGCAGAGGTTATACTTCCTCCGACAACTCAGGAAGTTTAACCTGCCTAAGGAGCTGCTGATCATCTTCTACAATGCCATCATCCAGTCTGTCCTCTGCACTTCCATCACAGTCTGGTTTGGATCAGCCTCCAAACGGGACAGGACTGGTCTACAACGGACAATCCGGGCTGCGGAGAGGATCATCGGCGCGGAGCTGCCCTCTATCCAGGACCTGTACCGGTCCAGGGTCAAGAATCGAGCAGCAAACATCTCTGCTGACCCCTCACATCCGGGACACAAACTCTTTAAACTCCTCCCCTCTGGCAGGCGTTACAGATCACTGTACGCCAAAACCAGCCGGTACAAGGACAGTTTCTTTCCCCAGGCTGTCACTCTGTTGAATGGTTGACTTGTACTACCTCATATCACTTACTACCTCATATCATGCAACTTTGCACATTATCAGACCACTACTGCACTACTGCACTGTTAGTACCTCTCACCAGTTATAGTTTATAGTTCCATAGCCATAGTTATATCTTCTCCACTTAATTCTAGCTTTTTTTAGTTTATTTATTTATCTATTTTATTCTATTTTTATTCTATTTTGTAAATTTGTTAATTTGTGTCTTTCTGCACATGAGAGTGAGAAAACCGGAGTCAAATTCCTTGTTTTGTTTGCAAACTTGGCCAATAAAGCTGATTCTGATTCTGATTCTGATTCTGATATGGCCGGTGAACACAGGCTTCGGTCTCTGTTTAGGCAAGACGGCACCAAACCTGACAACCTTGCTGTGATGACAAGACTGCTGTGCCACGTTCTCCCAGAAATAGTTACAGCACATAGCTCCCACTAAAACCACTAATGATCATGTTTACACTTCTGTTTGAAGACACAGCATGTTAATCAATAAGCTTTGGAGGTGAATTTTTAGACAGAGCCAGACTAGCTGTTTTCCTTTGCTTCCAGTGTTTATGCTAAGCTAGGCTAACCACAAACTGACTCCACCTCTTTACTTAACACACAGACATCCATGTTCTTACCTCGCTCTCTGAAAGAGAGCTAATTTCAAATTATGTTCAAATATCTGTTATATGTCATTTAAATACTGAAAAATAGCGATTGTCCTGCACTGTGGCTTCACGTATTTGGTGTAGCTGAAAAACTGCTTCAATGATCACATCAAAAAAGTCCTCATGCAAGTCTTTACACTGGCTTTTAACATGCCAGAGAGCTATAGGTGAGTCTATCACTCAGTTGTTGTGTGGTATGGGGTTAGTGCCATCAGTACAGGAAATAGGCTGTTCCCCACAGAGGACTGGCCAATTAAAGCCAATGCAAAGACTGCCTGTTAGACAGTGATGCTTTGACTGACACCAAAAAACCCAATCAGCATGTTAAAAAAGTAGCTACGTTCTTTCATTTGTTATTTCAGATGACACATTTTTTTGTCTTTCCATAGTATGCATGAATTAGTTTTTTTAACATGTGAAGTGGAATGTCATGATGTTTAACTAAAATAATACACACACAGTTTTGTTGCAGCTACATCTACGGCGTGCTTCTATTTCTGTGATGGCTGTTCTCGGGTTTGTTGTGTGGTGCTGGGAAAAAGCTTGATCGCTCACTGCTTTGCTGATATGCAGTGGGTGGCCAATCAGGTCTGTCACAGCTCCAGTCAAGTGAATGACAGGTTTCAGAAAACCCACCCTGCACACACCTGTTTTTAATAAAAACTGTGTTGAGTTCTGGGTATTTTGGGGCAGAGGGCAACATTTAGTTTCACATAAATCTTCAGAAATGGCTCACAGAGCTTCCAAATGACCATTGCTGCTGTAGTATAGTGAAAAAAGGTTATGAGCGAGTTAGGCGAGTTTTAAGACCTAAAGTTAAATGTGTTATCAGTTAAGAGCTGTTCTTTGCATTGTATCTAAAAACGAATGGGTCAGAATTAGAGGACTGGTGACAGGAAAAAGGGAGGCATTAAAATAAAAGCATCGCCTGGTGGCCTCAATTCTGTCCACTACTTTTTTGGGGGGTTTGCTTCTGAGTGACAGAAACAGGTGACGTGCGTGAGCGTGCGTTACTGCTCGCTCACGTGTGCTCGTGACCGCGGCAGGCGTTGTTCACCGCCAATCAGACCGCGAAATGGGGCCGTCAAGTTAAAGAATGTTAGGCAGAATGAGACCAGAACAACCATCATTTTTCTTTCGCAATAAAACGATTAAATAAGTTATTAAACAAAACAACTGGAGTGAACAGTGAATACTTCAGGAACAGTCCTAAAATAGAATGACACCAGATGTTTTGGAAGGGAACTGAAGGAATGTGTGTGTGTGTGTGTGTGTGTGTGTGTGTGTGTGTGTGTGTGTGTGTGTGTGTGTGTGTGTGTGTGTGTGTGTGTGAGAATTGAAAGTAGTTCTCCAGCAGCCCAACAAAGACTTATTTTGAAAAACGATAGCGGAAATCGTATTGTTTACTCCATCCAGCTTGGCGCCGCTGAGGATCAGATAGGAAGTCCTTACAGCTGAACGTCTCAATGGGTCCGAGGACATGATTAGAGCGACAGGCAAAAGCACAGCTCCTGAGGACATTCTGTCAGTTTGTAATGGACTAACATTCTTTTCAAAGGTAAGTTTTCTATGACGCTACTGTGAAATGTGCTTTTCAACGTAGATCACATCGTGATAACTGCTGTCAAAATGACATTTATCGTAAATGGTAGCCTAAATGTATTTCCCTGAAAGAAACTGTTCACCATCCCTCTGTGTTGCCATGTAACGGTAACGTGTTGTATGTATGTAAATGTGCAGGCCTGGCTGACAGCCCCACTGGGCCCAATAAAGCCAGTTTAACTTTTATGATTTTTCAACACTTGTTGGCACCGTAGCCTAACGTCGAGCCCGATCTGAACTAGCATAGGACCGAGATGAATTAGGCGCCAGACTCCATTTAAAAATCTCGAAAATTAAGACGGCTGACTCACTTCAAATAAAAAGCTAGCATTACCTGTTGTATTTGATATGAGTGAGGATATTTCTTTAATCCCCAAGTGAACGAATCCCCACAATTAAATTCAGGTTAAATCTAATACATCAAGTAGCTTTGAATTTCAATATAATGTGCACTTTGACAATTCACCTGTTTACGGTGTGCTCTGTCTCCCTCAAGTAACATGCAGTGGGCAGGGCGGGAGCGGTCACTGTAACCAATTTTGAAAGTCGCGAATTTATTGCAATTTAAAACTTGAATGCAGACCATATATATGCCGAATTTATCAGAACAACTTGGTGATTTATTACATGTGTTGATTTATGTTTTTGCAATATGCGTGTGTTTACTGATTCGCAAGGCTTTATTAATGTAGGGTTTTTTAAAATAGAAATTCGCTTTGTCCTTTCAGCATAAGAGACGTATGTTGCCGAGCAACACCTTTTTTAGAGCAACATCTCCATGTCATTCTGCTCTGTTGTTAAAATTGTCCTCTTCTGATCTGTTCCTGTCACTGAACATTGCATAATTGGTTAAATCTGGGATTTCGGTAAAATTCAAAAGCCTTCATCCTGTTGTTGACTGAGTCACGCACTGAATAGAAATTAGCGTATGAAATCCCTGCTGGCTGCTGCGGCGCTACATGTGCAAATGGGCTGCGATCCACCCTGCTGTTTTATTTTTCATTCATCTCTCACTGCCAGGATAATGTGAGGATGTGTAGTCCAAGGGGAGAGGGGGATATAATCACTTGTTGGGTGTTAGGTCTTTTGTAAAGCAATGGAGTGTTGGGTGTTTGTGTGTACTCATTATGCATACCCCCACCCCCCACAGGCTCCTGCTGCAGTCCCTGTGGAATAAAAGCAGCCTGGTCAATATTTGGTGACGGTCCTTCCTGCTCTGTATACCAAGATGGGGAATGGATTATCAGATCATCACTCCATCTTCCCCTGCCTGCCCTCCTTCCAGGCACTCCACATTGTCATTCTAGGACTGGACTCTGCGGGGAAGACCACTGTACTGTACCGCCTGCGTTTCAATGAGTTTGTGAACACTGTCCAAACTAAAGGCTTTAACACAGAGAAGATCAAAGTGTCACTTGGAGGTAGCCGACGGACAGCATCCTTCCACTTCTGGGATGTAGGTGGTCAGGAGAAGCTGCGGCCTCTGTGGCGCTCTTACACACGTTGTGCTGATGGCATTGTGTTTGTGGTGGACTCGGTGGATGCTGAGCGCATTGAGGAGGCCAAAACAGAGCTGCACAAGATCACTCGGCTGGCAGAGAACCAGGGCGTGCCAGTCCTGGTGGTGGCTAACAAACAGGACCTGAGGAATTCACTCAGTCTGGCTGAGATGGAGAGCATGTTGGCTCTGGGAGAGCTCAGCACTGCCACACCCTGGCACCTTCAACCTGCTTGTGCCATCATCGGTGAGGGACTACAGGAAGGTCTGGAGAAGCTGCACGCCATGATCATGAAGAGGAGAAAGATGTTACGGCAACAGAAGAAGAAGAGATGATGTGCTACCAGTGGAAACTATGAAATATGAGCTGGACCCAAAGCTTCATCAAAACTAATGCGAGCTGCGTACAATGATGGCCCATTGTGTCAAGTCATTTGGCTGCCCTCTCATTGGCTGAGTTTGATCCTTCCAATGGAAACGTTTGTTCAGGTCAGCCAGTGTTTGGCTGCCACAGAGCACAGTGGGATTGATTTTACCCCATGGACTGGATGCCAACAATCCTGTCAGCAACAAGTCATTCTAAAGGATGTCCAGTATCATGCTTTACAGCAGCAAGATATGAAGTTTACACTGAACACTTTAAAGTGGACAATGAGCTCGAACTTGTCTATTTTCTGTTATTTGTTAAAAATATGTGCTGCTTATTGTTCAAAACAATCAGTCTTTATATTTGTATTCTACCAAAGCTTGTGTTGAGATGGTTGGCAGGACAGTAGAGCAAACTGATCAAAGTTGCATATGTCAGTATTGTGACAAGTATTTTGTATCCATGTGGCACAATCAGAGTTTGGTTCAAAAGTTTACATGAAGAGTAATGACTCAGTAAGAGCAGGATGCACAATGGCCCTAAATCAAGCTAACACTGTTCAAATGGCTGTTAATAATGGAAACAGTTATTCAGTTGTTTGGTCGTAAACCGACCTTCCTGCAGCCAGATATTCTGAGCACAGCCACACTGATAGTAGAAAATGTAAATCTTTCTAATCTAACAGTACATTTTGGTGTTAATCCTCCTGAATGAAAAGGGGCAAGGATTTCTTTCTAGAGTCAACACTTTATACCAGTATGATGTCAACAGCAGAATGGGGGAGATGCCCAGTTCCCCTCTGATAGACCAGAATGCAGTGCGGTGTTTGGCGGGCAGGACATGGCTGCTTATCCCTCCATGCCAGACTGGGACCTTTGTTTCAGTAATTAATGCATTACCTCTACTACATGAGTACCACTGTAATGTGTGTGTACAGACCATACAACACTTGATAATTACAAGTAGCAGTAAAATTAATAAATGTAACATTATTGATTAGAGCAGGACCAGTAAATCTGAACAGCCTATAGTGTGTCATGTTTATACTGCTTAATTGCAGATATATCAGTGTCAGTGTATTTAACGACTGTTAAGTATGAGCTGTACATAGATGCCAAAGATATGGTTCAGGTAAATTAAGAGAAAACATAAAATGTTTATGTCAAAAAATGATTATCATCTGATATATTGTTATTGGAAATTCTTTAACTCACAAGTTTATCAATATCGTTATGACCCTCAAAAATCCAATATCCATTTGGCTCTATTATTTATTGCATTGGTGAGGGAACATTAGCTTGCTAGCAAGGCTGGGTATCATCTGAAAATTTTTAGTGCCAACATCAAAATGATACTTTTCAATAAATGACTTTTAGGAATACAAACACATTTTTGTACCAGAATCTTTTTCATTTAACAAAAGAAACCAAAGTGCTCATATTTTAAGCATCTAAACACAAGCAACCATATGGCCTAAGTAAGATGTCTAAAACTAACAGATTTATTTAAATTAGAAACTGTTTTATCACAGGTTGAGCTATAACCCAGATTAACATCTAAAGTTTACCTTTATTCAATGATTTTGTGTCATAGGTGTAATGCATTAGTAACTATGATAAAAGGTCCCGTAGATGGCTCCATCACAGAATCACATAGGAGCAAATTGAAGGAAAGTGGAAGCTCCAAAACAGAAAAATAGTTCATCAAACAGATGATTTCAACAACAGGCCAAGAGCTCTCCGTTTTGTGTGGCTGTAGAAGGCGGGGCTCTTTGGCTGGGCGAAGCTGTGACTTCATCAACGTCATAGCTCCCTGTAAATGTGTCTTGTGTTATTCAGTTGATTGACAGGCCCAGTTGGCTCAGCGGGAATATTCCTCAGCTGCCTGTCGAGCGTCTGTCTTCAGAGACGGGCTGGTGTCAGACCCAGCCTCACCTATGTCTGACGACACACTCACATGTTCAGCAGAGCCAGCGTTTGAATGCACTTTATAGGTCCTTTTCCTGACGTTCAAAAGGAACACTGACAGAATTCTGTATAATTCTGAAACTGGACGAAATGAAATATTGCTTCAGAAGAAGCGTTTTACATACAGTATATAAAGATTATGTTGCCAGGTTTCACTCTCCCACTCTGGCAGAGTCTTCATAGGTATGTGTTTGATCCACTTTGTTCACTTGGAATAAAGAAACAAAAGGACAGTGATGTAGTCGGTGTTGTGTTTGTTTATCTTATCAGTGTAGCCCCTGATCAGGTCAGAGCACTGAACTGCTGGTTTGTTCCCCACGTTGGTTTATGTTTAACTGACAAACTGTTCACAGCAAAAGAAGATAAAAGGCTGAGTCAGGGCTGCTTTTTAGGGAATCTAAAGTGCAGTTCCTGGAGTTTACGTATGCAGTCAATCTTCTACACTGTGTACCAGTTTAACCTCTCCGGACCCTCAACTTGAGTTTGTTGCATCATTTTGAAAATTCAAATCAAAGATAAAGGGGGAGAAACACTGTTTGCATTTATATTAACAGCAAACCCAGAGGGACATAGCGCAACGTTGCTTTAATCCAAATGATCTGCAGTGTGCCCTTCATATCAACGCCTTACCAGAATTAACTGAAGAAGGCTGTGAGATGTTTGGCCCAACAGCTAGTAATTGGACCTTTGAGCTTCCATATACTGTTCCCAAATGTCAAGAATGAACTTCCATGCTCAGAAAGTGAATTAATAAGAATTGAGTTCATTCTCGATCTTGAGAATAGTACTTTGATCATGAAAAATATCTATAAGGATATGAAGTACCTTGAGTTTGTGTCTGAACTTTGCCAGTCAAGCTAGTGACCAGTGTTACCAGGTGCCAAAAAACAAATAATGTGCTGAGCTTTGCAGATGAGCAGTGAGTTTGCAGGGCTGCAGGACACAGGACAAAAGATGAAACATGCCTTCCTATTATGCCAATTTATTAAAAACTTATGCAAACAATGATTATTGCACATCCAGCAACATTGCTGCTGAAGTGGAAGCTACAAAGGTCTTGGGATTGCAGGAACTGGTGCTTATAAAAACTGAAATATTAAATAAAAGATTTGTGGTTAAAGATTGACCATCCACCGCCGTCTAGACAAATGAAGTGGATTGCATGATGTGATCATGATAAAGTTCCAGTGGGGTTTTTAGTGATTTGAATTTTTTTTTGTAAATATCAGTGTCCTGATCTCCCTTCAGGAACAGCTCTGTACAGCACAAATTTTCAAGATGATCCACGTGCCTCATGGATCTTTTTGACTGAGGTAACCACGTTTAACATAAAAGCAATGCCATATTAAACTGCTAGGATTTTGAAAGGAGTTTGGTGTTAATTCTGTGCAGTTTCTCTCAGTGACAGACAATGCAAACCAGTGGCTTTCTTGTGCTTTGCTGTTGTGGTGTTCTGTCAGTTTTGTATCAGTGTTCAGTGTGTTTTGAGAGGCGTGAGGACAGTTCTTGTTCAGACTGGGTCTGCTCTGAGAACAATACCAGGCACAAACACACGAAGGCAGAGGATTAGGGTGACAGGGTGGGGGGTGGGGGGGGCACATCAACTGTTATGGACTCATTTCTTTACACGCTGTTCTCCTGTTTGGGGATTCTGGTGGGTCTTGAGGCTGAATCGTGCCACACCAGCTGGAGATAATTGGGGTGAAACTGGCACATATTGTAATTGTTTCACAGATAATGAAATATGTGGGCAGACTGGCTTCCCACTATGCTCAGCTGAGTCCAACAACCTCAAAAGGAATTTCAAATGGGGAGTTATTTATGCCCATTTTTAATAAGCTTGTGATTGTTGGAGCTGTTTTTAAACTTAAAACAACATTGAGAGAGACTTTTTTTGATAAATGTCTTAATATATTTTTCACCATCATGCTTTCAGGATATATCATGAACAGTTAAATGATGGATGGAATAGTAGAAATCTTCATTAGGGATTGACTGTGAACACAGTTGGTCCACTGCCCTTCCTGCATCTGCAGCATCCTTCCTCCACAGCAATATGGCTGCATGCCCGGTGGCCCTGTATATTTTCCATTACACAAAGCTCACACAGGGCTGGGTGGTGTGCCAGGTTAAGCCTCTCCCTCTTCCCATGGATCTTGGCTGGGGGATGACCAATATGCTTTAGCACAGTGACAGAAGGGGCTTCAGGGGTCACTTGTTCCCAAACATCCATATCAGCCCGCCTGACTTCCTGGAACTGTACCAAGTTCTGGGTGGGACTCCTGACTTTGATCCTGGACTCTAATTAACAGTGGATTAGTGTGAGAGCAGGGGGACCAGCTGAGATGCAAGATACTGTTTGTTTCAACATCTCCAGCTTGGACAGGTATATTTGAATGTTACCATGGATCTGCAACACTGAAGGAGGACATTACAATCTTTTTCTATGTACACCATAGTGACATCTTTTGGTCTCACAGATCCATAGTTACATTTACCTCTGAAATGTGGCACTTTGAAAGACTGGCACGACTTAACAGTAAACAGGAAAATACCAGTTGAAGTTTGGGATCTTCTTAAAAGTACATGCAAAATGACCAAGAGAAGTTTCCAGATTTTTAAATCACTAACACTTTATCAACTTCATTTTCATCTGGGCCTCCTCCCATTATATGCACTACCTCCAGTTCATTCTGATTTACTTCCCACTGCTTGACACCCCAGACTAGCTTTCAAAAATGTGGTTCATGTTTGTATGAAGTATATAAATGGCTGTAGAAAACAATGTACTATAACACAGAAAATGAGGCAGCCTAGGTAATTTCCAGCCAACTGCAGAGTAAATCTGAGTAAAGATTCTAATAATGTACATTTTGGTGAAACAAACAGCTTTGTGTCATACCCAGAGTCCAATCTGTAGTGTTTACCTCTTATGTGTCACATATGGGAGACCCTTAACTTGAAGTGATTTGAATTAAATGAAGATTGCATATATCTAACACTATGTTTCAGTAAAAGTGAACCCCTTCAGATTGTTTTACTCACATGCATACAAATTTAACAGAGATCAGGTATCTGCTGAAATGACCTTAATCAAAGACAGGGCTCTCGTGTGAGTTTCTTGTTAGATCTAGCCTGAGAATTGATTTTTCTTCTTTGAATCAGTGTAATCATTTTATTTCTAGCAAGGAAACATTATAATGGTTAGTTAGCTTTCTGACAAGTTTCAAAATGGAGTTGTCTTTAAAAAAAAAGCACTGGTATCAGCCTTAAGAAACCCATGCAGGCTGGACAAACCTTGTCCCAGTCCACTGTATGCTGCTTGATCTCCAACATTAGAGCTTTTGTAGAATGTAAACTAAAGCAGGAGGTCATTAAATATTTCAATAAAGGAAGGTGGAGCAGATCTGAACCTTTCACTTCAATAGCATCTCCTGCTCTTGACAGTCAGACGCAATAAAGCTACAAAATTAGCATCATAGACAGAAAGACACAACAGGATCTTTTCGTTTTCCTCTCTATTAACATTTCTACCAACATGCTTGTGTATTTCAGTCACATTCAGTTGTCCAGTCTTTGATCTCTTGCTCTCTTACAGCTGAGGAAATGGACTTTGAAAGCACAACCATCCATCTGAAGAGTGTGTATTCAGCGGGAGGGGTGTGAATGTTTCAGGGTTTGTTCAAGCTGATTGATGACTGTGTGAACGGCTAATCTGATCCCTGTTCAGTGTGAGCTGTGAAGGGTGTATACGGTGAGGTCGTCAGAGTGGAGGACAGGATATGGTGATAAGGGAAGAGGAACCACTCCCTGCCTGCCTCGGTTTTCTGAGAAGAGCCTGGCTGTCTGCCACTGCAACCCCACCCCCAACCCAAGCCTCACACAACACTTGAAGACTAAGTGGAGATATGGGGGGGGACACTTTTTTCTGAAGTAGACAGTTTTTTCAACTACTGCCAACAAAGTCAAAGGTGTCCACTTCTGTGTAGATTGCAGTGAGATTTACTGGAAACTCCCGCAGAACAGAGAAAGAATGCTTTTAATTTCAACAGTATTGTGACATTTCCAGTAGAACCATCCTCAGAGCAAAGGTTTAGTTTTAAGACCTGAAAGAAGACTAAAATGTTCCATCCAGAAATGGTCTCTGGAAATCATTCTACCTTCTACCTTCTCCAGAATGACGTCAGGTGGACAGATACCACATTTGCTACTGATTAGTTAGAGCCAAACCAATGGAAAACAATATGGTAATCCATTATTAGGCTCCATTTTCTTGTCAAAATTCTCTACTTCATGTGTTTTTATTTATCATATAAATTTCCTTTTCACATTATTGTGTTGCATTTCTTTTGTGTAGGATCCTCACCGTGTAAATCAGAGACACGCAGTATGATTTAAACATGCTCATTCCAAGTATGTTTACAACTTCATATGCTCACCAGCTGTGTCATTAAGTGACGCTGAACACTCTAAACATCCAGAGAGCAGGGAGCAGTCTGTATTTGGACTTGTTGCATAATCCTGACCTTTGTAAGCCTTTCCACTGTTGCTTTCTTGTATCTCTGTTTAAACAGAACAAGCTGTCATCTCTATTTAAAGTGATTCAAAGGTACTTTGAAGTTTAAGATGAAACCTCCAACCGCCCTGCTTGTTTATTGTACCTGTTCCAGTCCCTGGGCTGTTTCTGACCCCAGTGGAAAGAGAGTTGTATGGCTGAGAGCCTCGAAGTCAAAGCAAAGCTGGTTTCCCACTAAGACTTTCAGTAGAAAGAGGGAGGGGTCTCTCTACTGTGCCTGTTTTTGGTCAGGGGTTCATGAAAATGACAGTGGTGGGAGTTGTGACAGTCCCTACACTATAACAAAAGCTACATTTAGCCACTTTTACAGGATTCAAATTGGTGTCGTTCCTCAGTAAAGCTCACACTTGACTGACTTTCCATCTGTAATTAAACATTGTTATGGTCTGTTTGATGTGCCATCTATGAGATAAGAACAGCTGCCAGGAAAATGGCTGCAGAAAAGACTGCAAAGGGCAAATGTGCTTCAAAAGATATCAGAGTCTTATAACACAATTTTTGCATTTGCTATCCACATTCTTGTTGATGAGGAAAAAATGAGTTTGTCTATAAGATTGCAACATTTGCACATTTCCCTGAACATTATTTTTTTCCTGCTGGAAATGGGCTTCCATAAAAAAAAAGTTATTGAGACATAAAGATAATGAAATAGAAATATATTGACTCAATGCAATCTGGAGTGCAGTGATATAATTGAAATTGTTCAAAATGTCCCAGACTGAAAAATTAGCAATATAACCCTGTAAAACTGAGGCAAAACTCAATTTATAGCAGAACTAATAGTTGTGACAGCAGTTTCGATATTGAATTAAATCAATTTATTTATCAAATTTATAGAAAATAAGTAGACATGTCTCAATACACTGAGTACTGATAACTCCTGAAAATGATATGACTTTTTGTCTTTTTACTATCTTCTAAGCTCCAAATAAGCCATTTACATACACTTTGCTCATGATTGCTGTCTTTAAATATCATACACAATTGCCAATATTCCTGTATTCCCATTCCTGGGTCATTTGTGTGTGTAGCAGTATGTAAGTTGTTCATAAAGTACTGTCACCCACAACAAGCACTTCTTCACAAACTGTTGTCTAAGCCAGTCAGATCAGCAATACTGTGTATCAGGTACACATTCCCAAATGTTCCCTGTGGGGGATTAATAAAGTGTTATCTTATGTTATCATGTCAGTGCTCTATAGAGACCCAGATCAAACCCATTTTTGATTTACCTATTCATACTTACTCCCCAAACCCCTCACAATTACGCTTCAATTTATTTTTCCTAGCAAGGATGATCTTCCACAGACTATCATAAGCTTCATGGGCATGTACTATATCCCATAGACTCTGTAGATGATAGATCAGTCTGGGTGGTAGTTATGAGCAGTATAAGTATTTCCTGTGTAGAAATAGATTGGCAATCGTGTACAGTTTGTAACTAAAGTTATGTCTCAGCCGAGCTTAGTTTGAATCCAATCACAGTTCGTTGATCCTGATTTTGCTTTCCTGCTGGTACAGTGTAAGCTTCTCTGCAGCTCAATAAGGACCTCATCAGATTATACACATGGACTGTGAGCAGAAATGGCATGCATGATAGTCTTGTGGAGTTTCAGTCTGTTTCAAGTCAAAAATTATGTGAAAGTAGAAGATGCCACCTAAATATCAATTCAATGTAG
>JBBMOE010000029.1:5808608-5946471 GCA_037975065.1 Chaetodon trifasciatus
TATATATATATATATAGATAGATAGATAGATAGATAGATAGATAGATAGATAGATAGATAGATAGATAGATATAGATTTGAATAGGTACTTATGTATACATACACATAGATAACACATTCACATGTTTCATTAAAAGGTTACTATTGTTTTGAGCTGTAAACACAACACTGACATATCTCATAAAGTTGTAATGGCTAACTTGTTAGCAAACAGTTGTCTATTGAACACCAGCAGACAGAGATCATTCCTGTGGAGTTGTAAAGTTGCGGGACAGAAAAATAAAGTAATAAGATGGCAGATGATGTGCAGTGAATGTTCAATATTGTTGTGATTTACGTGTAATCTTATCTACAGTTTAATTATGATTAAATATATTGTTTAATTTCATCAAAGAAGTGTTGTGACTATGGACAGTTATTATGCATCAAATTAAAAACACCACTCAAGAAAACATATTATTGTATGGTAACAGGATATCATTAAAAATCTTAGAATTGTTGTTAATCCATTTGTTATCACCATATTATTAAAGATCATTGATCATGTTCTTTCTTTCTGTCATTTACACTTAGATTACTTTTCACAGTTTGCAACACAGCATGAATTTAAATGATCTTAATCCGAAGTTGTGCAACAACACATTTTAAGTAAAGAAATTGGCACCAAAGACAAAAACACAAAGAGACAACAGAATACATCAGAGAGACATCTGGCACAAGATATTTTATACCTCAGAAAACTTTTCCAAGGGTGTCTGAGGTATATTTACTTTTTGAGAGCACAGAGACAATACAACTCTACTCTGTTTCTTAGTGAACAATTTCAAGGTAGTCTCCTGCCGTCAAGGCGAAACAGTCTCAATAAGTAAATTCATATGCTGGATTAAATAATTCAGACAAGGATGGTGCAAAACACACAGCACATTCTTCTTTTATTTTTGACTGTTTTGCTCTGTGCAGGTTGCTTCACCCCAGCCCTCGCCCTTGTTTTGCTAAAACACAGTGTCACTGAGGCAGAATCTAATTAGAAACAGCCCAATAAAATTCCAGCTGTCATTTGTAAATGCATCTGTATTCCTTCCAAGCTGTTACATAACTTGGCTTGTGTTCTGCACAGATGCTGGAAGTCGTTTCTGTCTTTGTCCTCCACACAGATCCTGCTCTCACGTTTCCACCAACCTTACATAATCTTTATTTATCACTGCCCTGTTCCTCTGCCTGAATATTTCAACAGAAAATGACAGGTTGAAGAAGGCACTCTGCTTCAAGTGCTGTTTAATCTTCCACTTCCCTCCTCAACCAATGGTTCATCTCATGTGCCACAGACTGTAGATGCTGCCTACAACTGAAGTCTGCTCAGTAACAGTGAAGTGTGGCACGATAATCTGGGCAGATGGGCTTTTATTTCATTCTGTGGTTGACACACTTCTGTACTTACTGCTTGTCATACTGGAGCTCAAGAGGCAGAGTGGAAATTATTCATATACTGTATAAAGGAAAAATATCTGTATGCTGCTTTTGTTGGCACAGCCTGGTTTACACAGAGTTCTGCAGCAGGGTGGGTGGGATGATGGGGCTGAGGGAGGGGGCAGGGCTAACAGGGAGTCACTACTTGATGCTTCATTAGCACCTCTGACTGACATGCTGAGAGTGCTGGGAGCTGAAATCCCCTCAAGCTAGGCCAACTGTTTGAACAGACTGATGTGTTGCCCCGGCCCCCTTTAAAGGACGTAACAAATAAAACACACCTGGAACAGCTTACACACTTGCTAATGTTTGTTGGATCTGATGGGTCTGACTTGTGTCCTCTCTCATGTCCTCTGAAGAAGGTATATGGTCTATTAAAAGGCTGAAGTTGCAGCTGTGATAACAGCTCCTAATAGAAAATTACTGACAGGCAAACCTTTCTATGGGGCAGTTTCTCGAAAAGAGCACTCATCTAACCCAAGTACTGCACTCCTATAACAGTGTCAGACTATGATGATCAGTTAAAAAAAAAAGAAAAAAAAAAGGATCAAATTTGATGCAGCACAGATATCTTTTTCTTATTCCATGCATTGTTCTTTGTCAAAACCTTGCACCTATATTACCCACAATTCAGTCCAGCAGTTTGGAACAGATTCCCAAAAAGCCTGCACTGACTTATTGACCTAATTGGTGTTCAACAGAGGTGACACTTCATTTGAAGGGGTGTGCATATAGCTGACATGACATAGTCATAACTATGACATGATGTCTGCCATGAACATGAAGGAGTGTTTCTGAATGTTTCAGACTAATGTCATGACATGTTATTTAGTCAGTTATGTCAATTTTAATGCTAAGTTGATATTGTTTGAGACATAATATTAACCGGGAAATGTGTCAGAAACATGTCATAGCAGGACTGATTATCAAACTTAAGAAGCTATTTAGCTTTATGTATTAACTTATGCGTTAGCATTACATTAAACTCAGTGGCTGTCATGATACCTTTATAATTGTGTCATGAATAATTTACTGGACCACAACTTAAGTGGTTCAGTTTGAACTAGTTATTAAAATGTCACTAAATGTTATAAGGCCAGTTTGATGACAGGAGGTACATGAACTTTACTGAGGTGATTTACAGAGTTTCCAATTCACTTCAATTCAGTGTTATTTATATAGCTCGAAATTACAACAGAAGTTGTCTAAGGACACTTTCCATATAGAGCTGGTACAGACCAAACTCTTTATCAACAGAGACCCAACAATTCCCTCATGAGCAAGCGCTTGGTGACAGTGGTGAGGAAAAGCTTCCTTTTAACAAGCAGAAATCTCAAGCAGAACCAGGCTCTGGGTCAACCATCTGCCTCAACCGGTTGGATGAGAGAGAGAGAGAAAGAGAGAGAGAGAGAGAGAGAGACAGACAGACAGACAGACAGACAGACAGACATGAAATCACAGTAACAGTGACAGTTCTAATAATAGACTCTTAACTATATTTAGTATGTATAGCATAGTATATACAAATATGTTATATTTATGTATGTGATATATGTACATATTGGGAACAGACAGTATGTAATACAGCACTATGAATGTAATAATAATCGAAGTATGACCAATAGTAGTAGCAGTTGCAGGGGACGTCAGGCAGGGCCATGGCAGGAGGAGCTATAATCCACAATCCAGGTTCAGCCACTGTCCATGGGAACCTGCCAGATGACAAAGCACAAAGACTCCAGGGAAGAAGCTAAGTTAGTAACATGCCTTGGCAGGACATGAAAGCATGCATATGGACAGGGAGAGAAGAACAGAGGAGCTTGGTGTATCTTTGAAAGTCTCCCAACCATCTAATCCTATAGCAGCATAACTAAGTTGTGGTCCAAGGCAAGCCTAAACCAGCAGTAAGATGAGAGTCAATTTTTCTGGATTGTATAAGCAAGCCAAACAAGGAGGACATGTTTTGGCCTGGTATGCAGTGAGGCTCTTTTTGGACCTTTGGAGGTAGCGGCCCAAAGTTTGCAAAGCAAAACCTTTACTGCTTGTGCAGTCCTGGAGTATGGATATTGGCTCTAAGGTAGAATAATGTGGTAAGGAAGCCTGTGGGCAAAGTTAACACCTGTGCAACCCACAACAATCTTGAGATGCTCCCTTCCTTCAGATTGAGCAGAACTCCGGCCTGAACCTCTGCTGCTGGATTCAGGGGTGGCACAGTGGAGGCCCCAGTTCGTTGAAGCCCTCAACTGAAACAGAGTTACTGTAAGTCAAAGATTTGGTCAAGAGGAAATGAGAAGCTCTGTCCAAGAGGTTGCTGAATTTCTCTCAGATGCTTACACCAATGCCATCACTAGCTGGTAATATAAGAGGTCCAGTTTCAGTCAGGACAAATCATATATATTTTTTTTCTTTTTGCTGAGCAACAGAGAAGATAAAGTGATGCATCAGTGCTGTGTGACCTAGAGTCAGTCACTGGAATTTGACTTCCCCATGTGGGTCTATGTAGCACTGAGGATGCAGGATCACATCACCACACCTTTGAGTGTGTTCAAAATCCTTTTGGGTAACAATTTGCTTGAATCTCATGTAACATGCAGCTTCATTGTTGTATACCAGATTCATCATGTAATGCAGGTCCAGTATCTTGTGAATTCATATTTCAGTCTTATCCTCATTATGAGCTTGGAAAACTTAAACCTTGTAGTTTGAATCTACCCTCTTTTACTGTAATATAAAATACAGTGTATTGTTGTTGGTATCATGTTCATGTCTGTATGAGAGTCAGGTGTATTAGGTAATTATTTTGAAGTTTAAAGGTTGTGTCTTGGTGCTGTTGCCAGCAAAAACGCCTTTCTTCAAACACAGTGTCCTCATCCAGCCAAAATATTATTCCCCCCAGATTTCTTACTCTCCAGGATGTGATATCTGGTTGTTAGTGCCAAGAACACTTGGATAGACTGCAGACCTATCTTACTGAAACACAGCTGCATCCTGTTGGAGCCGCTTCAACCATTTATACCACCATCACCACACAGAGGATCACACACTGTAGGTAATCTGCCTGCTGCAGAAATATACTCACACACTTCCAGCTCCCTCAGTCTGACCAGCACACATGATTATTATCATCTGAGACTGAGCTTTCATGTGCATCTCTTTGTCTTTGTCCTTGTTTCCACTGCATGGTATGGCTCAGCTCAACTCATTTTTGTTACCAGGTACTTTTCTGGATTTCATTTTCCATTGCAGATAGTACCCTCTAAGTGAAGGTGGGATTCTTAGCTGATCGTCATAGCAACATGGCGTGAAACTGCTGTGGCATCAACTTACACATGACGCAAACACAGGGACAATGGACAATATTGAAGGGATGGTGTTATATACCAGTCATGGTTTCATTATTATGTGTAAATTATGTAAATCTTCAAAAGTGAATGGTAAAAAAAAAAAAAAAAAACCTTGTCTGCCACAGTTGTAGTGCATAGTGGACAGCCACCTCTGATATGGGCCAGTTCTGATGGTAGAGTTGAGTTCCAGTCCCATATACTGGTGTGGTAATGCCACTGACATGACTTCAATTTAGGTCTATAGTTATAACCACTTAAAGGATCAGTCTGATGATATTCCAAAATGTTTTCACTGTCAGCAAGACAGAAGACTTAAAAACAACAATTAAAAACAGCCAGTCACTGTAGTTTTTAACAAATCTTGCTCAAACAGTTATCTGAACACTATTTTCAGTGGTGGATTAATTCACATTGGCAGACTAGCAAGTATTTTGGGCAGCAGGACGGTGTATGTGGGATTCAGTCAAAACAGAGAAAAAAGACACAGAGCAGCAGTAGTAATAGTTGTATCTTAATTGATGGAGACTTTAGTGTCACATGATGATCTAAACACTATTCAATAAGTATGTTATTTACAGAATATATTGATATTTGTCTTGTTAATAACTCTTTGAAACCAAATAGTGGTAGGTGTAAGTGTTGATAGGCTGAATTGTGCTTGCCTCTTAAGTCACTGTGAATGCCCAGTCTCCATAGGAAGCCCCCCCCCACCACTGTCATTCTTTCTTCCTGTGCTGCAGGACCACCACACTAATGTTAAAGACCTCAGTGTGAAGAGAACAATGGCTGGGAGGGATGTGTTTTCCTTCGGAAAGAGGACACAAGGAGGATAGCTTTTAGTTTTTGTTTAGAGTACAATACAATTTCTTTAAAGAAGAAGTTTAAATAATATTCTCCTTTGACCAACAAGTCTCATAGAATCAGTAGAGTCAAAGGTCAAGGCTTGTTTGTCTTCTGTCAGTTTTATTCAGATGAACCTGCCTGTGAACTTTTATTTGCTTCTGCTGCAATCTTACAGAAGGTTTATATGTGTGGTTTATAAGCCAATGCTGAGTGATGCTACATCTCTGTCATGTCTTGTTTGCAAGGAGTGCATTGAATTGTATCACACATCACTCTAATTCATTTCAGATTATTGATTTCTTCCCTGGTCTCCACCACTTGAAGTGATAAATATTTTCACACAGAGCCACATGTCATAGGTCAGCTGTATGAAGAAAGCACATTACAGCTGTCTATGCTTTACAGCATATCCATGTGAGATTCACCTGGTGTGAAACATGGGTTTGAGTTTGTTTGCTGACAGAGTAATGAAGAGATTATTAAGATGATACAGAGAGAAAGAGGGAATTATGGGTGTATAGTATGTTCTGTTTCAAAGGTTCAGTTTCTTAATTTCTTTTTGAATAAAAAGCAACAAAAACAATGGCTACTAATCATTTCGGTGACCATTTAGCACTGCCACCTTAACCCCTTTACTAACATTTGGCTTTAAGGTTTTCTAGAAAGTTGCATGCTTCCCATTGGATGAATCCTAATGGTTTTGGTGAGGACTTGTCTCATGTCAACCCAGTGATTATTTTATCCAACACGTGACAATAGTATTAATCAGTCATCCCTGTGCTTTTACTAGATATTTCTGACTGTGTGGATGCTGACTCTTGTACCTGTTGTTTGATAGAAAAACACTTGCAGCAAAAGTAAGGGGGGGGGGGGGGGGGGCTTTTATTGTGACGAATTTATAAAAATCTAAGCTACTCCTTTGACTGCAAGTCACAGGCATGGACCACTGCTTTTATACCAAATAGACACGTCACCAGTTAAAGACACAATGTCAAGCAGGTAGCACAAATGTAATTGTAATTTAGGTGCAACTCCCTGCCGTGCTGGGCTGAATCGAAGAGTGAAACTCTGGTTTGGTCTCCACCAACCCCTGAGACAAACATCTGGTTATTTAGCCTCTAGATGCTCTACTATGTTCACCAACAACAATCTATACAAGGCTAAAAAGCTCAGTAGAGCTGATGAGAACTCAAGAGTTAATGATAATTCTCAGTGGGTTTGTCACTATGAGCAACATCTTTCACGGTCAGCACTGTCAACAGCTGGCAACAGTAACGGCAGCATATTTTCATCTATCAAATATAAATCTCATACAACCTTGAGCTACTTTCCATCATTGCGGACAATTTTCTGTTCCATCATCCTCCAACCTCAGAGGCAGCTATTATTTTCAGAACATGTCAGTTTACAATAAAATTCATCTTGTTTGAAATCTAACTAACTCCACTATCAGGTTTACAGTGGTCAGCATTCAGTTGGTATCCTGTTGGATAATCAAACTCAGACAACAGAGAAAAAGCAAACACAGACCTTGTAAAACAGAAATGTTCATTTAGAAGCATAGTTTATTAGACATATTCATAATCTCAAAATCTTAAATTGACATTTATGAACAAGCTCCACAGTCCAGACAATAAGTAAGCGTTAGCCATGCATACACACATATACAGACATGTACAATAAGGAATTAATCATTTATTTATTTTACATATCTTTGGGTCACCACCTCCAAAGAGGAAAAGTAATAAATGAATACAGAATATCAATTCAATCAGTGTGATATCAAAAGTTGTGACTTCTTGATTAAATTAATGTCTACTCTACTTCATAGGAATACACAGGACAAGAGCCTGGTCTAAATGGATGGAATCGTCCCCCAGGATCTAAAAATGGCATACCTAAAGTCATACCTATATTCAAATCATGTGATTCTCAAAAATTGATAAGAACATAGCCAGCCTTTTTTCTGAAGTGTGTGGGCATGTATGTCTGTGTCATTCTCTACCTTTATCTTTTTGCTGAACCCCTCTACAGTGACATTCTCATTATTTGAAGTGGACGATACAACATGGGTTTAGTTTACGTACACATAAATATGACTATTTAATGGTGTCACTGGGTTGTTGTCAGCTCGCTGTAATATCCTGACTTCATGAACATCATGCAGAGAAACCCAGTGTCCTTAATCAGGGAAAGGGATTATATTTCTGCTTGAGAGGTTTCTTGGCCATGTATATGCGTAATAAGGCTTTTACAAGTGCATTGGTTTATGACCCTAAATTAAGACTGCCATTACAGTCATTATTAGTCATCATTTGAAAGATGTGGAAGATAAGTTTGTGAGCAAAGCAGCTAATTTCTCTGTCGCTGACTACAAGAACCAGTGTCACATGTGATGAAACAGGTTTTTAATTAACATTATCCTTTACTGCAGTTAAACTATGCCAATGCTAGATCAGAAGTACGTAATGAAGGGCATAAGTCCAATTAAAGGATGAGCCTGGTTTTATTCTATGTCTTTACTTTTGTCAACAAATCCCATGAAAGACAAAACACCATGACACAAACAATATTTTAGTTCGACTCTCTGACTTCCCTATTGTGGCTCTCTTTCCCAAGCCCAGTGGTTCCCATTGAAGATGTAAATCTTTGAAGAGACCGTATTATGCTTTTTGGGTTTTTCCCTTCCCCTTGGTGTGTTATAGAGCAATAGCAAAGGGTGCTATTATCTCCTAGCTAGCTGAGCTAGCACTACGTTTGCCCATTCTGCTCCTGCTGCTGTAGGTTTATAACAGGTAAGAATGCTGCAGCTCCCAGCATATTCAGTCCTGTGATGTCATTAATATGTGTCAGCAGACTGATGTGCTACAGCAGTAAAGGTTATATATTGATAATTGATAAGGTCTGTGTTTCTATGTTGGAAGCTTTCCATTCATATCTACTGTTTCAGATAATTGTCTAAAAGTTTACATCAGCAAAAAGAATCTCTCCTTCTTCCTTGTCTTGCTCATTGCCCTCTTTGGCAAACAAAATGGTGCAATTTTGCCATTACATGGTAAGAAGTGAGATTAAATTAAAAAACAAACAAACAAACAAACAAACAAACAAAAAACATGACATTTTTCCCAGCGCTGCCGTGATGATGAGGGTCAATGTTCCAATTAAGGAGATGATCAAGAGCTGATTGGGTGACAAAAGCTTAATTTGAAACATGTATAGTCGTCAGTGGTCTAACATTTGTTAGGCATAAATATATTAGATATCAATGTCCAAATTAGCCTTTTGTCATACCTAATTCACTGGTTTAATCTGTGTACAGTCTGGTCTTTTCTAGTTGTGGTACTCATCTTTGTTTACTATGTGCAGCATATGATGCTGCGGCCCCATCACCGGTTATATATTTTGGACAAACTCAGTCAAAGTCACATTTAAACTGCTAAAAGTAGCTGGTGGCTCACACTGACAGAATTAATGGATTATGCCTCTAGGAGAGTGTAGAGTGATCCTTTACTAGGATCACAATTGGGTGTTAAAAATAACTTCACTCCTTAACCACAAACTAGATAATGACATAATTGCCTTGTCTAGTCTCAGCAGTAATTCTGCTGTTTTTCTAATTTGTGTTTTTGATGAAATGTTTCTCCTGACTGACTGATATTTCTGAGGTGATGCCTGATGAAACAGCCACAAAACATTCTTCAGTTTTGGAGATTATAGATGTGTTTACTTTGCATTACAACACCAAGAGCCCAACTTTAGGAGGGTGATACCTCTTGCAAGTTATTCAAAGAATGCCCACAAAAGGCCCAAAATAATCAGCTGAAAATACTCCCCTAACACATGTTCACAGATGCAAAAACAGAGTTATTTTTACTCCCTGGCCCTTGGCACTGTCCTGAGTGGTGAGTGTACTGAGTGTGTACGTGGGTGTGAGTGTGTAATCCCAGCTGAAATGAGAGCCAGTATGGCAGTTGAACCCTCTGGCCTGTGACAGACATCTCTCCAGGTCTTTGGGGCTGCATCTGCTCTCCACTGCTCCTTCCAGAGACACATGCAGTCCTAATTATCTTCAGAAATGTACTTTTAATATTACTGCCTGGACAGCATTGGGAATGACAGCATGGATGTCAGCTCCATTTGCCAATGACAACTGTGAGATGTAGTCAAAAAGTTCACAAAAATATAATAGGCGGACCTTGAGTTAAAATTGTGTTATCACACATACTGATCAAAAAGTCAAGAATAAACTTACATGTTCAAGAAAGCAAATGGGAAGATTGGTAGACTGGGTACTACCCAACAGCTTAATTTAACTTGAATCAAACTGTTGCATGTTGTATGTCTTGCTGCATTGAAGAGGCCTCACTCATGAATAAATTTAGTTTCATATGATGGAAAGCAGTCCTTGAAAACAAATATTGCCAGAAGAAGGGTAGATGTCTGAACAGTAGATGAATTGGCTTGTCTAGTCTGAGACGATCTGAAATAGAAGCTAGACGTGTGTGTCTGTGTATGTGCGGCGTTGCTACTTGTATTTCTTGGTGATATTTAGAGACAAGCTGTTCTGGGTTCTACTCAGAGCCTTTTATATATTATTCATTTCTCCCTTATGAGAAAACTAACCCATAACAACCATGTTCAGCTCAAGGTTTATGGCATTAGTAGTTTGACAAAAAAAATGTTAAATCAAGAGTCCTTCCGGGATTCTTTGGGTGGTCCTTCTTGACATAGCAGTTGCTATGTTTGCTAAATTTCCCCAGTGTGGGATCAATAAAGTCGTTATCTTACCTTATCTTATCTTATCTATCCTGATCTTAAGACCATCTTTGAACAGGGATGGGGTTACATTCTCTCAGCATATCCAAACAACCTAAACCATTCACTCCATTCACTGATGAATAGCGGCATGCTGTTGAAAGCTCAGAAAAAGTGTAAATGGAGCTTTAGTTGAGATTGATTTGTCATACTTTGGATTTCATGATTAACTTTTTAGTTTTAGAAGTACTTACTCTGGATTGAGGTCTTGGAGACTTGCCCCTACCAGTTGGGGTGGTGAATCATCCAGCTCTGCATGGAGCACTCGGTTATTGGTTTTGGGAGAATCATGTATATTTCACTCTGGTTACATACTAATTTCCTTATTTGATCATTTCTCATGTCTCAAAAACTACAACCACAATATTCCTATATAAGTATGAGAAAATACAATATTTGCCAATACACATGGGTGCACATAAGTATTTTTAGTCAGCCACTCAGGTAAGCAGCAGGAGATGGTTTTTGGCCATCATCCCATACATAGTGTGGCCTTGACAAATGCAATCTTTCTCGCTGTCCTCGGTGTCTCCCTCACTGTCCTCCACCTCAGCCTCCTGCATGGTAAATGACGAAAATGCACCTCCCAGTCCCTGGTTGAACCTCCGATTAGTTGTGTCCATGTTACGGTTTTCACCCAATGTTTTAGATTGGACCCAAAGATGCAGACCAGAGAGAAGGTTATAAAACGAACACAATTTATTAACAATAAATAAAGTTGAACAAAAGGCGCACTCTAAAGGAGTGGAGAAACAAACTAAGGGAGCTCCGTTGCGATGGGTCTGAGGCAAGGCACATGCTGACGCGGCAGGCAGGCAACTGAAACAGAAAAACACACCTTGAGTGTGTTTTTCATAAGAGGAACATTAGCACACTCACGAGCAGAGGAGAAAGAGAGTTTGTTACTCACACTAATGAAACACACAATCACGCCAGGAGTCAGGAGATCAGGAGGAAAGAGTCGGGAGAAGTCGATAGGAAGGAGTCCGGTTCATCCTGTTTGTTATATTTGTGATTTCTTGCCATGTTAGCAGTGTGGCTCTATGGATCGCAATGCTGGTCAGTCAGTCAGTTGGTGCCGCTTTGGTCCAGACAGAAATATCTCTAGAAATACTGAAGAGATTGCCATGAAGTTTGGTACAGACATTCATGTTCCCAAGAGAATTAGTCCTAATGACATTGGTGATCCCAAAATTTTCCATTTTTAATAATGGGGCACTGAAAAAATGATACTGCTGCCAATCTGGAAATCTGGCACTAAAGCCTATACAGTATATTGATTTCCAGGCACACTAACAGTATGGCTCAAAACTGGGACAAAACTTGATCCTTTCTGTTATATTCGTGATGTTCAATGAACATGCTGCAACAGTGTGTTCATTGAAGTTTTTGGTAAATGGTGAACTGAACCTATGAGTTTAATACATGTGAACATGAGCATCGTTAACTCCTGCAAGAGTTAATAATGCACTGTGTTTTACGGCACCAAGCATGTCAGATGGCAAAGGCACGAGGTGCCCTGCTACTTGCCTCTGATTGGCTTACCCTGATATTCTTACCCAACCAATGGAGGCAATGAGTACTAGCCAGTCAGAGGGAGAGTAGGGCAGGACATGACTTTGCCATCCAGGGGGGAAAAAGATGGCATGCCAGTAAGGCTAGTGCAACTCACAATTCAGATGTATCTATGAATATTTTAAGTTTTTGAAGAGTTTTATGAACAAATCAGTAAATACAGTAATACAAAAGAAAAAAAATGTGACATTTTCTGCAAATTAAGCCTGCTAGTTCTGAAAAAACAAGGCCAAAGGTCAGCCACATCGGCAACAAATTATGAAAGACTCAGTGAGTTCAAACATCCGACCATTCTAAGTCTAAGACCATGAGCCAACAGTTTCTGCATTATACTTTTTGACACACCATTGATAGCAGAGCTGCCATATGAGGTGCTAGCCCACCCATTGGGAGCAACTTCGGTGTCTTGCCCAATGACACTTGGCAAAGACACTGACACACTAGACAATGACATGTGGAGTCAAGGATCCAACCACCAACCAAGTATCAGCAGGCTACTTTGAAGAGTTGGTCCACACCTGTGCTATTCTACAATCATACCATAGCTGATATACTGTATACTTTAGACATTTGCTCTAACCTCATTCAAACACACTATGTCAAACTTTTGAGAATGTCATGGGCATGTCTAGAAATTAAATAAACTGATCCAGCCAGCCTTTATACAGAACTCCATGTGGCCGTTGTTACAGTACTAAATAGAGAGTGTGTATTTGTTTTGAGCCTCTGCAGCTGGTCTGAGAGGAGCTGACCGGAAGGACGCTGGAACATAATGCCCTGGCTGTTCACCAAAAATAAAGGAGTTTGAATGGAAGGAAAGAGGCTGTCGCTAAGACAGGAAACCAATCAGACTGGAGGAAATACACTGCAATGTTATCCTTGTTTTTTACACAGAGATGTAGGGATAACATGACATGGTGTTTGTGGTTATATGTCTATATTTTATTGTACTCCTTACAGTTTGTAAGTCCTAGAGCAACTATGTCCTTTATTTTACATGTTGACGATGCTGGATTATTAGTTATTTCATGTTTTCTATGTGTTTCAAACCATTTAAGACAGTGTTGTTCTAAGCTGAGCACTATAGAATGATCAAACCCACCATAGTGACACACATACTATATACTACATATTGAGTGTCCAGAGGTGGAGTCAGCTGCTTTTTCAACTGGATGTTGCCCTTTGACTGTATAAGAGTTCTACCTACAAACATGATCTTGGAACCTTGACTGAGACCTGAAAATGGTTTTGGTAAATGGAAACGGAAAATGGTAATCAGCCTGTTAGCGATATTGCATCACCCGTCTTTGGACCATGATGCGATGATGATGGAGAAAAAGTCAGAAAAAGAGGCAGCTTCCAGCAACAATCCCTGGGCACATCTGGCTACACTTGGTATACCACTACAAATTTTCTAAAGTTGAATATGTAACCAAATGGTACAGAATTCCAGACATTTAATTGTGAAAAGTAACATTTGATTGTGGAAAGGAACCATGGATACCATGGCAGCTGCACTGAATGTGCTGCAAGATGGACAGGTGTCACAAAACCAGAGTTTTTGTTATCCAGTCATTACCTTTTTTGTTTTACCAGGAAAATCTGTTTGAATAGCTAAATATTATATACATATTTAAATCTCTCCTGTCATAGTTCCCAGGTTAGATGTGAAAAAATTCGGCTTCCACATGCTGTTTTCTCTGCTTCTCTGATGTTTGCCTTCTCTCTCACTCCTCACCAATTTGGTGAATGAAGGGTTTATTTAGACTAAAGAGTTGGTGATTGTTGGAACAGCAAAAGATGAACAAGAAGTTTTTTGTTGAGTTTTTTGTTGTTGTTGTTGTTGTTGTTGTTGTTGTTGTTGTTGTTGTTGTTGTTGTTGTGTCTGCTGAGTTTGATTGAAGTGTGTTTTGTGATGATAAAATCGTTTCTGTAAAAGGAGTCTGGCAGCTTTGGCAAGAGCAGCTGTTTGTAGTTAAACAAAAAGCATTTGACTCTGTAACAAAAAGATCTGACTCTGTACAGACCCTTTCCATATTGTCTTCACACACTTGGAATGACAATCTGAGCCTGTCAGTGGGGAAAAACAAACTGGCAGTTATGACTCCCAACAAACAACATTTTTATGTCTCTGTGCCAGCAATAGCCAATGCTGTTTTGGGTTTGTCCGTCCGTCCAGCCATCCATTCCATTCTTGTGAACGTCTTGAGAGGATTTGGCACATAGTTTCAGTTGGACTCAAGGATGAACTGATTAGATTTTGGTGTTCAAAAGTCAAAGGTGGTGACATGGTGACATCAGCTTGAGTCGGCTGTCTCTTTCAACAGGCAGCAAGGTGATAACATTGTCACAATGCACTCACAGCTTTGACAGAATTTGGCACAGTTCTGACTTTTTGATCCAGTTTGAAATTAAGGCATTGAGCAGATTGGAGCAAAGTCCATGAAGAAAGTTTCTTTGTGTCTCTCGCTGTCTGTCTCTGCCCACTTTCCGTTGTAGCAGGCTGCTTCACACGCTCAGGCAGTGTTTCGGATGCTCGGGCTTGGTGGATCTCTGGGTGGTGGAAGCAAGTTGGTCTCCAGATGGCCTGTTCTCCAGGAACAAGGTTTCAGAGCTTTTTTAGCCAATAGATGGAACTGAAGAGCAGAAGATGTGCGAACTTCAGAAACCTTTGGTTTCTCTTGTTTTGTAGCAAGGGGGACAGTAACCTGTCTCTGGTGCCCAGCGACAGGCATGAAGCTTCACAACTCCTCCTCTTAATCTATCTTGTTCTTTTCTTTTGTTTCAGTTTCTTTGCTCAATAATTAATACAGTTAATTTCAAGTTCAAAGCTTCCATGTGTAAAATCTCGGCCTTCTCAGTTACTGAAAGATACCTAACCCTTAAAATACATAGTTAATGGACAGTGCTAAGTAAGAAAAATATCATAAATAACAATCATGTTACAACATAGCCACAAAATTGGACTTCTACACAAACAAACTAAGTTGAGATAGCTAGCTTGGTCATTCACGATTATCTTGCGTTAATTTGTAATCTAGTCCAATGTCCATGACCTCCATTAATTTGTTGTGCAATCTACATAAAGGGACCAGCTTTTTTACCATTTGTTAAGCTATTTCAAGTTTTGTGTGATGTGTCATGTTGTTTTTCTTGTTTATAAAAATTAAACTATTGTTTTATAAAAATGAGACACAGAGGTTGTTATCATGAAAAAACACACAAGAATTTTTATTTGGTGAATTCATTACATGCAGACAATCTATACTTACCACACCAAATATATGCTTTTCCTGTAATTACACATTCAGGCATTTAATTGGTATTAACCCCGAGAGAGGAGCAAAGGCCAGCGATGTAACGTGTATTACCAGGATCCAATTGCAGCGCCACCCAAAACCGGAAGTACGCGAGTCTCTTGATTGGAGCTTGATGCTCTGTTTGGAGTGAGCAATGGCTTCGGGATTTGTTTGGTTTGCCAAACAACAAACAGCTCCACAGAGTCTCAGATTCAGGGAGGGCAAGGCAAGTCAGAGTCACAAAGCTGAGGTAGCTACCAGGGGAAAGGAGAACAGGCGAGGTCAAAGGCAGGCTGGGTCGATAATTGGGAAATCTGTCCGAGGATAAATTCGAAAGAGTCTTGCATGACGGCGAAGAACAATCTGGCAATGAGCGAGTGAGCGCAAGCCGCTTAAGTATTGCACTGATTAGTGATGAGTCCCAGATGTGTGTCAGGTGATTGAGCAGATGGGCATGGCTGACTGATGAAGAGTGCTGGCTGAGCAGGTGAGCAGGTGAGAGGGAGAGTGGCAGCAGGTAAGGAGTCGACAGATGTGACAAGCGAGGGAATGATGGTGTCCAAGAAGCAACTGTTGATCTACATGTGACTGTCCTTGTAAAAAACTTCATGGACACTGAGTGGGGCTTTAGGCCACAACACATCTCTCACTTTCACAGAGGAATAGCTTATGCTCCAACCAGATGGTCATGTTATTTCAAGGTAACAAGTCTCTGTCAGCATTATGGTCTAAGTTCAGTATAGTCCACTCTAGTTGTCTTGTTTCTGCAGATCCAGGTTTGTTATTGCAGTTGCTTTCTATTGCACATGATCATATTTCATGAAAGAAGGATACTGAAGGCAAGATACATTAAGTATGATATGTAAGTTGTATACAAATTGTTGAGAACCTGTTTAATTAGTTGTTCTTGTCGATTGTATTTTACACTAATTTTATTATTTGAAATGCATTGACTACTGAATGTCATAAATATAATGTGATATAGGCATGTCTTGTAATAGTTCAAGAATAAAAGAGTAAATTCAGGGTACATGGACGAGGACTGAGAACCTGTTCACCATGGGGAATGGTGGTTTTATGGATCGTGTTTTATGTATTCTACAAAATTCAATTATTTATTCGTCAGTTACTGAATTTGTTGGATACTTCACTGACTTTAATAAAGACTAAATTCGTAAGGCACTCACTCGTCCAAGTCATTTCTGTGCTAGCAACACTAAAATAACAGTATCATGCAACCAGCTGACCTACTGTAAAGCTAACTATTATTATTTTTACTGCAATAAACTGTTATTATAGATTACAGTGTCTACATGTCCCAGTGTTCTTTGTGTCACAGGAATGTGTGTTTTCCTCTCCCCTGAGAGGGATGAGAAGAGGAGCAGGCCGACACACAAGCACATCCTGTGTATGTGCTTCAGTTGACATTTCACTTTTACATTTCTTTCATTACAAGCTATGATCAACTTTTCAGTTAAACATGTGCAATTGAACAGTTTTCACATCATACCTACTCAAAAAGTCAAAATGCCATCTAAAAGGAATCAGTTTAAAAGTATTCTTTGAAATGTGTAATTAGGGTTGAAGCAAGGGCAAACACTAATGTTTCCCATATTATCAATGTCACTGACAAATAGGTTTGTCAACTACAACAGTGTGGTGATCCATGCTTCCTAAAAAATATCCTACACTGCAGTTCTTCACATAAAGAAACACTTCCTGTTAGTTCAGGGATTTGTTGTATGTGCATCCAAAGACAGCTTGTTGAAACAAAACTTTCCTTTCATGTAGTTAATGAAAAATAATGTATCAATTGATGCATATTTAACTCTGCATTGTTAAGTCAATTTCTTTGTCCTTTTTTTCCTGTGTGTCTGTGATGAAGTCCAAATCGTGGAATATTGGCTCTTGAAAGAGTTAGTTGCAGGTCGGTGCCAGGACTGATCTGTGAAAGCAAGTCAGAAATAAATAAAATGTGTTTGGCTCACCCCCACATTGCATTCTTGTGTTCATCCTCCATGACTCCTGCAGGCCCGTTCCTTGACCCAGAGGCCATGTGGACGACAACTTCAGGAAAGGTAATTTTTTTAATCAATAAACATACTAAATGTTCATCAGCATCTGCATTGATTCATACTGCAAGGAGGTCACCAAAGTCATTTAGCAATGATGATGATAATAATTTTCATGGCAGTGTGACTAGTAGTTGTTCAGACATCTTACTTTGGACCAAACGGCCAAAAAGTCAATCCATGATGCCTGAATAACTAGCCACACTGCCGTGGAATTCACTCTGGAATATCATGGTCCCAAGAGGATCAGAAATCTGCTCTCATCTTTACTTTGTTTCTTTACCTTTGCTGCCCTGTAATATGTACACCACATAACTGTGTCTTAATAATGCATTAGCAGCTGTCTTCCCGTTCAGCCTGAATGATGTCTAGACACAGCACAACTAGACACGGCCTCCAGGGGAGTTTTTTATGCAACCATCTAGTTTCAAACACAGCCACAGCCAACTACCACTGCCTAGGGGATGACTGGGGTATGTGTGTTGGGGTGTGTGTGTGTGTGTGTGTGTGTGTGTGTGTGTGTGTGTGTGTGCTGGAGAGGGAGTGAGAGATTGAGATTGTCAGCATGAGCATGTCAGTGTACATGCTGGTACAGCACAAGGTAAGGCGAGGTGAGGACAAACACTGAACTCTGAGGAACAGAAAAAAATCCTGTGCTGTCAAAACAAATAGTTCATGTGGGCTTTGTCGGCTGACACCTGCCGTCTCTACAGGACCCACCCAGTTTGTGATGATGGCAGGAGGCAGGACTTACCCCGCCAGTGTTGGCTTCCTGTGAAGGTCATGCAGAAGACACCACTGGAGTATAAATCAGGTCAAAGCCTCCAATCGCAGCCTGCAGGAGAGCATGTGGTTAGTGGAACACAGCAGGCAGCAGGAGATGAGATTTGCCTCCCTCTCTTGTGTGAAAACAAGCTCAAATGTAAACCTTCAGCCACTGCACCAATATATTAGGCCAGTATTGGTCTGTTATCTGCTCCTAATAGTGTCTTTAGAGGTCAAGAACAGCTGTAATGTATTCTTAATTGTCTTGTTGTGGCAAGATCATTTTCCTTTTAAAGCGACTTCATTATCTCATTTTTTCATGACTAAAAAATCATTGAGGTGCAGATATTTAATTTTATGGCTATTTTATTCAGATTTGTGGTCACAAGATAAGGCCCATATGGGCCATAAATTCTGGCAGGGAATGTCAGGAAAAGTATCAGTGCAAACATGTTGAACCTAAAGGAGAATTAAGGAATGTGATATTTTTGTTTATATTTAGGAAATGAAACAATGTTGACAGGTCTTTGCCACAGCTTGCCTGAAATTAACTGTTAGCACAACTAAAGAAGAATAGAAACATATAAATGTTTTTAATCAGTGAGCAAACACATTCACACTTTAATTGAATCACTGTGGTGAAAACAATGGAAAAAATGTATATTTATGCATTTAATAGTTTTTTTCAGCTGTAACAACAAATAACAATATTTTATTTTAACTGACCACATTGTTATTAATGGCCTCTGCAACACAGCCATTTTTATGGTCAACACAGTGTGTAAAAAACAATAAATCAAACAGTTGACATAGAACCAACAGAAATCACAACAAAGATAAATCAATACAACAAAAATGCCACTAAAGGTCAAAAATAAGGAGTCATATCATATGCAATCAGTTGACACAACATTCTATTCAGCTCGTGTTTTTGAAAATGACAAAATAAACTTGGATTTGAATGAACTTGAACTTGAGTTCTCTTCAACATAATTACTGTCCAGGAGGAATGACTCTATGATGAAACCAACTTTGACAGATCATGACGTACAGAACTCTGTTCTCCTGAGATAATGAAACGTTTAAACCCTGAACCCCAGAAAATATTGTGTGTTATCTGAAGATAACATTATAATTAAACCCATTTTGAAAATTGGCTTAAAACCTACTCAAAATAACAGTTTGAATGAACTTAATTAATCATGGACAGTATTTTCACGTGATTAAATGGCTTTTTTCAGCGTTATGTTCTCATTACTTTCTCTTGGTCCAATTTCACGCACTTGGCCAGGTCAACTGAATTTATTAGGGTTGATTCAACTTTATGTACTACGGTTGGGTCTCACTTCATTTAACAGAGCTGGTCCAACTAATTTCACAATAGTAAATTCACTCTAGGAAATTAAATTAATTAAGTTAGCCCAACTGAACTGCGTCATGCTGAAAAAAAGCAATTTAATCACATGGAAATACTTCACTGGTTTAATAAAGTTTGTTCAAAGAATAACTGTTCAGTTACATTCAAATTTCCTTTCATATTTGACAGATTTCTTTTCTAACAATCTTTCTTTATCTCTCTGTCTCTAGCCCTTTATAACTAGACATGCTTTTCTGTGCATGAAATATAAGCTCATTGTTCAGTTTATTATTACCACATATCTAAATCGAGTGTACTCTAATAAAGAAGTCGTGCAATAAAGGGTATGAAGTTTTAGAAGTTTTTGTTGACGTTATTTTGGAGAATTCAACATTATAACATGAAGCCAGAATTTATTACTGGGCTGTTGCATTAGATTGCATCGCTTGCGTCTAGGTGGGCCTAATAAATTGGACAAAAAAAGTATTTGCATGTAGAGATCTTAGAACCAATAAAATAATATTGGCTCATCAACAAACTACTGACCTACATAGTCGTGCAGGATGTGTGCACGCTTACATGCAAATAAAAGATGCACACATGCATTGCAACATAGCAAAAATAATTTAGCATTACTGTAACACTGTGTGCACATTTTGTGCTTTTTTGTTGTCAACCAACTGTCCAGAAATGACATTTCTAGTCCAGGAGACAACTAACCACACTATCAAAAAACACAACATCTGTTTGGGACGTAGGCAAATACTAATGAACATATGTTTTTCAAGAATTGTCTTTAATGACAATCTTTGCCTGTCCAAACATATTCATATGTGCATTTGAGCTCTGATAAGAAAGTGAACATAATGCTCAAGGTTCACAGTGAACTTTGATCAAAATCCAAAATTGTGAACTATGAATGTGAACTAGTTCATTTCAATCTGTGAACTGAACTTTGAGCTGGCTCTTGATAAGTGTGAACTTGCACAACACTGCAAAACACTGTTAAAGAGCTACAGACTTCAGCTGCTGACAGTAATGGTGCATCAGTCAGCAACATCCAGAGCTCCGCACAAAATGGTCGTATAGGAGTGTAGCCACACAGACACTCTTACCTAAGAAGACCCATGACAGACGCCAAAAGTGGCAGAAGTTTTCCAGAGGGACTGAGTGACATCCAAGATGTTGGACAAGGTTTTTAAGGCATATGTGAAAATTCAAAGCGGTGTGTGTTCCAAACATACTATGTGCTGTGTGATATGGTAGTTAAAGCATCTTGATGTAGATACACTTTTCAATGTTCAATTGTACCATGACATGTTGTTAAAAGTGAAGAACAAAACAAGAGAACCTTAGTCTTTCAGCAGAACAATCATTCTGCCATCAAATTCTGAACATATAATCATGTGCATTTTCCACTGACCTATAGTAACGTTGTCACACCTAGTGTATTTCACAAGTAACTCACCATGTATTCTTCAGTCTCTCATGGTCTTCATTTGGAGCACTTAAAGAAAAAAATAAGTAAAGAAAAAGACAGCATTTAGAAAAAAAAAAAAAGGTCAGCAGTTTTCATGTACATTATTCATTAGTCTTGTACATGGTTATGGTGTGTTTCTGGATACAATAACAGTTACCTTGGGCCAGGGAGACTAAAAACAAGCTGGTTTAATACCCTCTCATGATGGAATTTGCCCAAAATCAGACAAGAAATGACACAACCATGTGCCACAGTGTACAGACTATGCTGGTTTTCATTCTGACCAAAACATGTTACTGATTACACCATCTCCACCTGAAGACAAGGTTGTCAGTTTTTGTTTGGGAGATGATCTGTATTCTCTTTACATGCTGTACATTTCAGTAGACTGAGTATGCACAGCGAGTACCTGTTAAGCTCAGGAAAAATATAGACAGCAGGCGTAGAACAGATATTGTGCATGGATTCCTTACTGATCTGAGAAAACAATACACTTGTTACTCACTTTATACCTGAACAACATCACACCATTGAAAAATATAAAAGAATAAAAAAAAACAGCATTTAAAATAACAATAATAATTAAAAAAAAATACCTAAAAAGGAGTTTCTCATGCTTAAACTTAATGACAACATAGCACACACTGCTGATAACTGCTGGGATAACAGGTGTAAGTTGTGTGTGGTAAAAATGCTAAACTTACCATGTGTGCATCGAAGGAGGTGCACAAAAAGTTAAAAAGCACAGGGATAATGCTTTTATGCCATTATGTTATGTTGTGTTTTATTGGTAAAAATGTTTTCAGGTTAATTGATGAACTAATATCTCCACGATGAAAAAGTCTAAGTATAAAACAGTAGTACAAAATTAACACACTAAAATGTGAGGACTGTCATGATTACTTAACCTTTCATGTATAGGCCCAAAGAGTAGAAATTAAATGATCTCCACCTGGTTAAAAAGACCCAGATCTCAAAAATGATTAAAATGACAGTTAAAATGACAAGGACTTACCTGAGAAAGACAAATACAAGAGACCCTACAGAGAATTATTTGAAATTAAAGTGAAAGAAAACAGTTTTGTTTTTATAACATTAGCTACTATCTTCTATCTATTTGTTGGTAATGCAATTTCAGGTCCATTGACAGCCTAGTGTGTCTGCATTGAGAAATTCATCTATCCTTTATAGTTTTCTGTGCTATTTTGGTGCCCCAGGATATTTTATAGCTGTATTTTATAGCTGTGTGCATGGCAGCAGATAGACAGGAATGACAGTCTACTTCTCTGAACCCTAGTTATGACAGCTATTTTGAAGGTTTTTAGCAGGACTCAAAATAACAAATTTTTGTAACCAATTAAAATGATGGACTAAGAGCTGATGACATTTATGCAGTTTTTGTTTATATTCAGATGGATGATAATGGATTTCTGCTCACCTTTTCCACATGCACACCAATGGTCTATCTTATTGAAGTGTTGTATCATGGAATGTTTCTATGGACTTTCTATGGATTTTGACCATTAAACTAGATATTTTCTCAGGAGATCAAGAAGAAACCAGGGCTAAAAGTAAAGTAATGGAACAGTTGTTAATTTAGGTAAAGTAATTGTGAGGTTATGGAGCATTTAACATATTACTACTTAATCAGGAAATACCATCTTGGGTATTGTATTTCTTGCCTGTAGTCTTCAAAAATGTCTTAATGCAGCTTTAAAATGATATATTGTTGGTCTCTTCTAAAAGCAGTTAAGATGTAAGACACACACATAATGATGCTGAAAAGTGGCCATTGGCAGCTTTCATCAAAAAATGTTGCCACCAAACACCTGAATCATAATCTGACCTTCCGTCTCACACCTTACAGGCCAAGGATGCCTTGGTCTATTCTGTATCTCTTGTATTTCAAGAACTCTCAGTGTACAGTGTGAGCCTGCTGAAATTGTTGGATTATTTGTTGGACATACAGAATAACTTTAGTTTATCACTGTATGACCTGTGTGTGATAAATCAGTCATTGACAGTAAAGGACAGAATATGCCTGGAATTAATCAGCAGTTTGTTTACTGGTCACATGCAGCAGAGCATTGACAGCAGTAGTAAAACATTGCCAACAAGACAGACAGACAGACAGACAGACAGACAGACAGACAGACAGACACA
Organism: Chaetodon trifasciatus; assembly: GCA_037975065.1. Taxonomy (NCBI): domain Eukaryota; kingdom Metazoa; phylum Chordata; class Actinopteri; order Chaetodontiformes; family Chaetodontidae; genus Chaetodon; species Chaetodon trifasciatus. The sequence continues at coordinate 5,831,789 of JBBMOE010000029.1, forward strand.
CACACACACACACACACACACACACACACACACACACACACACTTGTATTATTAATAGCAATGATGGCACAGATTCAGTCACCGCTGCAAAACATGCCTAAGGATCGCATGTAAGGTTAACGGCTATGCATGCTTTTGACATGAGGGTCTTCTATGATTACCTCACCAAGAGTTAATGTATGTCATGACTTGTGGCTTCAACTATCCATTTTGTTCTTCTTAAAAAGGGCTTCATGCAAAAACCACCTGTACGGAGAGGCTCATTCTCAAGTGGCATGTATGGGTGATAAGATGGCATTCATTAATTTTCTCAAATTGAGACTCTTCACTTAGGCACAAACAAATTCACAAGCAATATAGATCTTGTAGTGCAAGTCATGTACAAAGCACCTTTCTCAAAGGGGCTGAAAACTTGTTTGACTATAGCATTGTAAAGGCTTGCTCTGAATGAATCTGGAATTTGAATATGTAAAACTTAAAGCAGCAAGAATTTATTTTTTGGCCCCTTTGGCCAGCAGAATAACTTATGACCACAACAGTCATATCATCACCTCATAAAGCTGATTTTGCTGAACATGCTAGCAAGTTGTCAGTATTAAGGATTCAGTGATGATTGGACTTTGAATTATACGTAGGAGGATTGTGTCAACCAAATGGATCAGTTTTAGTTTCTGGTAGAATACCATGGTGGCATCCAAGAAGTAAGATAGGAAGGGAACAGTTGAGGTGGTGAATTCTGAACATCTGATGAAACCAAAAAAAGCAAGCAAGAACATGGATTCAAAAGTTGAGCAACATGAGGAATGCTGTACCCTGGGTATATGGTGTGGCTGCTTTAGTCTGAGGTAAGGGGAAGTTGGTGAGGATTTGGCTTGCTCTTGGCAAAGAAGTCCTTGAGAACTGCAGTTGTCTAGATGGCTGGAGGCTGAGCCTGGGCTGCTGGTCAGGAGTTTAGAGAATCAGAATCAAAATCAGAAAAAGCTTTATTGCCAAGTACAAAAGCAATACTGCTATGGTAAACACAACACAATAAATACAACCCCATTTCAAAAAATGTTGGGATGCTGTGTGAAGTGTAACAGAATGTGATGATCTGTTGCCAAGTAGACAACACCTTGTTCAGGGAAGGCCTTGCTTATTTCAACAAGACAATGCCATCTACATTCTGCAAGTATTACAACAGCATGGCTCCATTGTAAAAGAGTCCAACTAAACTATCCTGCCTATAGTCCCGACAAAAATATGACAAAGGAGACCCCAACCTGTTGAGCAGGTGATGTTACAGAGTGCTGAACATGAGCCTGTCCCAACTTTTTTAAAAAAGCATGTTGCTGGCATCGAATTATAAATTAGAATATAAGTTTCAAAAATAATGAAATTTCTCAGTTTCAACATCTAATACGTTGTCTTTGTGCTATTTTCAATTCATTATGGGGTTTCAGTGTTTTGCAGTGTCCAAACTTTTTTTTTGGAAAGTTGTAGTACAAATTTAATAGTCTTTTGATGGCCATCACAAAATGAGTGTTGGTAATGTAACAGTTCACAGTTATGAGATCAAACAACGGAAAGGTTACGCTGTATTGGTTGTGGAAGTATCAGAAACTGTTCCGGGATGACCAGTAAGATGAGAGGGTTGATGGTGATGAGTTATTGATAATGGAGCTCTGAGAGTCATTGATCATGGGAAGTAGGGCAGGAGAATTTGGAGGAACCATTGTTGGGTGGGTGTCCGCAAGAGGGGCCAGGCTTCTGAACTTCTTGCAAAAAAAAGTCACCAAGGGCATTGAAATGACCAGGAATAAACATATTTGTGTATCATAGAGAACCAGTGTCTGAATGACATGATGGAGGCATTGGAGCAACCTTTGTTGATTATCACTGCAAGGTTGTCTGAGTATATAAGGATGGACTCGCTAGATCATTCATGGCCCTACAGAATGGCTGTGGCTTGTAGCTTATGAGCTCTGGGGGGCATTCTGCTGTGAACCATCTTCTGCTGTAGAACAAGAGGGAGCGGTATCTGCGTACAGATGGATGTTGTGAAGGTGAGTCAGTTGTTAGAACAAGGTGATATCACTCCAGTTAACAAGAAGGTTGAGCCAAAGACTGAGCCCAGCACGGCTTGAATTGTCTAGTAGGATAGAGAGTGATGGGATAGAGGAAGCAATTGATAAATGAGAGATAAAGGCTAACTCTTGGGGAATGATGGTTAGGGCAAAGCTGAAGTGAAGGTTTAAGAGGGAGAGAAGTTGATGCAGCATGGCACAAAGAGGACATGGGAGATGAGAAGTCAGAGTGAAAATACCTGATTGGATGTGGGGTGTTATGGAATTCCAGTGTTGGGTGCTCCATCTAAAGTGAGTAATTGATGAGAGGTGGTTGTTGTAGCGCTGGTGTGTTTTGTATTGACTGATGGGCCCCCAACTTTGCTTTTGTTGCTGCTCAAGGATAAGGGTGATCTGTCCCTTTAACGCAGGCGCTGATGTCACAGTGTGTTGTTAGGGTGTGCGTAATGACATCAGCCAGAAGAGAGCTGGTGTTAATGGAGCGGTGGACATGACAGGCTGAGAGCATTGAAAAGTTTTCTTTGTCTGTTCTGTGAAATAGAATTCTTTTAACTTCTATCACGTTAAGAATGTTTAAAGTCCAGTCTGATATTTTTCATGAAGGTTGTCTAGGGATATTATCATTTATTTGTTTTACACTCATTTGGGACACCACCTCTGAAGAGGAAAATTTGTGGATCCACTTCATCAGTTATCAAAAGTCATGACATCTCAAAAAGATTGATCTCCATCTCTACATCAAAGGAATACACAGGACAACAACTTGGTCTAAATCAGGATTTTGTTTGCATACTGCTATACCTACTGCATACTACAAACTACATTTTGGCCAAATCAGTTACAGTTACAGTCTGGGTCCAGAGCAGAGCAGACACAACTGCAGGGAGACTAGAAATGTTGTTAGTTGCAGGAAACAGGTAACGAACAAATGTAAATTGCATAAAAAAAGGCTAAAAACGCAGCCTGACTAAGCAAGTACTATGACCTGGCCAGGTGGATGTGGTAGAGCTGAGTTGTTGTCGTTGAGAGGGACCCAGAGGGAGACAGGAGGTTACTGCAGATCGAATTATGTCCTTAGGGCGTATGTAACACTTTCATACATTACCCACACAATAACATAACAATGTTATTGTGTGGGTTTAAAAATGAGATGTGGGGTTCTAAGAGGATATCCCCCGAGTTGTTTGGACTGATGTCTGATGATGATTGCACATGACAGATGATTCTACTAGCATGAACTCAACCAACTATGAATGCTTCTTATAGTTTATTATTATTATTTATACTTATTATGATCTTCATAGAAAGGAGTGTGATTTCTCTGTTGCCTGGTGTTATCAGATCTACAAAATAGAGGCTGTCATTTAGGGCAATCTGTTGTGATGACAGTCTTGATATCAGAAAGCAGAGATAAGTGGGGGGGGGGGGGGGCTCTCAGGAGACAGAAAACAGTGGGAGTTCTGATGTCAGGTGTTTAGATAGAAAGCACTGTTTCCCACTGTGTGCTCCTCCACCTGCTCTGATGGTTAAAGTAGACAGATTCATCTCCGTTCAGCTGTTGCTCACCAGGATAAGAGTGAAGGAAGCTCTATGCTGCTTATGTTCGCCTCCTTACCCCAAACCCACACTGGCACTCCCCTGGAGAGACACTATAAGTAGGTCAGATGTGTGTACATGCTTCATGTGTGTACCAGTGGAAAGTGCAATGTTTTCCTCTAATAGAAGATGGTATTTGGCATTTAAGCCTGTTGTTATTGTCAAATAATTGATACACTGGTAAACAGATGAGACCCTGATGGAGGCTTTTACTATTCTGCATAGTGTGCCTTGTCCTCTGTAGTCCTCTATTCATTTTGCACTTGCATTGATAAGTTTTATTTGTTATGTTTTTCCCATCTGTTGAGCAGGGCTACTGGAGCTGTATTGGATAGGCTGCTGTACTACAGCTAGATGTAACCAGGAAGAAGTTGAATAGAAGTTGAAGTCAAAACTTCAAGTACTGTTCTAAGTCCCCCTTTTATTGACAAAATTATTACTATATATCTCTTAAAAGATTGGAACAGAGTAACTGAAGCTCTGCTTTTGGTAGCAATTATTGATAATGTGACAAATTCAAATGTGTGTGGTCTTGACTGGCAACTGAACCAATCTCTCATGAATCCAGTTGTTTTATTGGTTTGAGGGCACTGTCTTCTGTACCGTTTTTACATCCATTCACCTGTATTAAATGCCGGGAAGATCTAAGGTCTGTACTACTAACAGGATTTGTGGTTAGTGAGGGAAATTCAGGTTTATCAGGGTTTTCAGGGTTATGAAGGGTGAATTTAAATGGTATGTTTGTCAGCTTTGTAATAAATCAAAGGGTGGTAAAACAAAAAAAAAAAGTGGATTTTTTGTTACTTCTTTTTATTAATTGCTATAGTTGCTATAAAAAGTAAAATATCATTGATGCAGGCTGCATTTGGAAGCGGTGATTGCATGATGATGAGTTTATTTTTAAAAAGACAAAAAGTGGGGTACCAAAACCAGCTAATTGAATAATGGTGGTGCATTTGCTCCAGTTGCTTCATTGTTCAGGTGCCTATGGTAAGCACAGCAACAAAGTCCCTGTTATGGTTGTTAAACCAGGCTCAGACTAAAGGAGGTTTGGGTCTTTTTTCCCTGATTCACCCCTCCCAACAAGTGGATGAGAAATCTGGTCTGGGACATTGATCAGTACTGATGTCTTGCCCAGATTATCTGGTAATGTGAGGTGTTCACAGTATTAAAACTAATGAATTGCTTGCTGACTCGCTGGGGCCACCCCATTTATTTCAATGTTCGATTTTTGGGAGTTAAAATCTGGATCATTACATCAGTTCTTTCCAGGCAGGACCACAATAGACAATGAGTCAGGTTAGAAGTCCCAGAGCAGCTGACGGTTTTGCTAAGCAATGGTAAACATTATAGCCCTTTAGGCTAATGTTAGCTAACACACTAGACAACTGGCGTTTACCACAGCTCCCCAACTATTTCCTTATCTATATTCCTTTTGCTTTCATTTTTTCTCACTACAAGCATTACTACAGCAAGGTGTTGCACTACATCAGTCTCTATTTTGTTTACATCTGCTTATGCAGGAGATCATGTGAGAGAAAACATGTGAGGTGGTGCATTGCACCCTCTGGCATGATAATCTCGATAATACCCTGCAGTGTGTGATGCATCATTATTTTCAACTCTTAGACTCCTAGAGTGCATGTTTGAGCTGAGAGAACATCTGTGAAGTTTCTTCTTACGTACATGATGCAACCTGATTTCTAAATCAGTTAAGATTTTAAACTCCTATTCTCTCAAGAAGAGAACCTTTATGTTGCAAGGCACAGTAGATTTGTTTGCATGTATGTGCACTACACATACATAAAAACTGTGCAGCTCTCCTTCTGTTTTAATATGTGTTTTTTATTGTTTTTTATTCTCTCCTCCACAAGGAACTACACCTCAGAAGACCTGTCTGTTCTCCTGAAGTTTGTAGACCATCTTCCTCATCTGGAAATGTGATGTGTCTGCATACAGATGGGAGGTTGAACAGCTGGCCCTGATGCAGGCATAACCTGGAGCTGAATACCTTTGAAACTGTGACGATGCCAGTGGTCTTCATTAGGAGCCCCCAACACTGGCCTACATCACCATACGTGACAGCACTGTGTCTGAAGTGGAGGCATACAGGTTTCTAGGATCCACTATCTCCCAGGACTTTAAAATGGCATCAAACATCAACTTGCTCATCGACAAGGTGCAGTGGTGCATGCATTTCCTGCAGCAGCTGAGGATGTTCAAACTGCTGCTAATCTAGCTCTACACTTCATCGAGTCTGTTCTCTGTACAGCCTGTCTGGTTTAGATTGGCTACCAAACAAGATGGGAACAGACTACAATGTGCAATCAGAACTGCAAGGAAAATGTATACATATTATATGTAACATATCATAATAGTTCTTTATTTATTTTTATACAATATAGTTTAGTTCAGCTTTGCTGTCCTTGTTTTAAGCTCAAATTTAAAGCCAGTCATATTCTTTGTATGTGTACACATACTTGGCCAGTAAAACTGATTCTGAAAAAGTATATAGCTGCTCTGTAGCGTAATAATGCTTGTTACGCCCACTGTAGAATCCATATCTTTTTATTTATTATATGTCATTTTTGTTTAACTGTCTGACTTTTTTCTTATTTATCCTATTATTTAAAAAACAGGTTTGTCAAACAAAGCGCAAACATAATTAAGCATTACAAAGATACACAAGTTAGCCTGGAGTACTTCTACCACTGTAATAGAACAAAGCGAGGAGTGGGAGTTGAGCCAGGGTTCATACTGCCAGGCTGATGAGCTGATGGACAGCAAGTGGGCAGGTTCAGCGCGTGTGCCTCATCATCAGAAGCTGAGACACAAGTGCGAGAGGGATTTCCACACCCACACCACAGACAGACAGACAGACACAGACAGAGACAGACATGAGCACAGGAGACACAGACATGGTGGAAATTTGAGGAAACACAAGGGAAAAAACTGGGCCAAGGCCATAGCCTTGATAGCTTTCCTGATTTTCATTTTGGTGTGTGTGTATGAATATGCAGAACAATTTTGGATATAAAGCCACACTCGACATATACCAACAACATGTCAGAGACACTTACATCAACAAATTGACCATTTACATCAAGTGGTTATACAATTAGATTTGGCTCTGTTGTTTGAGGGAGGTCTAAAAGAATGCAAGCAGCAACAAGGATTCTGCAGCAAGAACTAACCACTTCTTAATAAACACATACAGGAACATGAAATCTTAGTTAGAATCAACACCACCAAAAGCTTGGCAGAAGGGGGCTGAGGTTGTGGAGGAAGCTGCAGCAGTAATCAATGTTGGCATGTAGGCAGAATAATAGTGTGAAGTGCCAGGTTATAAAGCCAGCCCTGTATGCCTGTATGGAAATGATTGGGTGTTACTAATGAGCTGGTTGCCAAGCAACTAATGAATGAGATAGAGTTGATGAACGATGAATGAAGTAGTTGCACTGCGCTGCACATGTTTTATAGTTTTATAGAAATTACTTGCACTACCTGCACATACCTCATACTGTTTATACATCATGCCAATTGCACTACTTGTATGTATTTATATTTCTGATATTATGACTATCTGCTCTTCTGGTTAGATGCTAAACTGCATTTCGTTGTCTCTGTGCTGCACTCTGACAATGACAATAAAGTAAATCTTATCTAATCTGATCTAAAGTGGACAGTCAGCTAAGGCAGGCTCAAATTCAGAGCTCTGCCTGAACTAATGCTATGCTCCATACTTTTCATTTACTTTTCTCACGATGTTGCAATAGTAAATGTGAAAAATAAACATCTGCATTGGTGCTGACACAATTAAATATGAAATGATCATTTGGACTCTGTAATGAATTCTGAACTTAGATAAGTCCCCTGCAGGGTAATGTATACAGACAGGCCGTAGTAAACACTTACAGTATGTATGCATAAAGGGTCTGTTCACCCAAATTGCACAAATAATATATTTTAAAGAAAGAAGAAAGAAGAAATCAGCAATGTGTTTTTGAATGATCCCATGGCACAAACTTGAGGTATGTCTGGAGCGGCTCATGAGTGCGTACAGGAGAACATAGGGCCACTTACCATGAGTTCCCAGTACCATTTTGGAAGATTTTAATAAAGAATGAATAATGATGTTTTTTTCTGCTATATATGTGTCTCAGATTTTTGCATATAGCGTGAACAGTGAACCATTTGGAAACATTTTCTAAGAAAGAAATGGTTCTCATTAAAACTCCCATTCTGTCCATTAACCAGAGAAATGGGACCGTTTGGAAAGACATATTAGGTTTTTCTATCCCACAAACAATTCTGTTCAGCTCCACTGTACTGGGGTGGAGGCAGAAATATCAGAACCTGGACATACAACATCACTTCATGCAGGCCAAATCTTCCTCAAACTTCCAGGCCAAGTGAAAGCAATCCTCTGGTTTGCGGTTATATAAACTCAACCACTCACTCACTTTAATCTGATTATGGTCTGAATGGCCATCGCAAACTATGTAAACTGTAAACCAAAGGCAGCTGTGTTTATCTCCCTAAACTGGGATATTTTCTCATTGCAGTAGTGAACCCCTGACATTATTACAGTTGGCTCCCATGACCTGCAGGGACTGAAGTCAGGTCAAAGGGCAGGCTGTGGGTCACAGGTCTGTGGTGCGAGATGTTTGGCATTGCTGTTAGAAATATTCAGTAAATAAACATGACTAGAACTCACAGTTAACTTTCTGTTACAAGGAGCATTTAGCATATAGGGATTAGCTCCTGACACAGGTTTGGCATGGTGATATGCTAAATTTTCCTCATTGTCAGCAAATCCCATGTGCAGGGCCAAGTTTGAATATATCCTTCTATGTATCCAAGGCTATGTCTTCTTCTTATGTGCCATAGTGCTCCATTGTTGTCCAAAAACTATCAATAAGCCACACTGTTGCACTGGGAAAAGTGTTCTCCTTTACCACCATTTATTTTGACTCATCCCACATACACAGTCCTGTTGCCGCGAATATTCACTAGAGCACCAAATAGCCCCCAACAAAACTTACTCCTGTTTGAGAAATGTTTGCTAATTGAATGTGCAAAAATTATTAGGGGGGAGAGGAAAAGTAGAAGGGCTATGTGTTTTTGTCTTTTCGCTGAAGAGAGGGAAGTCTTTCTTGGAGAGCAGGGGTCTTTGATTAATGTTCTCATGCCCCAGACTTAGATTTGCAAGTTTTATTGTAAAAAAAAACAAAAAAAAAACACACTAATTAAAGATGGCTTCAGTGTGCACAGTGGGCACTAAAAGTGCGGTTTGCCATATATATCATGTGCAACTCATCATATGATTCAAATTCAGCTTGACATGTTGGGCCCAAGCAGTTCACCCATTCGGTGGCAGTTTATTTGTTTAGCAGTTCTTTACATAGAAATAAACTGAATGGTAATTGCTGATGTGCAATTAATGAGCAGTTGGTGACTATATAAAATAGGTTGAATAATTAATAATGCTGAAATGAGTGCAATCAATTCAGGATATATTTGTATAATGATCTTGATATATATATATTGCAGGGGTGTTGCAGTTTTGTTCTAAGCCAAGAGAGGGTCAAAGAGAGCCAAAGAAAATATTAACAATAGTGGGGTTCAGCCGCTCTCCCTACACCAATAATATTCATGAAGCCCTGAAAAAACTGCAGTGACCAGCTGTTCTGGAATTTGGAAAAAAAAAAAAAAAGAAACTATATATTTAATTTGTTTATACATTTGTAATGATGGTTTGTTTATGATAAATCTTTATCAGGAACCAATGAGATCAGATAACAATGTGAAACAACTAAAATAACATCAGTCGTATCCTTGAAGTTTTCCACCGTTAATATTTTTCTTCTCCATTTTAATAAAGACCAAATCACTTGTTGGTGTTTTTACATGACATACATAGCTGGAGATAATGTTTTGCCATCACTGCAGAATGTATTGTAATTTGAGTCAATTTAGTCCAACATATTGTGACACCTCTTCCATAGAGTAATGTGTCTCCAATTTTGGCTGCCAGTCAGACAGTGAGGTATTATATTGACGTGTGATCTTCTTTTACTTAGGAGTGATTCTGGTCTATACTTCAGTGGAGTCAAGAGATTACAGCACGCACACACACAATGCATGTGCACTACTTTTCATAACAACATATTTTAACAGCAGCTCAGAGTGCACAATGAAGCTTTATTTACTAACCAAAGTCAGTCAAACCATACAAACCATAGCATAATTTGATTAAATAGAGCTATAAAACTTCCCCACTTAGTGAGAGCACAAACACATTCTGTCCTCTCAAAAAAGCCACAGCCACCATCTATCCACTCAACGTTCCCTTGCAATACCTCCTTAGATATGTTTTCAGGGCCACCCTGAACGTGCTAAACACATGATCTACACACTGCAGCTCAAAGTGCCACAATTCATGACACGTCTAATGATTTCAAATCAGTGGGAACTGCCAAAAACTGCACAGGGACCAAGGTTTCTCCAGGAATGTGTTTTTTACAATAACTTAACTGTCTGTACAAACGTCGCCTTTGTGCTTTATACGAGTTGTGAGGTTTGTGGTGCGATCACAATGTTTAATGATACCACTGCACATACTGAAGACAGCTAACACAATGTAACTGAAGAACCATCTTGTCATGGGATCACACCAGCCACAACACTCATCAACATGCTGACTCTCTGACCCATGAGTAGTCATTACTTCATCAGTATATGAGTATATGGGTATATGAGTATATGGATCAGACCACACTCATCTTCGAACTCAGCATTCATTTTGAAGTACAACTACAGAGCTGTAAAGTTTCGTGACTTCATCTTGCACGTTATCATTTTGACAATCTGTCTTCAGACAGTACTTACAAACAACTAGCAAAGTAACATCGCTTCTGTGATAGTTCCAGCTACAATAGGTCTCTCCAGGACCACATTTTCCCATGATAATACACACACACAGACTCACAAGGTGAAAAAAAATACTAGCCATGCTGTTGCAGATGGTAAAAGGCAGTGCTGTTCATTAGAGTCCAAAATTTCTTTCAGTGTGGGAATGTTGTGGATAGCTTGAAGCAGGTATTTTGCCGGAATGCATAGTGAGCCATCAGGACTGGGGTGAGTCAGACTCACCAAAACAGAAAGCCAAGAGTCCTGCTTATAGCACATTATATTACACTAATCAATACACAAGATGGCAGGCTCTATCATCTGGGTTATTTGAGTGTTTTTCTTCATTTTAACCCTTCCAAATCTGATCATTGTTTTTTGTTGTTTTAAGGAGGCCTATGTCTAATCAGCTCTACTAAGTTTAACGTGAGCAACTGAAAACGTTCAATCTCTCAGCCGGTCTGTGAGGAGTTGACTGCTGCTCTATACTATTTTTCTGAGATCTCCAACATCATATCTGAGCTGCTATCCATTTAGAACATAATTAAAAAAAACCCTCTCCAGCAGCAAATGCAGCTCAACATCTGGCTTGCAGCCTTGGAGCATTGGCAGCATGATGTGCTGTGCTCTGTGAAGCCAAATTGCTGGGATGAACCTCTAAACAACTCCTTGGCTGATGTTATGAAGGACAGCATACGATCTCTCTCAAACTCCTTTGCTCCACTAGCTAAACTAGCTGATAGCCTGGCTCCAGCCAGCAGACCCACCATGAGTGAGGGTTTCACATCAGGCATGGAAGCACTCAGTACCCTGTGCCAACTCTCTCAACTCTGAAGGGCAAGCACCCTCACCTTTCTGGGCAAGTCATGTAAACGACCCCAGACACCAACCGCTCTTCTCTGGCTTGCAGACTGCCCTGCCTGCAGAGGATGTACCTCTGGTCATCATGGAGCATGGTGTCACAAAGAATGCTGGCCCCAACCTTGATGGCTAAGTTTGGCTTAGTTGGGGACTCCACTGTAAGGTTTGTGGACATACTTCTGGCCTGGTGCTGAAATTCTGGATGTGGTTGTACTCATTACTCTTACTGACATCCACACTCAGTTAAGCTCCAACAAGGCTCTGAGACACTGACTGATACAATACAGAGCCTTTATTCAATCAAAACTTGCTTTATTAAATGTTACATCTTTAGGCTCTGCTGTTTAGTGCCCTTAATTATAGATGACCTTTTTTATGTTAAAATTACTGCAGATTTACGGCAGGAGTAAAGTATAAGAAATGGCCTGTTACTCATTTTTGAGTTTTGCTAGCACATATGGTAGAGCTAATGGAGTGCATTGTGATAATACCCCATCTTTTGGAATTCCCTCAATTGTTTGTGAATACATGCAGGTTATGGTGTGTGTGTGTGTGTGTGTGTGTGTGTGTGTGTGTGTGTGGGTGTGTGTGTGTGTGTGTGTGTACATGTGTGTGCAGGTGTGGTAGACTGGTAGACGACTACACTGCACATACAGACTGTCAGAAAAAATAGGCAACATCGGCACATCACCTGTGGGTGAATAAGCAGATGGTACATGCATAAATCACTGGCATCAAGCATGGTGCCAATCAACTTTTCATGACCGACGGTCATTTGAAGTTCTTCAGTTAGAACAGTGAGAATGCTCATTTGTTTCCAAATGAGGTTTTGTTCACTCGCTATGATTGCGTTAAGCAAAATTGAGAATTGGTGTTTGCCTTAGGCCTCCATATTATTAAACCACCCCTGTGAGTGGAGGCTAGCATTTATCTTACCTGAATATGACATTTGATTGCTTCCAAATTCTGGTTTCTCGTTGGATGAGACCAAATAGAGGGGAGTCCTTGTAATGCAGCACTGATATCACCAAGGATAAATGAATTGACACACCCCACTCCACCTCACCTTTCCATTGCAATGTCAATTGCTACAGGAGGTGTCCTGAACCCAATCAAACATTTGTACTTTGACTAGCTTAGACAAAAAAAAATTTCCCCAACTTGTTGGATGGGTAATGCACTTTGTTGTGTTCAGTGAACACGTTTCAATCCTAAGAAAGGTTGCCATACTACTGGAGTCTCATCTTGCCAGCAGAAGGAAGATATGGATGACACATTTTCTTCAAGAAAGAGAAGAATAACTTCTATAACCCATTGTCTTTTAGTTAGTTAGACAACAAATTTGACTGCTGTTAATTGCTTCCCGAAGCGCCCTCAAGTAAGAGGTTGGGCAGGGTAACAATGGTTTGTTACTATAAGTCTTATTGTTTAATTAACAAAACAGCAAGTGCTGTTGTTGCTGTTTGAGATACCTCAATCTTTGTAGATTTCTGTGTGCCTAACATGTTACATTTATTGCGTTGTTCCATGCCATTGGGCTTTGCTTGTTTTTGCCACGGCAGTAAAGCCAGTAAGCTGCACTTTATCATTTAAAAGACCAGTGCCATAGTTGATGGGATAAAGGGACTATTATTAAGTTACTTTTATCTTTCCATGGTGGCTTGGATCTCCTCTGCTTTGCCTTGAGTGCCTTTCCCTATCTCTCCTTTATTAACAAACACACACACCCATCCATATGACTTTATCTATGACAAGCATCCACACACGCACCCTAAATGCACAGATAATGTGGCAGCCTAACTCGACTTGGCTCCACACCATCTTGTTGTCAGAGATGTGCAAATCATGACCCCCACATCTTGCTTCTCGATTCTCTGGCCATTCCACCCACCATCTGGAATCGTATGACGTAGCCATTCTCGTGGTCACATCCGCCATCCTATCTTCTCTGTCAACACTCCTTCAGATACACACAGACATTCACAGATACACACTCTGGCTTGCTGTCTTCATACTTGTTATTGTAGTTCTCGCTGTAGTTGGACAGTGGATGTTTATTGATTGTTAATTGATGCTGCTCAAGTTGAATAAACTCTTTTGCCTTTCTAAGGAGTAGCTGTCAGCTGGTTGTGATCATCAGTGCTCAGATTCACAACTTCATAGTCCTATTGTTATTAATTCCTATTAATAAGTTGGTTGGTAGCACTAAAATCTCCCTCTCACACACAGACACTTTGTTGTAGTGGTCCAATAAGCAAAACAGTAATCACCATTGATTCTTGAGTCTGCTACCTCTGGGCTCAGTCAGTTTGCTCTGCTTACCAGATTATGTAATTGTTTGTCTTGCGGGCTTCTGTGTCGAGTCTCACACACACATCCACACGGCACAAAAGAGTGGTGCTTCAATCCCCCTAAAAGCCCATGGCTACTGTTGTGACAGATTTGGCGAAACAGGACTGAAGCTGCTGTCAGTGACCGAGCTGTTAGTGTCACACACAAAGACATGAGACTAATTTCTTGGTTCTTGTTTTTTTTTTTTTTTTTTTTTTTTTCTTTTTTTTTTGACTATTCCAGTAAATAATGATGTAATTACTTTATTTCTTTAGGTTTGGTAGATATTAACTCTACAACAAATATCCCACAGTGCAGAAAAAAAAGGCATGGACCAGCATGGAAATCATGCCGGAAATCATAAATGATTCTTGTTTTTGCCACCTCTGGGCACAGTCAGTCTTCTGTGCTCACCAGATTACATAATTGTTCATCTGTCCATGCTGGAAATCATGCTGGCCCATGCTGGCCCATGCTGGCCCATGCTGGCCTATGCTGGCCGAAGCTGGCTTGGCACTAGTGCAGCAGGTGATGAAGCTGGCTCACCATCACAGGCCCATTAATGATGGCAGTCCACCGACAAAATATTGCTGGGGAAGCCAATGTCTTATCTTATATAAACATTTGCTAATGCTAGCAGACATTAACAAATGTTAGCTAATGGTTGCAAACTTTAGATACTGCAGATGCTGCAGTGTTCCTGACATTGCTGAGTCAATTTTCTAACTTTCTGACTCTTCAGTACTTCAGTACACCCCATTTGAGCTATTTTCAGATTTATATAAGATTTATATGGTTTTATGACAAAAGTAATAGCAGCAGTGATCACAAGGGTATGTTCTTTTTGTTTTTGATTAAGATGCTGTTAAAGCTGCACAAATCAATATAGTTATATTAATGACAATATTAATGATCATAGTGATGAACCCACAGACAAATATGACCAGTTCTGCAGTTCTCTGCTCTACAGAGCATTTTCATGTCTTTCAGCTCACAATGTTTTATTAACTTTATGCCTCATATCTCATTTCACTCTGGATGTTCCTGTGGTGGCAAGCCAAGACTTTGACCCTGGTCAAGTCTCCAGGAGATAACAAAAAATCAGAGAGCTGGCACAGTATCTGTCATGTGACCTACACAACCTACGTCAAGATTCTGTGTACTGTGGTGATTCACTTCCTTTTTGGCATTGCTGCATCTCCCTTGGCAGCTAATCACAACCTTACGTGGACTTTCTACAACTCTGACTCATAAAGAGAAGCCGTGACCTCTGACCTTTGGGAGGATGCTCGCCACATGGCCTTTGTCAGGAGAACATAAACAACAGGCGTGGTGAAAATGGTTTTATCGTCAGTACAGGAGGTCTTGCCCTACAGCAACTGCTTGCTGACTGTACTTTTTTTTACCACAACATTGTTATCTTTATGAGAGGAACTGTACAAGCCACCGTTACACGGTACACATTAAAGCATTTCACAGCACTGCCAGGCCTGCAAACTAACCTGAGCATATATCATTGTGGATGTGTGGGTGTGGGTATGTGAGTGTATACACAGCATGGGAAACTCAGTGTATAACTGAAATTTAGTGTTACTACTAGTATACCTTAATATGCACAGCAAGTGTATATGTTTTCATTTTGCATTTAGTTGTTGTTCATGCTCTACCATATTATTCATGAATAGGTGATGTGAAGGACATATTATGTCATAGTGTTACCCAGTTACACTTCTTGTCACTTTCCATGAGAGTAGACAGAGCTGTCACTAGTCACCACCCCATGGTTCTTAGCCAGTCACATCCTCAAAACAACAAGAGCTGCCAGATTGCTGTTCAGTACACTCAGCATACAAAGACTGATGACCAGCAAACTTTTCAGATTATTATTCAGTTCCAAAGTCATAGCTTGGTGATAAAAGCCTTATAAATACTTACATCTGTTTGTATATAAAGGACTGCCTTTTTATGGTTACATGTAACATTATCCAAAACACTTAGTGGAGATCATTTTTCATTATTGTGAGTGTGGTTTTTGGTTTGCCTCATCAGCAAAAAATACAAGGGTTTTTGGACTGTCACTTTATTTTTTATCTTGCAATCGTATTCAGCCATAGAACATATCTGACCAAACAATAAATAACGAAATTCCTTTCCAGCACCACAGTGCGTACCTAAAATTTCCATTATGTATGTTGCTAAAATGTTTATTATACATAAATACTCCTAAATGAAAATGAAAGATTTGGCTACTTAGTGTTCTAAATCTTGCAACACTGGCTGCCTCCAGTCTGCCACAGCCAGAAGAACAAGAAGAACTTTAGAACATTGAGTTCAGTGGGCTCAGCTTGTGATGACTGATGACCATCTAAAACAACTGTCATTTCAGTTCATTACAACTAACTTTTTCTCCTGCGTAAAGGCCTTTTTAAAGCTTATACCAGTCCATATAAGTGACTTTTTATTTAATGTAACATTATTCAGGAATTAAGAAAATTGGAGATAACATTGGAGTGAACAGATAACAGATAACACTTCTTGCTGGAGATGTGCAGCATGGTGAGGAAACAGAGAGCTGTAGAGTAGTGTTAATTTTGTTACCCATTTTTCAATTCAGTCTTAGTCTTAGTCTTATGTCAAAGTTTCTTATTAGTCTTAGTCACATTTAGTTATTCACATATCATTTTTTGTTAGTCATGTTTTAGTCAAACAAGAACTCAAGGTATTTTAGTGGAATTTTAGTCAAAATATTTTAGTCTTTTTCTATTTTTTTTTCAGAGATGATTTTTGTTTATTCATTGCAGTTGAATTGTGTTCCACTGCTAAAATATTGATTAAATGTCTGGAATAACAAACATCTTGAATGAATTGAATTGAATGAATGAATCTTCAATGCAACTTCGCTAAAAGTGTCTCGTTTGTTGAATAGACCTATTCAAAAGAAAAATCCATTACAAGATGGAGGTGTAGAAAAAAAAACGTGTCTTTAAATTAAGGGTTTTTAAAGTGAAAGTCTGCCATGGAGGAAGGACTTCCAGGATGGGTTAAATGCGGAAGAAATAATTTCACCAAAGCATGGCGTGTGCATGTGTTGTTGTGTTCACCAAAAAAGCATGGCATACATGTAGTGTTGTGTTGTGTGATTAATAAAGTGAATCTTAATCTTAATCTTAATCTTAAATGCCTTTTCAGGTTGGTGGTATTTTTCCCGGTGATTTTTTTCCACCAGCTCCTCATGTGGCCTTGATTTTATAACCTCTGATACATCACATTTTTTGAATTTCTTTACATCTCACCTATTTCTGGTTAATATGGCTCTCTTTTCAAAAGGCTAGAACATTCTTTCGCTGGTGTGTGTGTGTGTGTGCTCACGTCTGTCTGAATGTGTATGAGAGAGAGAGTTTTTAACAGGTTCTTCACCCAGTCACAGGTTTTGTCATATTGTTTATTAAATACTGAGTATTGGGTTATCTTACTCAGCATTTACTTTGCAGAGTCAAAATACAGATATATATATTTGTCGTTCCAAGGGGATGAATCCTAATGACTTTAATATCCAGTGACCTTTCCTATAGTGACACTATTAGACCCCCTGCCCTCCCCCCCTTATCGATAAAGCTCTATTTGCACTTAAGATTTTGCAAATTGTAACAGGATCGTGACTTTGGTTAAGCAAATTCATGAAGAAGTCTGTTGAATTTGGTGATTCTACAATCGGTACTGCAGCCACCCACTAGAAGAACATGACATTTTTAGATCCACTGCTAAGAACCACAGTGTTGTTCATTCCATCATTTTCAGACTGTGCACTGGGTTTAATAAGCTTTGCAGCCTCGAGGTGGATGGAGCCTTACACTTTTAATCTTGTTAAACTAAATGAGCGTTATATTGTGAACTAGTGTATATGTATGGAGGCGATGACAGTCAAAACAACATTGAATAAGACAGATTAATGAAACAGACAACATAACACATTTTCAGAAAAACAGAAATAAATCAGAAGGCACAACAGCATTTCCTTACTCTCCTGTTTCACTAATTTTCTGACAGTGATGGCATTTTGGTTTGTAGACATTGTATTTGTTTATTAACTTGTGAATTTTTACCTTTATTGGTTGTTACAGTAGTCGAGAGACCAACAGGCAATGAGAGATAGATGGGTGTGGCATAAAATAAATGAAGTCTGCCAGAAATGAACTAAGGGTATTACAGTTATATTTCAATGCATTGGTCACCAGAACGCTATATTTTCTTTTTTGTTAACATGTTCTTAAAAGCTGTTGCATTTCCTGAAATGTTTAACCTGAATCTGAATCTGATGCTCGCACCATGTTTCAAACAAGTTCGGACAGGAGCAACAAAAGAAGGAAAGTTGTAGGACGCTCCAAAAACACCTGTTTGGATTATTCCACAGGTAAACAAGTTCATTGTAACAGGTGATAGTATCATGATTGGGTATGAATGGAGCATCCTGGAAAAGCTCAGTCGTTCACAAGCAAGGATGGAGCAAGTTCACCACTTTGTGAAACACATATGAAGGATATTACTACAGGGGCTTAGGAACACTTGTGTTGTCTAATGTGAGGCAGTTGTTTTTGTTTGTATAGAAGTTCCAAATAAAAGAAGAGAATAATTAAATGTGATTAAGTTTGGTACGGTATGGTTGTTTTAAACCATTACTCCTACTATGGTATGAAATTACATATACTGTGATAGAAGATTTCTGCCATATCGTCCACTCCAACTGAATATGTATAAAATACATTTGGAATATGCATCTCATTTAGGTTTTTTACCTGCAGTTTGCAAACCATAGCCTCTTACCCATTTACAGTCAGCTCTGTGCTTTGAATAGCCAACAGTTTGCAATGAAAGTGATGTCATTATTCATGTCAATATGTTATTTTTAGTATGCATGATTACACGTAGACTATAATATTAGTGGAATATTCATTTTCCATTTGCTCTGTAAACAGCTTTGTTGAAATATTGTCTTTTTCAGAATAAGGGCACAAACCCAAATATTTTATGCATGTATTCAGTTTAGGAGTATGTGAGGCTTTGCCTTACACTTAGGAGGTTGATTTGGCAGCTCAACTGACTGAGAACACACAGACCCTTTGCATGTTTACCCGTGTTCCAAACACAGGTTCTACCCCTGCTTGCTGGCTACAACCCAGAGAGCAAGATTTGGCCATAATCAGAATTTCAGGGAGTGATTAATGTTAAGGGAGTAGCTGAATACTGAATAATAGCCTACATTATTCGGATATGCACAGGCTGCCCAACCAATGGGCATTTTACTTCACCTTATCAGGTAACCTGATCCTAAACGTATTTGAGATACTATCTTGTGTATTTCACACATCAGGCATTAAGAACACTAATATTGGGAAAATACTGCAAAATCTCAGATTATGTGACATTAATACCTTTTCTTTTCATCCAGGTCAAATGTTTTTCAGTTAAGGCTAAGGTAGGGGAAGCATTGTGGTTATGGTTTATAAAACTACAAGCCTGCATTAGAGTCAGTACAGGCAGTACTTTCTGCCTCACCTCCTTGAGTCACACTACTTCCAATGCTGCAGTGATTTTTGGCATAGAACAGAATGTCAGGTGCAGAATCATACCAAATGGATGTATAGTAACTCCAAGGGATACTTGGCATAGATGGTCAAACATGGAGGTTTGATGTGGCTTCGTAAAGCAGTCCTACTAAATTCTGATCATCAATCTGCTGAAGCCCTGATTTACGTCTAGGGCCTGTATCACAAAGCAAGTTCAATTTAGTCTGACTTCACTGACTGTAATATTGGTGTTCATGTACAATAGGTGGTGTTGATAACTACAAGCAATTACCAGATTATCATCAGAACCATGAGTAGAGTATTTAATATGAAATGAAATAAAACACTGATGCCCCCCCCAAAAAAAATAAATAATTGTGATGAAATGTATAAAATACAATGACATATGTAGAAGAGAATGAGAAACTGTAAAAACACTAGAAATATTTTGCAATCTTAAAAGTAAAGCAATAGCTATAAATATGTGCAGGAAATGTTTTATATGTGTTATGTTTAGAATGAGCACTTTCTGCTTTTTTATCTGATTATGAACAAACTAGAACAAACTGTGTGATGCACATAGAAAACAACTGTTTCTACTGCCAAAGCAGACCAAGAGGAGAAGAAGCTAATGCTTGATGAGGTCTAGCTGACTGTAATTTTGCATTTATAATTTACTGGGAGCTAATTAACAATATGTGAATGGAGGGGAGAGTTTTTGTTTCCACTTATCATCGCAAGGTCACCTCATGTTCATCAATCTGAACTGCAGTGGTGAAATGAGAGTCTGAAAGTATCAGCACTCTCAGGAACCCTGTTGGGAATGACATAATCTGCATAGTTAAAATGCAGCTATATGGGTCTTATCTATCCCTGCATTTGTTAAAAACACTGTTTTATAACCAGAGTGGAAATGGAACGGCAAAATGATTGGGCAGTAGAAACTGACCTACAAATATCTATTGCTCTTTATTACTCCCTGTTAGGATGCTGTAGGGATAATGACAGTTTTTACAATGAGCTTATTGGTCTGTGGTTGGGTCGCTTACAGGTTTTGATCTGAACCTCTGAAGTTAAAATAGTCCAGAGCAGGTTAGCTGTGCACCATGGGGTACCATGATGGTATACCCTATTTAAAAGATACAGGAAAACCAGAGTTGAGGTCAAAGATAGCTGGTTAACGCACTAACATACATTATGGGTAACCAACATGATATGAGCACTTGGAGACAAGGGCATTGTAATGAACAACCTGGTAGCATGAAAATAAATGCAGAGTTAACTGAGAGTTTGGTGGTTCAAGTGCATCCAGGGATGAAAGCTCATGAATGAATCACTGAAAGACATGAAAGAATGTATAAGGTAAAAATTAGGGAATGTTTCATTAAACCAAACTACAGGACAAATTTTGACTCCAACACATAATGGACAACTGCCAAAGAATGTATCAGACGAATAGAAAATATATGACTGTGTCCAGACTTCAGTAACTAACACTGGAGTTAATGCTTTGTTTCTGTTATTTACATACTGCAGAAGCTTTTTTCTTAAACTAGATTCAGTGATGTGTTTATGCCATCAGTGATTTAGATCAGTGATTCCTAACTTGGGGTCTGCACCCCCCACTGGGGGGCACCAGAGTTGAAAGAAATTGGATACACCATATTAACACATCTGATGGTCCTTAGATAATCATACTCCACCATTAGGGTGAGAAACATAAACAGGGTTTCAGCGAATCAAAATCGCTTTTTAAAAAACGATGCAGTTACAGGAGCTACAGCCAATCGCATAACTTCAACAAAGTGATGTTTCATACCTCATGTAGAGTTCAAAACGAACATCATAAACATGTAATAAACTGAGGTACATTACAGAAAAGAAGGGCATCAGTTCGTGTAAATAACAGCAAACATCCACACACATTGCATACTGGTGTATTGGAGGCTGGATGTATGTGTAGAACAATAACTGCCTCACTGAATTTTTTTCATGTTCATGTCATGTCTGGAATCTACAATAATTTTCAGAATATAACATAATCTAACATTTCAAAATAATAACAGTAATAAGTAACAGTAATATTGTCAAAAAAACCATGAGCTCAACATGCAAGACTGACACAGCTCTATAAAGCAGTGACACCATGTTATGATCTTCACTCTGTGAAGTTTTATTGAAACTTTGCCAACATTATTTGGAGTTGTACACATACAAATTCAGAAACTTGATCCCACAAAAGGTGCACCAAAAATGGAGATTAGGAGAACAGGAGATCTTGGGTTCACATCTGAGTGTATCTATCAAATTGTATTCAGAAAAAGATGATACAAACCACTTTACAACTTCATTTAGAAAGATGCACTTGCACAAGACTGTGAGCTGTATTAATGTAACTATATCCTCTGTCACAGTTATGTAAAAAAGAGTGCAAATCGACACAGATTGCATACTGGCCAAAAATGATGCTGGATTATTCTTTCTAACAAAACAGAGAGGTAAGAGGTGTATTTATTTCCACGTCTTTAAGAGGATCTACTAGCCTACACATTACAAAATAAACAAAATAATGTCCAATACTGGATAATTTCATTTAAAGATCATACATGTTTGATATTTAAACAGGAGGGGTCTACTGACTAAAATCCAAAGTATTTCCAAACAGCTTTTTAAATTCACGCAGAGTAATTTACTGTCTGCAGCCGCGTTAGGTTGTGGACTTTCTGCCATCATTACCACATGGTTATTGAATTATTTGCTCGTTTGAGGTTGGCCTACATTTCATTTTCAATCAATCAAAGTGACATTGTGTGCAGAGTTTTCATGTGTCCTGGAAGAATTCAATGTCCCGGACAAATAAGAGAAATTCAGGGCAAATATTATCTGCTTATGGACCCTGTTTTCCCATGCTTTTGAGTCTGATTAAGTAACTAATGGGGACAACAATTTTTGAAATTGGACCAGTATTCAGAGAGAGCAATGCAGCTGGCAGCTGTGAAACAGGCTGCAATGTAATCCCTCCAGGTGTGTGCACACCATCAATGTGCATGTGCTAAAAGTGTTTTTGCCACTGACAAGCTCAGATTGATATTCTGACATATTGTGATATGTCTGACAACATTAAGGAAAGGATCCCTACAGACATAGACCTTTTTTAAAGGGTAAGATCCTTTTTGTTTAACAGCTGCCATATTGCTCTTGCCAAAGCTTCCAGACTCCATTTACAGAAACAGTAATTTTATCATTGTAAAACATGCTTTATTCAAATTAGACAGAAACAAAGTAAAACTCAGCAAAAACGTCTTGATTTATTATTAATTATTTTCCTCAGACTTTATGAGAGATTTAGATATATTGAACTTCAACAGATTTTCCTAGAAAAAAAAAGAAAATTGTAATTACCAGGTAATGGAAATTGTGGTTGTCTTATCTGTCATGCACATACATTCAGTATAGAAGAAGAAGAAGAAGAAGAAGAAGAAGAAGAAGAAGAAGAAGAAACATACTTTATTGATCACACACATTACATGCACACAAACATGCACACGCCATGCCTCATGAAATTATTTCTCCGCTTTTGACCCATCCATCATCAATCCTTCCCAATTCTTTTTCGTCACCATTGGTCAGGTGGTGATCTTCTTGCATGTTTTTTGCAAGAATCACTTTAATATTTGTTAACAGCTCTATTGCATAGCTTTGTATTGTGTTGTAAATGTTATGGGTGGGTTAATGATTGCCTTAGTATGAATAACCACTTCATGCTTGATGTCTTGAGAACTAAGGCACTTCACTCCAGGTTTACAACAACTGGCCAGGTAAAAGCCGACTTACGTTAGCATCTAAAAAACAATCATTTTTTAGTTGAATAATGACATTGAAATAGGAATTCTGCCAACTTTTCTCAGTGAACTTGATCTCAAAAGTTTTTGAGTCTTGTAAACAGGAGATCCGGGGTTTAGATCACTGCAGTGCCTTTGGTACAATACAAACCAATTAAACTCCATGAGCAGGCTACTGTTCAGCAAGTCTGATTCACCACTCTGAAGCAGTGATACTAATTTCTGATCTTCAAGCTGCAAAGGGTTTATTTTAGTCTGGAGACAAGAAAAATGCAATCAAGAATTTAGCACTACTGCACAAGCAGCACTGTTGGTCTCAAGACAGCCCAGCAAGAACTGAGGCCCATAAGGTCTCTGTGGTGCAGTCAGCATGCTCACTTGTTAACTGAGAGCTTTGTGCTTTCAGCCTGCCAAGTAAAGAGGAGAAATTATTATAGTCCATCTGTATCCTTGATGCATGTTATCAAAAATTGTGACTGTTGACCCAGCAATCAGTCTACTCTGGGGAATAGTTTGTCAACATGAAAGCCATCATTTTCACACATATTACAGCAGATGTCGGCTTTATGTGGGCTTCTCCATGTGCCTCTTCATCTGATTGCCATGAAATTTATGGAAACATTCATGCTCCTCAGAGGATGAACCCATATTATTATTGTCCTCTATCTCCATCACCTGGACATGTTTGACATTTTTAGTCTCACTACTCAGCTATAGGAGTAGCAAAATGATCAGTACTGTACGTTGTTCATTCTATCCAACACTTGAGTATTATTGAGTGTAATTAATGAGCAGTGGAAAAAAACTTTCACTTTTGTTTTGTTTTGCATTTCCTAAAACCTCGTCTAGGTCCTCTGTAGGCTGCTGTTTACTGTGTGTCTGCGCCAGTGGGTGGAGTAGATACAGTGAGCACCATCAAGGGTATTGCTGTCTATCAGAGTCTCAGTCCCAGTGCCAGCACATCAAGGAGCCTGGATCACAGTGATGATCCAGCTTGCCACACTGCATGCTGGGAGATCAGGTTCCTCTGAGGTGCCTACATTTCCAGCAGTTGCCTTTTTGCGTCTCAAAGTCACGTCTTCCTTGACGCGCCTCTGTCTCAACTGAAGCACGTTGCTCCTTTGATAATAAATCACGTTCTCTGAATGAATTCACAGCACACATCCAGAATTTGATATGGCTGACATCAAAGATAGAGGTGGTGTTTGCACAGAGAAGACTAAGGGCATGATAAATGTATGGAAATCCCTGATGCTTATGTTCCCTTTTTAGACCCACTTGTAATGCCACTCACATAGCCTTTTCTTTCAACCTTATGTGGAAACAGTCTCTTTCACCTGAACTCTTGGAAAAACAAACCTGACAAACTTGAGTGGCATGGAGAGATTTTTTCATCTCAACAGTGACTGGTTGAATAACCACAGGATCCTACTGGGCACAGGTCCAGGGACCAACAGGTTGGGAGATCTTGAAGGTTTCATTAGGCCTTTTGTCCAATCACATCTAAAACAAAGTCCTCAGCTGTTCTGAATTGCTACACTTGAAGTTGAGGTGAAAAGGCTGTAATCACAGTCTTCTCCTAGCTGCATCCCATTGCCTCCCAAGCATCTCTCCAAGAATCCTGCACCTTTCTTGTATCCTCAATCAGATAAATGCAGATAATAGCACTCACTTTCAGACAGTCTCAAGGACATTCACAGTGTCACACTAAGTCATAAGAACAACTAATGATGTGAATAGTTGTGTGAATAATGAAAAAAGAAGCATGAGAGAAATGTTTAAGCCCCTACTTCCACATCTCCACACACCTAGCCAATGATGGTGTAACCTGTGAGGTGACCTTTTCCTCAGTGATTCACAATGACTCATCGCTAAACACAACCTCTTTTCTAAGGTCTTCCACAGAGTGCCCTTTCTGTTACCACATTCACTTTCGCTTTAAGAGAAGAAGACTCAGGTAGAGGAGGGGAACACATGCCAAAAGAACAGATAATCACTCCCACATGCAAGCTGGAAGGTTGACTGATATGGTCTGCCAGTAAAGAGGTACTGACGTTTGCTGGGAAAAACAAAGCTCACTGTCAGTAAGTGAGGATCAAAGGTCGCAGCAGTGGTGTGTACAGAGTAAGTGAGAAGCAGTCGTGAAAATGAATAAAAAAATAAGGCATGGAAGAATGTTATTAGGGCACCAGCATGCAGATATAGGCACTAACACAGTCATGTCAGCTGTGGAACGGTAATGAAACATATCTTCTGTTGCCATTCATGTAAACAAGCACAAATCATCTACACAGACTGCAAACCTTTATATAGCAGGCTCAAATGTTATGGCCAAGTGTGACTGCCTCAGTGACCTGCTTCACGCTTGATCCAAACTTGACCCAAATAGTTTTGAGATACTATCTTGTAGTACTGACCCGTCAGCAGGGGCTGTAACTTGGTTGGTAAAACTGCCTACTTTACATTTCTAGTTTCAAGACATAAGCCAATAAAACCCAATGAGCAAGCTGCCATTTAACTGGTCAGCTCAGTGTGGAGGACTGATGGAACTCTGTAAAGCTGCAGTACTAATTTCTGATTTTCAAGATGCAAAGGGGTCTTTAACCAGAAGATGAACAGATCCAACTCTCCTCTGGAAGGTGCTTCAGAGCACTGTTCATCAAAACAACCAGATACAAGTAGTTCCTCTCCACAGGCCATCACTCTGATGAACAGCTCAGTCAGTCATACAGTGTCAATAACACTGTAACACTAAAACATTGGTTTAAATATGCTTTTTTAACATGCATCACTGTCTCATATAAATCCTGCATGCTGTACATACTGTACATAGACATGCATACATGCACATCCTATATGTGTATGTTAACCAACCTTTGTCCAGCTTTATTGTCTTTTTTTAGCTGCATGTCCATTATGTCCATTTCTGTTGGAAGTGTGTATAACACTGAAAGCAACAGAAAACTCAAATTTCTTGTATGTATATACATACAGCACTTGGCCAATAAAGCGGGTATAGCCACTGCTGTGAGAATGGCATCTAGTTTGGGTACAGTTTTCACCTCAGCATATCCTTGTAATAAAAGGTTTCATGAAAGTGGCACAAAAAGGAAGGAGGTGATTACAGCATGGTTTGATTTGTTGATGCATTTAATGCATTCCACAGAGTCACGTGTAGACCAGGTGCTCCTGCTAACAGAATGCTGAATAGTTCTGAGGAAAAGTATTGACCTTTGCATCGTACTTTCCTCTAGGTATATCATATTATATTAGTTATATTTTTGTGTTCTATTAGTTTTGTGATCTTCTCCTGTTTTAATCTCAACTCAACACTTCCTCCATGTCTACCAATTGACTTGATAAATTCATTATCCTCAGCATTTATCCCATCAGTATAACCACAAATCATTTAACAACACTTAAAAAGCAGAAAAGCAGAAGTGACTTGAAATGACTACCACTAAAGAGTATTGTTAAAAAGGACTAGTGATGTGACTCATTTCCACCTCAAGCCATTTTAGTACAGGTAATTCCTTAATGTTTTCCTCTTGGCAGTCATTTATCTGTGGATATGATTGATTATTTCAATCCCAGCTTTTATTTTAGCATTTACAGTACGTCATTTACTGTATAACTCCCACTGATGACTGCATGTCTGTGATTGTGCAAAGATTATCGGAAGCAACGGAGACTCTTCACTGCTGCAATAATATAGCAAGATAAGGCAATCATTTATTTGGTCTGCTAGTGCAGGTATAAGCATGGCAGTATCAGCCAGCTAGTTAGTTTCACCAATATGGTTTTAGACAGTTAAAGCAAAAAAAAAAAAAAAAAACATGCCCACAACCTTGATCTCAACCTTGAAAGTCTTTCAGTTTAATATCTTAACCTAACCTTAACATGCAAAATAAAAAACTGCAAATGTTTAAAGTTGCAAAGAGTAGAGCTTTTGCTGTCATACTCTGTTCATGTTTGTGGTTTCCAGGGGCACATGTATGACTTTGGAAGTAAAGCTTAAGTAAAGTAAAGCCAAAGGTATGTTGCGTGTTCAAAGTGGATGTACAACAAAAGAAAAGAGTCCTTGGATTTGTTTTCCATCCTGTAAGCAGCTTTGCCTGTGGTCATATGTGGGGCTGTCAGACGTCTGCAGACATTTCCTGTCCTCTGAAGCTGGCTCTGCAGAGTCCTCACCTGAGGTGAAACTACCAGACAGCAGGGATAAAGAAGGATGATTTCTCCATTCTGTTCAAGGAAGTTCCTTTTATTTTCAGGCAATGAAAAAGCCCAACATAATGTCCCCCATAATGCCCCCCTTTCATTTGGACTCATAAAGGAAGATGGGAGTGGAGAAAGTGAACCAAACCTGGGCCTTCAGGTCATGTTCCATCTGTAGCAGGGCTCCGTGCTAGAGCGAAAAGTCTTTGTTTGACCCAGAAGAGTGAAAGCACTTGGATTAAAATTCGGGGGTGGAGACATGGATTACAGCAGCCGGACGGCTTCTTTTATGTCTCACTGCTGAACAACTACAATGAGTTTTTATTACAGCTTTAAAGAGAAGGATGGGGCAAAGAAAGCCTGCACGAAGTGAAAGAAGCACTCAGGGTGGCTGAGTATTATGAGGAGGGAGGTGGAGTACAAGTCTACATCAGAGGTGTGTGCACCTATTAGAGTGCACCTATTAGTATGGCATTAAGCAGTACAAGCCAATGAACATAAAAAGGTTGTGTTTTGAATGGTTTAATTTACCTATGGAGAGCAAATGAAATCATGTTCAAAGCATCCATTCTGCGGAGGTTGCAGTGTAGACAGAGATAAATATAGGCTATGAAAATGTAGATAAAGTTTTCATTTCCAGCAGGCATTGTGGATGCAGAACAAGCTGGCCAACTGTACTAACCTGGCTCTGGAACATTCTTTGGAAATGCATCACAGATAAAGAAACCATCAGAAAAATTAAGGATGTTTTTCTGCATTTTCACCTTTACTTGTTAACATTAGCTTGCTATCGACTGGACAAAAACCTATTTAATTCACTGTGTTGCTCAAAGGCAACTAGCAGCTTCAAGCAACTTTCAAGGTGGAATGTTATCTTGCATGTTACTCAGTGCATGAGCTGAGGTCACGAACCAACAGACAGACCTTAAATGTCAATGTGACAACTTGATAACCTCTCTTACATGACATACACATTTGATTGAATCTTCATGTGCCTGAAAAAAAAAAAAGTGTATGAATTAGACGTGGATTATGTGAACAGTGAATATTCTATTTCCTCAGTTGGAAAATAAATGCTGTTGTATCCACCTTTTCTGTAAACTGAATATATCTGATTGGATGAACACAATGCAGCATGATAATGCTGCATCTATCTATTACTGTATTATTGGTGAATAATACATAGATAAGATAAGATAGATAAAAGATAAGATAAGATAAGATAAGATAAGATAAGATAAGATAAGATAAGATAAGATAGAAAGATAAAATTCATTGGTTGATTGATGAGCCAGTAAAACTTAACAATAATGCAATTTCTCTTCACATTGCATTTATTTCATAATGCAATGTGTATATTTGTTGTCACCTTGTCACCAAGATGGCGCCGCACTGCTGCCAGTTCTCAGCTAACGACTCTGCGTCTGTCTGGAAAGGGCTCAGGCAGATCACCAACTACAAGCCTAAAGCCCCCCACTCCATCAACGACCGATGCCTAGCCAACGACCTGAACAAGTTCTACTGCCACTTTGAAAGACAAAGGGACAGTCCACCAACCAAGTCTTCAACCATCATCCCTGTCCCCAAGAAGCCAAGAACCACAGGACTTATTGACTTCAGACCCGTCACCCTGACCTCCGTGGTCATGAATTCCTTTGAGCGCCTTGTGCTCTCACACCTCAAGAACATCACCAACCCTCTCCTGGACCCCTGGCCATTTGCCTACAGAGCCAACAGGTCTGTAGATGATGCAGTCAACTTGGCCCTCCACTTCATCCTCCAGCACCTGGACTCCGCAGGAACCTATGCCAGGATCCTGTTTGTGGATTTCAGCTCTGCTTTTAACACCATCATCCCAACTCTGCTTCAGGAGAAGCTCTCCCAGCTGAGAATGCCTGACTCCACCTGCAGACTTCCTGCCTGACAGGAAACAGTGCGTGAAGCTAGGGAAACATGTGTCCAACTCAAAGACCATCAACACCGGATCCCCCCAAGGCTGCGTTCTTTCTCCTCTGCCCTTTTCCATGTATACGAACAGCTGCACCTCCAGTCAGCAATCCGTCAAGCTCCTGAAGTTTGCAGATGCACCACCCTCATCGGACTCATCTCTGATGGCGACGAGTCTGCCTACAGGTGGGAGGTTGACCATCTGGTGACCTGGTGCAACCAGAACAACCTAGAGCTCAACGCTCTAAAGACAGTGGAGATGGTTGTGGACTACAAGAAGAACTCAGCCTCACCTGCCCCCATCACCCTCTGTGACTCCACTATTGACACTGTGGAGTCTTTCCGCTTCCTGGGAACTATCATCTCCCAGGACCTCAAGTGGGAGCTGAATATCAGCTCCCTCATCAAGAAAGCACAGCAGAGGATGTACTTCCTACAGCAGCTGAAGAAATTCAGTCTGCCAAAGACAATGATGGTGCACTTCTACACAGCCATCGAGTCCATCCTCACCTCCTCCATCACCATCTGGTACGCTGCTGCCACCGCCAAGGACAAGGGCAGACTGCAGCATGTCATTCGGTCTGCAGAGAAGGTGATTGACTGCAATCTCCCGTCTCTTCAGGACCTGCACACCTCCAGGACCCTGAGGCGTGCAGGTAAGATTGTGGCTGATCCCTCCCACCCTGGACACAAACCCTTTGAGACACTCCCCCCTGGCAGGAGGCTGCGGTCCATCAGGACCAAAACCTCACGCCACAAGAACAGTTTTTTCCCATCTGCTGTCAGCCTTATTAACAAGGCCCAGAACCCCCCGACACTCTTTAGACTCCACCTCTACTTGTCACATTGACATTGTCATAACTACATGTGTTACATTAACGCTCAGCTTGGATTTCTTTCTGAAAAAAACTGACTGTGTTTCTGACTTGTGTATATATATTTATATTGTTATATTTTTTGCTTTTAAATAGTATTTTTTAGTAGATGTGTCATGCGTCAACTTCACCAAAGCAAATTCCTCGTATGTGTAAAATCATACTTGGCAATAAAGTTTTTTTCTGATTCTGATTTCTGATTCTGATTCTGATTTCTGATAATTGAGGCTTGTTTCCATATCATGAGTTTTCTTCAATTCCTATTTTAGTTTGTATGTGAGTTCATGGCCTTATGTATTTAGTTCCTTTTCTCCAAAAAAATACATGTGAGACTGATTTTATTGATTTCTCATTTTATTTATTTATTTATTTTATTGTTGTTATTGTTTGTTTTAGGAATAGTGCCAATATATTTGATGTTTTGTTAACGAAAAGCTAACTTTGTAACTACCGTTGAGGTCATCAGCTTGGTGGTCTGAGAACTTGGGAAGGGTTTACATTCTGCAGTCAAAAATGGATATATGGTTGGTATTAAAGTGGATTATGTTATCATTACATTTTTTAAATGTGACTACTTCTACATCAGTAAAAGTATGGGTGATGAGGAGGTTGTTGTTGAGGGACTTACTCATCACCAGGGTAAAGATTTAACAGTAGCAATCCCATTGAATTTAAACATGGCAAGACTGCTTAATTGACCTTGAGATTTTTATTATTTGCTTTTTAAAGATCAAGTTGCTATCAACAATCACATCTAAATATTTAACGTGCAAGACAAAAGGCTCCCTCTTTACTTTTCTTACAATTTCAGGAGGAAGGGTATCACTTCTGACAGAAAAAAACCTACGTGTTTTTTTGGTTTGTTCTGATTACCTATTTACACAAAATGAAATATGTTATCTTTATAGTGTGACTATACAGTGTCTTAAAATACCTCTCAAGCATCAATTCAAGTGTGTACATATAGAGCAGCTGAATATTTTTCCATGTGCAAATGAACCATGAAGATCAGCCACCATTTGTTTTTAAGGCTTTCCTGACATCTAGTGGTAAAAGATCAGACCTGCTGGCAGCTAATTAGAGCAATACACAGCCATTGTGGTCCCACACAGGTAATTTCACTTTCTTCAGCTGTTTAGATCTTCCATTATGGCTGTTTAGATATGTACAGCCTGTAAAAATAAGCAATACATAGATAAGTGATTGTTATTTTCTGCCCCATTACGGCCTATAGCCCAATCCCTATTTTCTTGCAAAAATGACCCCTCATACAGTTTGTATCCCCTCGGATGTGTTACCTATTTAAAAATGAATGACGCAGTCTTTGCAAAACCCTTTGAACATTCTGATATTTCTTTGCACTTACACCTAAGAGGTCTTAACCCATCATATAAACATTCCTTTGAAAAGTATATCCTGGTGTCTTGATTTTCAAAATACAGCCCTTTCAAACATTACGCCCTTGTAAAAATATCAACTCACAGGATGAGTGAGGTTTTCAACACAAGCAGACACGATTGATAAAAATTGTGTGTGTAAGCGGTTGAGCTCTCCAAGTGGTGGTGCTGTGTACTCATTTAAAATAATGGAGAGGGGTCTCATTTCTACCTGCATGAATCACACAGCATATCAACTGCAAGACATTAACTTGTAAATGTACTTGTTTTTGCAGCTGAATAGGTTTGACTAGATTTGTCACGTGCTGTCAAGTATGGTTAGACTGATATAATGTCTGATAAATATTTTTTTCATTTTGTAGTTGATTGAACAGGGACAATACATACAAGTAATTCTTAAACAGGAGGAAGTAATGCATCAGATGTTGTGTACACAGTGTATCTAGTTGAAGCTAACTTGCAGCACAAACCCTGGAGAACTTTTAAATTTGAACAAACAAAAAAATGAACAAAGAGGACAGGTTCAGGATAAAACCAACAGAGCAGATAAAACAGACTGTGTGCATGTGTATGTGCATGTGTGAGACTGTGCATGAATCCTATATGACTGTGTATACATGTAGGTGTGAGTGTGTGTCAGAGTGACAGTATATATGCATATGTAGTGCTCTACATATATGACCTTTGGGTCCTTCCGACAGATGCACTGTTCAAATCTTTTTTATTTAAGCAGCCCGTCCTTGTCAGAAAAACAGCCATATAGGTCAACAGTGCAAGCAGGTTATCACAACCCGTGTTTCCGTTTATTGTTAAGCAGTGATATCTTCTTGCCATAGTAATTATGATGGGGGCAAAGGAGGAAGTCAGGCAGCATAGTATAAGAACAAAAAAGTCTGCATATGGAGGAAAGTGGAGAGGATGGATGGGTCACACAAACACAAGACTTTCACCCAGGAGACCACTGTTCATGTCCCGTATGAAACTGAAAATCAGCATTAAGTTACGTCATGTATGAAATGGTAACATATTCATTTACACCCATGATTTCTACCAAGAAAGTAGTTTTGGTGCTTATACCAAAGCAACATGCTACTGTTTCACAATGTTACTGACATGAGGGCATCACTGGTCCTCATCAACATTGACATATGTTGTTTCAGGACTCATTGACGATCAATCTAGCCAGTTGTTCACGTATGAGGATGTGTTATTTTAAACCACTGGTTTTAATTGAAGAAATTAAAAACTTGAAGTTGTGAATATGGTGTTAAAATCAGGTGGAAGGGTTTTCCATACCTGAGAGTCTTTTACTGAAAAGGATGACTGACCAGAAGTTTGTGACCAGAAGAAAGTTCCCCTTGTTGCTCCCAGATCGTGTCTCCTCTATTATATTTTATGCTAAACTGACAATTGATTAAATATGGGGCATGTCTATTTATGCACATAAATATTCACATTTAATACAGTATAATTCACATAATATGTTCTGAATAAGAACTTTAGGAAGAAATTGTCTAAAAATAATATTTTTGTAGACTTCATGCCATTTCATTCTCGCTCTCGTTCTTGTCATTAAGGTTTTGATTGTATTATTATTTACATTATAGACTTGACAACTAATTGGGAAGCCTGGCCTCAGATAATCACACACTGTATGTTGTGCCAATATTCAATGTACTTTTGATAATCATGATTTATAATAATTAATGTTTCTGGAACAGTGTATCCACCCATCCAATGCCTTCAAGCAGCTCCTCCAGCTATACCACAAGTTGTCAGATCCGGTTAATGAGCACAGTTTTTGGTTATGGTCTCTGTACAGGCATGATGGTCCAAACCATTGTGCTATGTCGATGAACTGCTGCTCCTCCAGAAATAAATTCAGCACATAACTACCTTGAAAATACACAATTGGTCGTTAATACATTTCTGTTTGTTTATGGATTTTAAGAAATAAAGTCACAGCGTGTTAATCATTCAGATTTAGGTGTGTTCTAAGTGTATTTTTTAACTTTGGAAACAGAAAGGTTAACCCTGTATGCTAGATTGGGCTCGCTGACTCCCACTCTGACCTTACACACAGACATGAGACTAAAATCCATCTGCTCACCTCATTCTTGGAAAGAAAGTCAATAAAAAACATTTTCCAAAATTTGGCTGTTTTGGCTCTTTTACTGCATAAAAGACAAAATATATAGTTTGATCCTTACAAAACTATCAATTCTAGCTTTTATATTTCTCTATAAACCTGAATTCTCAAATTTCAGATAAATTATTCTATCATCATTCATTTACATATGGTCATATTGAGCTCGGACAGCTACAAATATGTATCACATTATGTATCAGGATATGTATCACATTTAGTGCCACATATTAACACGGGCAAGAATAGTGTTTTAGTGTGATTTTCTCAACGTTGGGATTGTCATTAACAAACCAGATGTGAGGCACATATATGGTAGAAAATCAAGTTTGGTCCATTTTCTGACTGTAGTGTGAAGGCAGCCTTACTGCCCATTTCAACAGCCCTGGAAAAATATATTCACATACAGATTCTTAAAGTATTATTTTTCTCAGAACAATCCAGGTTCATTCAGGCAGAACCCACATGTATATTTTCTCACTAACATTAAAACATATTTTTCTCATAGTTCATTTCTTTGCTGTCAGTGTTCTTACCAAGCATAACAAAAGGTTGAGAGAGGCGAAGCAGAGGAAAACCCTAAATAGCCCAGCCTCAGAGCAGTCTGAGTTAGGAGTCTTTTTTCCCCAGATGAAGAACAGTGGTACTTCCTGCATTTCCTCACTGAGCTGCCCCAGCTCTGCTCCTAAGCAACTGCCATGATCGCACAGGAGATAGACAGGAGTCTGTGTGTGTGTGTGTGTGTGTGTGTGTGTGTGTGTGTGTGTGTGTGTGTGTGTGTGTGTGTGTCAGTGAAAATCTCAAGAACAAGCACATTTGCTTGGACAGACCATCAGTTTCTCTCTCATACC
The DNA here is from genome assembly GCA_037975065.1 of Chaetodon trifasciatus. Taxonomy (NCBI): domain Eukaryota; kingdom Metazoa; phylum Chordata; class Actinopteri; order Chaetodontiformes; family Chaetodontidae; genus Chaetodon; species Chaetodon trifasciatus. The sequence continues at coordinate 5,866,392 of JBBMOE010000029.1, forward strand.
AGAAGATTGCAGAGGAAACTGAAAGGTTTGGTATTAGGAGGTAGAGTAAGGCCTGAGGAGATGATGACTGTTTTAAACAAATCATTTTGAATAAAATTTGAGGAGCTGTTGCTAGCGCTTTTTTCAATGAAACATCCCCTGGTAGAGATAACCTGATGGAAAAAAAAATTAAAATTACAGCTAGGCTGCTCTCCAAAACAATATGTCATATTTTTACTAGATGCTTATTCAGTGGGAGCTTTCCGGATCTTTGGAAAGAGTCAAGATCATACCTTTACCCAGAGATGGAAGAGTAGGTTTTACTGGCTCCAGCTGTAGAACTATTAGTATACACCCTGTCCTGAGTAAGATACTTGACATGTTAATTTTTAATCAAAATGTCTTGTGGCATTCCACAAGGGATATGCCTGGAGCCACTTTTATTTTCAATTTAAATAAATGATTTACCATGTGTTGTTAAAGATGCTGATGTAGTTATGTACACTTTGTTTCGTACGTCACCAACTTCAGAGGAGCTGAGGAACAATCTACATGTTGAGTTGCATTCCATCACTAAATGGGTAAAAATTTGCAAATTAGGAAGAAGATTGCCAAAATGAAATGTATTTGGTTAGTATGAATGTTCTTGCTAATATCACTTCGCTCAACTTGTCTATAGATGATATCACCAACATCCAAAGGTTTCTTTCAAAACCTTACTGAAACAAAAATTTATGAATTTCACATAAGTTTTAATTTATCATTGCTGTTTGTAGATAACACATTTTAATTATTATTATTATTATTAGTAGTAGTAGTAGTAGTAGTAGTAGTAGTATTAGTAGTATTAGTATTATTATTCATAGTTGTTTTCATGAGCCCCAGGAAGACTAGTGACCACGTTATGGAAGCTAATGGGGTTCCTAATAAAGAATTAAAAATAAAAGCTCTATTAAGGTTTTTTGGCCTCTTTTAGCTCATTGTTTTGGTTTTACTACCCACAACTTCACTGTTTCATTTAGTCTCCCTGCCCTCTTTAATCTCATTTTCAGCCACAAAAGGCAAATGTTTTCATAAAAGAAGCTCTATCTAGCACCTGACCAGCACCAAACAGACAGACACAGCTGGTAAATGGCTAGTGAACAAAGTGACACCTTTCACATTACAAATAATATTTGATCCTTTGTTATTATAAAAATGTGTTTTAGAGCAGATTTCACATTAGCAACAAGAAATTACTGTAATGACTTTGGAGAACCTGGCTGGCTGTATTGTTGTAAAAGTTGAGTTCACGTACTTGCACATTCTCCTGCAACCATCATTACATCAAAATCCTGTTTTGGTTTGTTTTGTTTTGTACAAATCCACGTTACCAACAGGAAGCATGGAATTGTACTGCAGAACAGTCTTCCAGAGACAGACATGACTCTGGAGATATCCAGAAACTGAAACAACTGAAGATAATCTGTAGAACTATTTCTTGTTTTGTTTTTTTCACTTTCTTACAGAAGGAGAATCGATGGCTTCTGCTTCACTGACAAGAAAAATAAAGTTTAATACTCCTACAAAGGTATAATTTGTGATATCCAAATTTGACCATGACATATTTGCATGTGAAAAGGAACTGATGGACTCACCTTCAGGGAACTAGCTATGGGAGCTACAGAGGCATTGTAGAATTGTAAATGTTGGACCACCATACAGTTTGCTATATATGCTGAGACTGTCCCAAACTCCCACTTTAGGCGGACAGCACTCTTCCCACACATTATCATTCATGACAGCTGTCTGATCATATTTCATTTAATGCATGGCGTGTGATTGCATGTGCATGAATAATTGTGTGATGAATAAAGGGGATTGTCCCTCCGATTCTCTTAATTCTTCTTAATTTAGTGGTTTAATACCTCCTTAATAGAGAATAAACATTTTGGAGCAATTGTATTGGAGCAGATTGGAGGTGACTGCGCCTTATACTGCATGCTTGCTTCTCTCTCCTTTAATTAATGTGGGAAACACAAGAATAAAAACAAAATCTATAATTGCGAGGGCATTGTAAAAACGTTCATCTTGCTCCTCAGTTGAATAGCTAATTTATTAGCTAATTTAGATAACTGGTCATAACAATGAAATTTAACCCTAGTTTATCCAGACTACAAATATCTCACTGAGTTCTAATAGTATCCATGGCTCTCATTAAGCAGCAAAAAATTATGATTGTGACATTTATAATATTTCATCAAACAGTCAGATAATGAGCTGAAAGATTAATGGTTTGAGGAGAGAAGTGTATGTTTGTGTGTAGGGACTGAGGAGTGTGCTGAGAATTTTGGGAGTGAAAAAAAAAAGGATCAAAGATCCATTCAAGGACCAATTTATTTCATTCATTTTCATTCATTGAAGTCATTCAGTTTCAGTTATTTATTTTGAGATATTAATTTGGGGTTTTTATTCATTTCCCAAATCTACAGTAACCCCATTCTAGTCAGTATTTTCTGTTCTTGTGAACATTTTTTTTCTCATTTCCAATCAAAATATTATTATCCTTCAAAATTCAAGGTCCATAAGGGGTTAAAACACCCCATCTTGGACTTCGGGAGCAACAGCACTCGTGACTGAAATCAAAATATTCCGGAATCGCGCCTGTCAGGCCTCTGATGTATGATTTGTAATGGGACGTTTCCAAACCCCTCTGTCCATATGGCTGCCGACACATTCAGCAACACCCACCGCCTACAGAGAGGGACTCTCACTGCTCCACATCTGGTAGACAGACTCACTCTCTCTCCTTCTCTCACACATACACATTGAACTTAAATGATATAGTCACCTTGTAGTTATATAAGATCCTGAATATGTCTATGGTTCCTTGCAAGAGTCTCTGCAGGCATGATTTTCTGCAAGTGTGAGGGTGTTCGGCAAACCCATCATTAAGCTAAAGGTTAGGGTTTGGTAAGTGGGGTTAGGCATTGGGTAGAGCATGTATATTGATAAAAAAAAAAAAAAAAAAAGTCTAGGTAAAAAAGTGCTGACATGAAGACAGCAGTTGTGTTTCCAGTTGTAAGAGAGACATTCGATAGAGAGCCTGGGTGTGAGAGGTGCCAGTTGTAGAAACTGAGCCCTTCTGTGACCGGAAGTCACCACTGAAAAGAGCAGGAAGCCCCAGTCATAACACTTAGAGCTCTCTCTGCTGCTCCAGAGAGGCATAAATCAACACCGACACACTCAGCTATCCATGACCACATCCTCTCGGTTTAATGGGCCTTCACAGCATGGGATGGCCCCCCTGCCACCACTGTAACCATTCCTGGAGAGCCAGTCAGGGGCAACAGGAAGATCTATGCAATGCCCCTTCACAATGGATGGACAATGTTACTTCTGAGAGAGTGATGTTTTGGGGGCTATAGTAGCAGAGCAATGATGTAGTCAAGAGATTTATTGCATCAGTCCCTAAAACTCAAGCTGTGGCAAAGTTGTGAAATAGTCTAAAAGGAAGACTTGTCATTAATGCTCCCCAGTGTTTTTTTTGTTTTTTTTTTTCATCTTCTTAGGTAGGTTCTAGGTATTGCTTCAAGGTTAACTTATCTGTTTGCTCTAACCAAAGTGCTTGTTAAATGCTCAAACCTCTCTGACGTAAGATCTGGGGTGCTTTGTCTGACAATTTCTATAACTTAAGCCAACCTTCAAACCGACTGTGTCTTGAAATTCGCGTAAATTTGCGTAACTATTTCTAACTTTTTGGGTTTGCAATTTAGTGCAACACTATGAATGTGCATATCTCCATACTTGAACTTGTCTTGTAGCTCTCTATGACAACAGGCTTTTGGTGATGGTCAAAAACACATTAATGATATGATAACACAGCTTTAAGACATCACTATGGGTTTTTTTTTTTTAATATTTGGCATATATTTGTCCATTTCAAAGTCCCCCGTTGACCCATGACACAACAGCAGCAAACACTCAAGAGACAAGATTAACTGGTTCCCATATGGCCTGACCATTGAGGACATTATTCCTGCCTCCTGCTCAACAAAGTGAAGTGCTTTCTGTAAATACCTGACCCTGTTTTTCCTGGAAAGGACACATGAGAGTCATTAATTTTGGTTCAATGTTTTTAGAGTTATAATTAAATGGTGATGATATACAACCTTCAGAAGTGTGCACAGGGTTAAAGAAACAGCCAGCAACACTATACACTGAATGAAACAGCAACATGAGACACCCATTGGTCAAACTGTGTGTCCGTTTATTTTTGGAATCGACCTGGAAAGGTGTGAAATAAATGAGCTAATAGTTGCTGCTTAATGCACCGCCAGACCAGTCTGGGACAGAGATTTTAAGGTCTTTACAAAGATTCTGAGGTTTCTTGAATAGCTTTGAATTGCCCTTCACAAGGTTCCAAGAGAGTGTTGCAGGTGTTGCATGATGTATTTTTGTCAGCAAACTCGGAAGTTAGCATCTCCCTTGTTCCCTCGACAAAAGCCAAGAGGATTTTGCATTGGATTTTGGATTATTGCAGATAAAAACCTCCTTAACAAACAAAAGTTTAGGATATGTCAATCTTTCATTCAGCAAGAAAACCATAAATGGACACCATTTTTACTATTTTTGAAGCATAAATGCAATCGCCAGAAGTAAAAAGCTAACATTAGGATATAATTGAGCTAACCACCTATCAGAAGGTTGATGATTTAATCCCTGGCCTCGGCAGCCTACAAAAGCGCTATATAAATACAGTCATTTTACCATTAACCATTCAAATAAAAAAAATCAATAAATCTACAGGGGAAAAAGTCTGAATTAGAATGGTTTGCAAGAGCACAAGTATAAACACAACCAGGTGGTAAAGGCGGAGTAGTAAGTAGATGAGTTTTCATGTTGGGCACGATGACATTAAATGTCCCCAACAACCTTTGCAGTCACACTTAACTGCTTGTCAGTCAATCGCGTAGCTTTTACATGTCTTAAAAAAGCTGCAGCTGACATATTTTTTTGTCATAGAACATATGATGAAATTTTCTCAGCTTGTGTTAACCCCAGAGCTTATTTCAGGCATCTAACCGAAAACCTATTCAAAAAACCTATTGACTTCAAGACAAGGAACCGGAAGTGCAACAATGCTAACTCATTTCTGGGTTTTTGGAGTCATTTGTATAGCACGCTATAGTTGCTGACATTGTGAAAGGGTCTGTCACGGGGATGCCCGGTGCCCTATAGTAATACCGGCAAACATGACATGGGCATAGTGTTGTGTCTTATCATTGGCGTTGTTTAACATTCCCACCGGCATTGAGGACATAACACGTAACCATTGACACATATTATAAATCATTCAAAACATTCAATAACAAAGTGGAAACACTTAGAGTTTAGCACATTTAATGAGTTATTTGCATGTTAACACTTATCACTTTCTTTGTCTTCCCAGTCCCAGCTGGTGACACTGAGGCAGAAGAGTCTATCCTCATTTATGAAAGGGGTGGCAGTGGACTGTGCCAAGTGTGGTTGAGAGGAGGGGGGTCAAAATTGATTAGCATATATATATATGTATACTTTTATGCCTCTCAGGGATCATAGGGCCATTGCAATGTATTATCTTTTGTGACATGTTTTGATAAGGATAGTATGGCTATGTTGAATGGGACCTATGATGTATTGGGGTGTAAACTGAAAATGAATTATGCTTTTTTACTCTGTAGGAGGGGCTTAGAGAATATAGGTGGCCGGCACCCATGGGTGCAGGCTCACTCTGCCGGACTCCAGCCAGTTGCTAGGAGCGGGACTGCCGGCCTAGCGCACAGGGGCCTCCAAGGACTTAACGTATGCTGTGATTTGTAGCTTAGTTCTGTTTTTTCATTGCTTATGTAGTTTCCTTGAGCCATTATTTAATCCTTTATTTTTCTTTTCTTATCTTTTTTTTTATTTAAGACATTTTTGCCTTTTTGTATATTTTTCTTCGACTCACCCTGTAGTCCTGGTTTCTGCACAATAAACTACCACGTGGGGATAATACAGCCTGCATCAGCCTGTGCCTTTCCCACTCGCCATCATAACAGGGTCCTTGAGATAATTCTAGGGGTCTTTGTAGCTTTGAAGGGTCTTTGATGATGTTCTAGGGGTTCTTTCAAAGGTAGTATTTAAGGTGGTTCCAGAAACTGCTCAGAGGATTGTAGGCGTCTTTGACTAACTTTAACTGGTCCTTAAAAAGGTTATGAGGGTGCTTACGATTATTCTAGGGGTTTTTAAGATAATTCTAAAATGAAGTCGTATTGCATAGTATCGTGTCATTTGTCTCTCTGAATTGATGATTTCACATTACACATAATCATCCCATCAATTCCATCATTGTTAATAAAAATATATGGTTTAGAACAGCTTTAACTAACACCACTGTTAAAGAATCTGTAAGAATGACTTTTGACTACTTAGGTTTTATTCATGCTCCTATTATATTCCCAAAGTTAGTGCTACAGCATGGCAATGAAAACAAATACAATCTATTGTTGGATTGTTTGGGACTGATTTAAAAGTATTTGTGATGTCCAGCCATGAAGTGTCAGTATTAAAGCCAAGCAGGTGGGTTTTCATTGGCTCAGCTCCTCAGTGGTGGTAGTGGTGGTGACCTCACTGGTGGGACTCAGCCAGACACCATCAGCCTTGTTGGGTAATTACCACAAGACAAGCTCAGCCATCAAATGTCTCATACCAGGCCAGGCGTTACATCATTACACACATTTATAAACATAGCGCAGGCACACATACACCTTCAACCACACATTCTGCACTTCCTCAATAGTCATATTTGGAGGAGAACTAACAAGATACTCATTTAAATAAATATAAAAGACAGTACATTTGAGACATGCATGTTCCACCACTCAGTAATCATCCAACACCACACGTCTATCACAGTTTTAACGGTGCAGACACAGCTTTCCTGAAGCAGACCATTAAGTGGAATACATCAAAAGGCAGCTATAAATTACTGTAGCCATACATATAGCATGCATTCACCACACTTTTCAGGCTTTTTTTCTTTATAATTAATAGCATTACATATTCTTCCAAAAGTTGGAACAGTGATAGACTGCTATTCAATGTGAATGGGACCTGGTGTTGCAGCCCAGCACCACTTGATGAGGTACAGAGATATATAAGGCACCTAGCAGCGCCACAGGGGAAAGTTTACTCACTTTACTTTATGGAATTGTCCTCTGTCACAATGTGAATGACATCCAGGTGACAGCCAATCACTCATTTTAACACCTGCAGAAACGGAGGCACAGAGTTGTTCACTATTCCACTCCACTACTGGAGTAGCGTACCAGCGCAGATACTGAGCTGCAAAGTAAATCAGGCATCATTGATGTATTAAAACAGTGTTAACAAAGTTTACTGTGGCAAACAGAGCCTTGAGAATGAATTTAATAAATAATCAACTAATAATAATAATAGATGGTTTTAGCTTTCTAAGAAGCTGTCAACTCTGTTTTAATAATCTGTCAGGTCGTAAAAAGTCAGGTTGTAAATGATAATGAGTTTGATAAATTAATGTGGTCTACTTACCACTGCCCTTTAATATCTGATGGCAATCATTAGCCTATGGATCTCATGCAACTGATAATAAATGGAATGAAGTCCAGATGCTTTGCAGCACTTTTCCAGAGGGGAAACAGTCAAGCAATCCGCCTGAGAGGGTCCACCTGATGAACAAAAACTAGCTAGAAAGGCAGCAACCCTCATAGTGGAAGAGGATAAAAAAAAACAGCCAAATATATTTGAATACCTGGCAAACCAAGAGCCTAACTGCTTATCTGGTTGGTAAATGATTATTAAGCATTAATAAAGCCAAACAATTCTAATATACTTTAAAGTGGTACCTCATTGATATATCAAGGAATAGGAAATCTATAACATTTTCAAAATTAAAAACCAGTAGACTGTTTCCTGCCAGATGTTATGTTATCTTTATTTGACTGTATGTAATAATAATCCTGACAAGAGGGAGACTCCTCTCTAGTGAATTGCAACTTGAACTAACAGATGTGCTGTGATGCAAAAGCGACGACTCTCATATGCACACATGAATCCCATCAGCCCTCTCTAGTTAGCAGCAGACGCTTCTAAATTGTTCCATATGGCTGATGGTAAGGGAGGAGGCCAAATAATCGCCTCCCAGTGACCAATAGATTGCTACCACCAACATGCCTCTAGAATGGCTCCTCTGATATAATGTTTGAGGATATAAACACTGGTGAAATGAACAAATCTCTGCCAGAATTTATATTCAACATATAGTTATCAACATACATGAAAATGTCCTGTAAAATAGTCAAATGTTCTTGGTATCACTTGTTGTCACTGACACTGCTAGCAGTCTGAAGAAACAAATCAATTACATTTGTATCCAAAAGTAGCTGGAAATAAACTAAGGATTTTTTAATCAACTAACTGAAGTGAAAGTGGGAAGCGCAAATAATCAGAAAACAACTCCTGGAATAGATACAGCCTGATGATACAGTATATAAAAAACATGATCACACAAGAAATGATTTTCTCTGGCTTTATCTCGCTAAACCAATGTTGTCATCTTCAAAAATGAAAAATACACTAATGGTGCATGTTCCATGTGATGTTACTTGATACCACATTGTCATTGTTAGTATTCAGGCACCAGAAAAGTAAAATTCAATTTACTGACCAGGTAATGTAAGTCAAAATATATAATTTACTAATTTCCATAATGCATCTGTTATGTTCAGTAAATCAAGGTGTCTTTGATTGGACCCAAGAGGCTGAAAAAAGGCACGAGAAACAAAGGGAGCCGTTTAACACAAACGGTTTAATGCAATCAAAGAATCAATACTAACTACAAACCAAAACCCAATGTACCAGAAAACACAAATTCAGCCCTAAACATAAACTTAGACTACTCCGTGGCATGGAAACCACAATGTGGGACTAACAAACAGAAAACCAAAACGAGATACGCACACTGGCGACTATGAGCAGACTAGAGACAATGTAACTACGAGCACAAGGACAAAATGGCTGTAAAGTCTAGGCGAGACACTTGGACAATTGGCAATCTGGCAGCAAGACGATGCCACCACGCTGCTTAAGTACAGGGGGAATTTGTGGAGTCAGCCTCAGGTGCGCCGTCTGCCCGCAGTGCCGCCAGGCCTCACCTCCACTGCACACACAGAGAGAGAGAAAAAAAACACACACACACAGACAACTACACAGAATGACATAACTAAATCATAATCAGACACAGCACACACAGCATCAGGACAGGTGCAATTCAACAACCCCCTCAAAATGCTTCTCAGCAGCAGATCATCTCCAGCTCTGTCATTGTGCCAGTTTTATGGTTTTTCCCTGCTCCTAAACCTTCTCAACTACCACAGTTGTGATTCTTGTTATGAAACGGGTCCCACTTGATAAAGTTCAGGTGGTAAATGCTAACCAGCTCCCTGAGCCAAGTAACAAAGTGCAAAAACAGATACAGACACCCACTTAAGTTCGCTGTGTAACACTAGAAGCCTTATTGTGTTCATGTTACCAGAGATGGTGTTCTTGCTGCAGCCCAGTGGCAGTTTAGACTCCCACCAGATCCACTCGGAGTGTTAACTTTCAAAACTCTTCTTCCCAACCATCCACACAGGAAGTGTCTGCAACCCTAGCTTGGCCTTTACACGTGGATTTCTTAAGAGGTATTTGGACTGTAGTGTGTGGATTTAAAATAGTTTCATCAGAAGTTCATGAAGTTTTGGCACTCTGACAAGATTATGGTTACAATTAAGGTATGAACAAGATCAAAAGTTGCTTGTCATATATTATTTCACATTTTGTGATCACGTTAAGTTGCTGTTGTTATCATCACTCCCCAGCCAACTACTCATCTCACTCTGCTTGCTCCACTCGACTGTCATACTATTATGCTCTCCAGAACTCCATCTCAACAATCAATACATCACCATTTAAACTATCACAGTCAGGGGTTTTCACTTCTGCTCTACATTAAGACACAATGCCACACTTGGTTAAGCATAATCTCCACAGGCAGCTGTTCAAATCACACAATTTTCTTGTTGTGAGTTTATTCACTGTATTTATTGACTGATGATTGATCTAGGCCACAGTTTCACAATGAGCTTTTTGATGTCACTAAGGGCAAATAGAGCTATGGTGGACAGGGAAATAAAAAACAGTCAATGACAGAAAAAAAACTATTTTTTGCGTGTAGTGTACATGAAAACCCCTTTTCATTTCAACCTGCTGAGGACGCTTGCGGCCCCTCTGCTGTACTTTTTGTTGACATTTTGGATTTGTAGTGAATTCCATGTTAGACCTGTAGATGATAATAGTACACTCACCAGTGGCACTGATTCAGAAAGAGAAGTTTGATTGATTAAGAAACAGAAGCAATCAAACAATTAGATGCAGTGAAAACAAACCCCCAGTTCAGAAAATTTTAGGGAGAGATTTTTACCGATATTTGAGGTGTGCTCACTTTTAATTTAACCTTCAAATAAAGTTAGTGTACATCAAATGTGTGCATCAAATAGTTCAAATAAAGCAGATTTATCCTTTGCTCTGAGGGTAAGTTATTGTCTGACCTCTCTGGTAAGGTTGATGTATGTATGCAGGAAGCCACAAGGTCAGAGCACATAGGTGCAAAATACCAATTCCGTACAAATCCTACATTGACAATATCCATGACTTGCTTGACTGAACTTTTGTAATATGGTGTGTGCTGAAAACTGTAACCTCTAGGTGGATGCTAGCAGAGCTTTAGACTCGTTCTCTGGGTGATGGTGTCATAGAATTAGACTTAAACTAGACAGCTTAAAGTGGCTTAACATTAAGGCTTTTATCCTTCTCTATAATGTCATATGTGCATCCTGGCAGGCTTACTGCACCCTCAGCATGGCTTTAGAATTGAAGAAAATTATGGATTCAGACCACCCATTCATCTCTCTGCAGCAGCTCTAGCAACTGCACATCCCGTGCAGCACCACTGCTTAAAGCTAACACTCATACACACAGACAGGGTTATCTCATCACCAGGCCACACACACAACAGGCTGAGCTCTGTTTAAAGTCATCTGTAATGGCAACTTATGTTGGTTATGTATAATCAAAATAAAAGCTGAATAAGTGCAGAATTTATGTTATCGTTGTCTTCTGACAGGGTGTTTCAGTCGGAGAAGTATGGAAGGTTTTGTGCCAAGTGAAATACACAGTGCAGTGCCTGCCAACCAAACAGAGCGGCAGAATGAGAAAGTAGATTTGAAATATGTTTGCTGAGTGTTGTGTAAGTTGGAGGCCTTAAGTGTTTTATGGGGCAGGAAACCCTAAAAAATGCAGGGAAAACATTGTCTTCAGTGGTTTTATCATTTCTGTTACTGACATGCTAATGATATCTTTTCTCTTTCAGATGTAATCTTGAGCTTCCATTAGACCTGTATTCAGACACTGTTTCATAATCATCCCTCTGTTTGGAAGTCTGTCTTGATACTCAGTTTGAGGTTTGATTATGTTTTATTGAAGCCAAATCCAGCATTGACACTGAATTCTTTTGAATCCCTTAAATATTAAAACCCTTATAGCTTTCAGTATTTGCAAGTGACTAAAGTTAGAAATAACTAAACACATATCTGTAAATATTTTGATAGGTGATTACAATTAATCAGCTCCTTACTATGAGCGATGGCCTCCTACAATACACATTCTCTGCCAAAGATAAAAGAGCTTTGGTTATTTCACATGAGAGATGACCCATACTTGCACATACTCGGGATTTAACAAATCGGGATTTAATAATCTCTGAATCACAATCGGATAAGAGTTGGTGAGGCAGAAGGTGTATTTTTTTTTTTTTTAATTTTGATTGTTGTCTTTAGTCTTGAAGTTGTTATTGCTATATATTCACGAAAATGGGCTTTAAATGTAGTATGTATCTGAAATATGAAATAACAGGTGAAGCTTGCGTACACACGTCTGCAATGTGTCTTGTGCAATAATTAAACAAATCCATGATCCAACATGGAATGGTGAATCTGAACCCAACACTACTTGACACTAAATGAAACCTGCTGCCAGCTTCAGTCATCAATGACAGAAAGTCTGAGCCATTGCTCATTTACTTTTTCCCTCTGTTTTCTTAGACAGGGGTTTGGAACAAATGATGGATGTGGAGTGTCGTTGGAGGGCAGTCAGAGTGGCTAGACCCTAGCTCTGCGTGTCATTTTGTCTGTCATGCAGTATGGCTACAGATAACCTGGATGAGTGAGCAGGAGAAATTACACTCACTGCCACAGGAATATGATGACATATGTTGAATCACTCACTGTGAATCAGTCAGCTCACTTTTGTCCAAACAAATATACACACACACGCAAGCAGTTAGAGCATATTTACAAGTGACAGAAATGAATCTTACTCACTTATCATGCTAGGATGTAGCCCTTCTGTAGTCACTAATGGCATCAAATGAGGCATTGATTCAGAGTCTGCACAGTATCTAGATGCCCTGTCAATCACATTATCAATGGGATGTGAGATGAGATTAATACTAATTTTATAAAATCCATTTTAACAAAAAGAATATTACATTACACATTACTATACAATTACTCGGTTCAAAGGAGGAAACTGTTCAAAGACCTGGGAGCTGCTGGAGAAACATTCTTTTTCCCTATGAACTCAACCTGGATAACTGTACTAAAAACTGGTGGAATATCTGTACAGTACTGGATGTTATAAAAAAAATATAAAACTGTCAAATGAAACATTAATAACAGATAGTAGAAGGCAGCAATACGCCATTGTAACATGTAGTCTGTCTAATCCAATGTGTTTGTGGTGCAGGGAAACAGTGGCAGAGTGAGACCTCCGACTTCCTCTGTGCTAAGGACACAATCATCCACCATGTCAACTTCAGGATGTATTTCTCCTTTTACCCCTTGGTCTGTAAGCAACACCACATTTGCCACCAGAAACACTCTCTGTCTCAGCGAGAGGATGCACCACTGGTAAACTCACTGTCATTCTTTCCAAAAGTTAGATAATATCATACTTCAAACTTTAGATAGAACTGAAGTAGAAAAAGTCAAGTGTCTTCATACAGATATCTTGGAATATAGCTGGATAGCAAATCAACTTTCAATACTCACTTGTTAGCTTGTAACTTAGGAGGGAATTTTTCAGTGTTTACTGATTACCCCATAACATTTCTATGCCTGTCTTGTTTAAATGAATGGAAGGTGCACCTTCATGTGCAAATTTCACTGCCTAGTTGTCAACTGTAAGTTAAAGAAACTGTTCTTTGCTCTCTGCCTTATCTGTCTTGTCATCATGTAGCTTGCCCAGCTAAGCATAAATACTAGAAGCAGGGGGAAAGACAGCCTGGCTCTGTCCAGAGTTCAAAAATACATCTACCAGCACCTTTAAATTTTAGTTACAATTATTCCATTTGTTTAATTGAGCTAGACTAACCACATCTTGACTGCGGATCATCATCTAGTGGTAAAGACTAGAGTTATTATGGTTGAATTATAACTACTTACAACTACAAGTGCTAGGCCAAAGTATCACTGCATTCCTCTTTCCTTTTTCTTTTCAGTGTAACATTAAGCCAAATTGATACTTTCTGCATCCATGAAAGTCTGCATGCAGACCTATGCATATGCACATAGCTAAACATTATGGCCACGCAGACTATACACAAAGCAAGAATCCTAACTGAGCATGCTTCTTCTTCTTGATTTTTATGGCAGTTGGCAAGTCACGTTATGGTGCAATACTGCCACCACCTGGAATGAAGCTGGTGACGGTAATGGATTGGAAAATGCATGCATGGAATGCCAGGGGGACATGGATCCTCAATTGTAGTATGAATGGAACCACATGCGCATCAGTGCGACCGGTGTAAGTCTGCAGCTGTCTGCAGACTCGGAAAGTATGTCCAAGCCTTTACTTGGAAAACCTGCCGCTTTGGCTCACCCACTGAATTACCCCAGCCAATGTAGCCTCTGAGACCTGTTTGTAGGACTAAAAGTCCTCTCTGCTGTGGGTCTACCATCAGCAGCATACCACAGTATAGACAGCAGCATGTTTCATTTTTTTGTACTGTCCCATCCATGTCATCTACATGTCACACCACCGCTCCTGACCCTGTCGACCCCCGTGGCCGAGGCTGTTGATGTTCTGTTACATCCCTTTGGGTGCAGCTGCAGTGCAGTTTCATGATCATTTTGGTGCTTTTGTCCTCCATCCAACCTTTGCAGCCAGGAACTTCCAGTCACAGTGAAAATTTATGAAGCCCTCACTGTCGGGGGTGAACCTCCTGTGCAGCGGGCAAAGGGTTTGTTCTTTAAACAATAACATCCAAGGTAGCACATCAGCTACACTGGTCTGGATAGAAAGAGGAAGGAGCCGTGTACATTTTGAGGAGCACTGGATTTCCTTGAATGGCAGCAGCCAATAGACTCTGATTTATATTCACATTCAGAAATGCATACTTTCTTGCCTCAAAATTCCAAATATTTTGTATTTCCCTTCAAATTACCATGATACTTATCCATTATAATATGAAACACAGTACTGTGGGGAACAAACTCTTCTATTAGCAGTAAGTATGATACACTTTGTGGAAGAAGTATACATATTTTTTTAGTTTAAGCAAAAGCAGCAATACAACAATTGAAAATGACTCTGTGACAAGTCATTGTGTATTCAACATTTTTCTTCAGTAAAAGTAAAACATCATGTTGACAGTAAAAGTTGTTACTGTGGAGATCCTATCTTAAATTTTTGTGATTATTATGCTTTCTGAATTGTTGAGGTAAAGAAATTAGGATAGACAGATAGTAATAATTATTTTATTCTTTACCACATTTTTTCAGATGTATTATTGTGTTAGCAGCATTTTAATACTTTAGTAGGAAAAGGTAGATCTGATTTTAACCTCAATAATAATCACATTTTTAAGATCATAAGATTTTTGTGCAAAATCAAACTGTGAAAGCTGTCAAATAAATGTGGTAGAGTTTTATTTATACATCCAGTAGACCCAGAGCAACATTACCATTCATTCATGTTTGTGTCTACCTGATAAAATAGTCTGATGAAGTCCAATATTCACTCTTTAGCTGTGGTTTGGTCTCCACCAGCTACTGATAAAAAGTATCTGTCGCTTAGTTGCTAAATGCTAGTCTCTAACTGAGTCTGTCTGAGTTGGTTTTTAAAGCTTCTGTCTGAAAACAGCTGCCTGCTGTTGTGAATATTAGGTTGACAAGAGCAGCGCAACTAAACCAAAACAGTAACAGTTAAGGCCTGTTAACCAAAACAATGAACTAAAAGAGGCTAAAATGCTTCTCAGAGCTGAGGGGAATTGCAGAGTTGGTAATTTAAAAAAAAAACTAAAAATGAGTGCAGCAGTAAATATAAGTGAACTTAAGTGGTAAGTATAGGTGTCAAATATGTGAAGTGGAGTACAAACCACAACATCTGTCTCTGACAAGTAGTGGAACAGAAGTATGAAGCAGCATAAGATGCAAATGATCACTCATACAGTGCTTTAGTAAATGTACTTTCTTACTTTCCACCACTGTGCTTACTTGTGTCTAATCTTGTAGCAGTATGCATTAAAATGTGAGATCAGTTGATGTAGTGAATAAGTAACGACTAATATTTGACCCAGCTTGAATATGCATCCAGTCTGAATGGGACTTAACAGATAATATGGCTCTTAAGTAACACTCTTGGAAATGTTATTTTAATGCATTTGTCCTCAAAGCCCAGCTGTAATCGTAGCATCCTCACCCAGCAAAGCGGCCCTCTGCAACCACACCGATGAGCATGCAGGCAGCGCCAACCCAAGCCCTGACACTAGTTTATAACCCTCTGTTGACCATGGCTTTTAAATGCAGGCTTCAAACTGAGTGCAATACTTAGACTACCACTGAGATGATTTTATGAATCCTGCTTTAATCTGTATGTGCTTTCTCTTCCTTCCATTTCTCCTTTCCTCCCCAGCCTCCCACCCACTGTGGCCTATGTTCACTCTCCTCATATTCTGAACAGCTTAACACATGCCAGACCTCTTCTGAAATGTGTATAGGGAAAAAAGAGAGACAGTGATGAAAGACAGTTTTAAACATGTGAAAGAGACAGCTGCTGGCACATGTGCTTCTTGCATATATATTTTCTATTTGGGTT
This sequence comes from Chaetodon trifasciatus, assembly GCA_037975065.1. Classification (NCBI taxonomy): domain Eukaryota; kingdom Metazoa; phylum Chordata; class Actinopteri; order Chaetodontiformes; family Chaetodontidae; genus Chaetodon; species Chaetodon trifasciatus. The sequence goes on from JBBMOE010000029.1 coordinate 5,882,601, forward strand.
TTCAATAGCAAAATTTGAGAGGAATGGCCTCAGTTTATTTAATCATCAGTTGTGGCTCTTGGTGGTGGGGAATGCTTGTGGAGAAAGTTTGTCTTGGACTGGTTTGATTTTAATTTTTGGTCACAATTCGTTTGTGGTCGATATTTAAAGGTAGTCCTTGCAAGATAAATGCATACTTGCAGGGTTAGGTTAGCTTTGAATATGATTGTTAAGCTGTTGTTAAGGCCATTTAATTAAAGTCTGAGACAAATCAAAGTCCAGGATTGAGATCAAGTCAAATGGGATTGAGTCCAAGTCAAGTTCAGGAGGGCTTGAGACAGTCAAGATCAAAAAGTCAAAATGGTGTCTATTCAGTATTCTTCATTAAGTTATCTAACTGTTGTCGACAGGAACAGGAAGAGAAAGAAAAAAGAGAAGAATGGCACAAGCTCAAGTCAAAACACCCACAGGACCAAAACTAATCCAAGACAAGACACCCACAAGACTGAAATAAACCCACATTAAATATGACAAGACCAAGACAAAACCAGTGGAACATCCCCCATGCCGAGTTGGCATCGTAGAAACTGTCCTCACAAGATAAACAACATCATTTTTAGTTTGTTCTAGTGCGATCTGTTTATGTTAACCAACAAGACCCTGCCATAGCCTTGTAAAGTCAGAAAGTCAGACAAAGGCAAAAGTATCATGACATTGGTATTAGTGGCAGAAAATATTACTGGGAGGAAGTTCGGGTAGATGGATGGGTTAATAAAGTTTTGACATGGAAGACCATGGTTTGTGTCCTGTCTCTAACAGTCAATATTGGCTTCACGTGGTGATCTTTCCTTAACCATGAAGTTCCAAGTAGTTTGGAAAGTCTACCAATTCAACTTACAGAACTTTACCCTCCTTAAAACCATAAATTGTCATATTGAAAATAGCCAAACCCCCCGCTTTACTTAACACACAAATATAAGACTGATATTTATCTTCTTTCCTCACTCTCTGAAAGTAAATAAGAGAAGAAATGTACTTTTTATTATCACACATACAGAGTTAAGTAAAGTAAGTAAGTAAGCCTATTTCCCAAAATGTTGAACATACCTCTGTCTACTATTCCTCTTCATCTTTTCCTTTCAGAAAAAGTAGATACTCTGTCAGTATTCTGAATCAACATAACCCACACTACAGCAGGACATTTAGAATTTTGATCTCTGGTGGGATTCTGGGGGAGCCTGTAGAGTCCCCAGGATGGTGATGGCCAGAATGGAGGTTCATCTGTCAACAACCTGCTCTCTTTCACTTCCCTCCTTTTCCTTCTCCAGCTTTATTTAGCCCCCAAGGACCAGCCAGCACCTTACCACAAGTCTCCACTTCACCAACAGCCTTTTATTTAGCCTTTCTGCCAGTACCCTCTGTCTGGGTCTCATGTTCCTTTTGCTTTTTTTCTGCTGTTGCAGTACATTTCCTAAACGTTCTACTGAGATCTGTTCTATTAATTAGGTGCAATGCACCTTAACCATAAGAAGAAAAGGGAAAAAGGAGGAAATGTCCTCTTCCATGCAGTCTGGTTATTTGTGGTTGTGTGGAACGTTGACTAAAGCTCCAGAGTAGAAGGTTTAATGAAGGACTTGTGCGGTGTCAGGAGCCAGCGGTTGGAAAAAGCCAGCAGGGCAATGACAGCATGTGGCACTTTGGCAGCCGAGGAGACTGGATCAGTAGTGGTAAAATGTCCTGATGACTGGAAAACAAAACCCTGGAAAATTGCACAGTGACTGGGAAGAACACACTGAGCTGAATGAAGGATGGTGGAGAAATTAGATCTCTGGAAGAGGAAAGACCCTGGAAATCCCCAGAAAATAACAGCAGAGACAGATCTAAAGGAAAATGTGGATGACATAGTTGTATGTAACTATGTCACAGTTCATTGAAATGACACTTATTTTATACTCAGCTGCACCAGATTTCTTTCTAAAGACCATAAAGATGCTTATTTTCCATTAGAAAAGTAAATGCAAGGATGGTTTGTACAGAGATAATAACACAAATGCTTGTCAGTATTTTGGTCACTGCCAAAGCACAACCTGCATGGCTATCAGTCTATGATATTGAAGGTAAGACTGAGGTTTGAAGATAACACAAGTATATTCCAACTGTAGGTGGAGTAACAGGGGATGGGGGATAGGGTCCACCTGCTCTAGCTGCCACATGACGTTCACAGGTGTCTAATGTCCCGTACACACACTGCAGATTTCTGATAAATAAGATTCACTGTAACATATCAGTACCACAGTTGCAGATACTGTATTTACAATACACAGGAAGCAAATCATTGAGTGATACATTACATGACATCTTTGTAAATTTAACATGATGTATCTGATATTAAACAGTTGTAAGGTGCCATGGGGAGAAAAATGTACAATTTACATGGCACTGACTTTTAACAGAAATATATTCCATGTAAAGGATACATTTTAAACCTGCTGTCAGTCTGTCTCCAGTCACGTATTTGTTTTCCCAGGCTTTTCAGTACTATTCTCCACTTATCCACTGTTCTCACTTCCCTCATCTGCTCTGCAGATGGACTTCATGCCTCGACTTCCCCACCCATCTCCTCACCTGCAATTCATTCCACTGTCAGCTACTCACTATATGCACTGTTGTATTTCCTTCGTTCATTGCCAGATTAAGTCATCTGCCATGTGCTTGATGTCCTGGCTCTTTAGTTTATGTACTAGTACTCTGTATATCTGTTAACCTGATACTTGTACCTGGAACCAGTTTCTACCTGCCTGACTTGTGTGTTGGACCTCTTGCCTGTTTAATGGACTTTGTATTCCTGCATGCTCATTCTCAAATGTGTTTGCTGGTATTGCACTGCTTTCAGGTTTTGACTCTTGCCTGCCTTATTTACTCTGTAAGCCGATGTTCCTCAGTTTATAGGATTAAATCAATGAACTGCAGCAGATCTGGGTGCTGTCTCTGTGTTCCTGCTTCCTTGCTTGGACAACAGTTGTGACACCTGTAGTGTAGAACTTTTGCATCCCCCCTCTGGCAGTGAGAGCAATTACATAAACACTGCCAACATTCGTATGACACCATAGGCTCCGCCGTACTCCTGGGTGCTGATAGGCTTAATCAGCATTGTGTGAACTCCTTTGACAAGGTCTTCAATGTAACGGATGTTTATTTATATGTAAAAGTCCCACGCCTCAACTTTAAGTAAAACATGATAAGCAAACTTAGATGACAAATAGCAACATTATGCAAATGTTGGTTATATACTTTGTGTGCAAATGGGGATGGAGATGAGCAAATTTTTTGGTGATGAAAATGGAGACATTCAATATTTAATACAAATTTGGTGAAATGGTTAGCAATGTGTGTACTTGTTCATACAATTTTTGGGATATTGTTTAAGTAGGACATTTTCATGTTCAAGTTTTGGGGACTTAGTTGAAAATGGGCAAATTTTATGTGACATACAGAGCAATTTTGGAAATATTTGGACATTGTTATGGACATTCTAACACGACTGTTTTAGGCAAATTCTGCTGTGGTTCTGTTGTTGGTTGTGGTAGTTGTAGTTGGCTTTACAACTTTCATCAATGTTTTTAGCCTTTGTTTCTAATGAGCTGAGACCAGAGTACTGCAGCCACAGTGTGTTCCGTCAAATGAGAGTATTGTGTCCAGCTGCAGCTGTGGACAAAGGTGGAATGGATCAAACTATTAGAAAGCTCTTGACAAACAATCGTCAGACAGGCGACACCTGAAGTTGTTCAAAGTCCTTTCAGATCTATTTTTCAGTTACAATCTGTTTAATGTTTTGTTATCCTGATTGTCCACACTGTAATTGTACTATGTTGGTCTGTTCTGTACACACAATGTACATTGCATGTCTGTCCATCCTGAAGTTTTTTTTTTTTTTAAACAGTTTCTGGATTAAAGGGTTTTTAAGGGAGAGTTTTCCCCTATCCGAATCAAGGATCTAAGGACAGAGGGTGTCGTATGCTGTACAGCTTATAAAGCCCCTTGAGGGAATTTTGTGATTTGTGCTTTTGGACTGTATAAATAAAATTGACTTGGCTTGCCTTGACAGGGAATAGAGTCAGTCATTTAATAGGAACAGAGACAGTGCAGGTGTGTGGGCACTCAGCCCAGAGATGGGAGGACTGCTCTGCATTGTAAAAGTCATCTCTGACCACAGACTGTATGGCCACAGTGTTTTCACAATGATGTATGCGATGAGGGAAATGTGTGCAATCTACTGACAAATCCTCACCATACAGGTCAAATAGAATCTGAGAAAAAGAGAAGGTCAGCATAGTTCTCAGTTAACTGCATTATGATGTGTTATAATTTTGCTATGCTGGTGTTGGGGGCTGTAGATGACATTGCGAGTCCATTGTTTTGTCAGCTGATCACTCCAGAGCAATGTTAAAATTCTAATGGAGATCCCAAAAATTTCAAAGATACCATATACAGTACGGAGGGACAAATTTGTAAAATGATTTCAACATCCTTGAAGCCTCATAAGGGAAAATAAGACTAAATTTTATGTTACTGGGATTTAATATAAGACAGTAAAAGTGATGACATTTGAATCCAGAGGATCTCTTCTCATTTCACAAAAACCAACATTCAAATACTATTCAACAATAGGCGTCTCTAACAGTGGACATGTTGACACATCACAGTATGAAAGGCAAGGGTTGAATGATGGCTGAATTCCATGTTGCTGCCTCATTTTCACAGTCATGGTATTGTGCACGCTGGCTCACTCTCTCACTGTCATGGCCTACTGGGACACCATTAATGTTGTTTGTGTCCTGCCCGAGGCTTTTGAGTACTTTTAGCAGTGTTTTAGCAACTCCTGGTGGTAGTTCTGTTTGGCCAGGTAGTTACCTGTCTGTACAGGAAGTAGTTCCCATGTGACCCAAAAGTGGCCATGCAGTCTGTTGTGAGAACTGTGCATTATAGTAAATATATACATTATATATAATAAAATTAGGGCGGCACGGTGGCGCAGCAGGTAGTGCGCGTGCCTCACAGCAAGAAGGTTCCCAGTTCGATCCCCGGGTCAGGCGGGGGCCTTTCTGTGTGAAGTTTGCATGTTCTTCCCGTGCATGCGTGGGTTCTCTCCGGGCACTCCGGCTTCTTCCCACAGACCAAAAACATGCTCATTAGGTTAATTGGTGACTCTAAATTGCCCCTAGGTGTGAATGTGAGAGTGAATGCTTGTGTGTGTGTTGCCCTGCAGTCGGCTGGCGACCGGCTCAGGGTGTACCCCGCCTCAGCTGGGATAGGCTCCAGCCCCCCCAACCCCGAAAGGGATACAAGGGGTATAGAAGATGAATGAATGAATATAATAAAATTCAGACATTTTGGTTCATTTAGAATTCTTGTAGTATGAAGCAGTAAGCCATAGCTACTAGGACTGGGTGGTATTCCAGTAATGCAGGATCTTAGTGTATTTGACCCTTAGGAAAAATTCTGCCACGCAGTGCACACATATGATAAATGCTTTGTCCAGCATGACTGTCTGTGTGGTTGAAGATGCTACCAATGTAATGACGGAACTTTTTGTAAACAATGTAATTCATCGAAAAAATAACCTGTCACAAAAAGACTACACTATTCAGAAGCGATGATGATTATGCATCATGTGACAGCTTCTCTTCAGAAGGAAGGATTAGAAAAACAGATGGAACACAATGCAGGTGAGTCGGTCCCCCAAAAAATACAACTGCTGCAGTTTGGCAGTATTTTGTACGGAGACAAAGATCCCCCTCTCTGGTGCAAATCAAATGCCCGTCGCTTTCCACTGATGTCAAGGGTGGCCTGGAAGTACATGTGTACCACAAGCTCACCTTCAGAGGGGGTGTTCAGCACCGCAGGCAAAGTTGTAAGTCCATTATGTTACTGCTCAAGTCTGAAAAGTATAAGCTGATTTTTCTGGTGACAAACCTAGAATATAGCTGAAAGACTAGTCTAACTTTATGGTGTGTAGGACACATTTTCGTTGCTGTCATTTTTTCGAATTTATTGGTGTTATGTCATTATTTCAGCTGCTAAATACCGTATGCCGTGCAAACATTTGGTGAAGGTTTAACAGTACTGAAAATTGGATACCGTCCAACCATAATAGCTATCTTTTCACTGCACGTTGCCTATGTACTTTGTTCTGTTTTTCTACAGCTTCACTCTTGCTTCATGAATGCATCTACACCAGCATCTTGTTAAAGACACAACAAAAATGATGCCTGACTCTGACTCTCTTATTATCCTGGACTGTAACCTGACATAATTACATGTGACTAAAGTAAAATGAGTCATATGTTCACTGAGCAGAGAGCAGACTTACATAATGTAGAGCAATGAGACAGTGATATATTAAGAACAAAACATTCACTGTCTGTAACACTGCTGCTGTGCTGCTTGCTTTTCAGTGGCTGATTGGTATAATGGTGATTCTGTCAGCTTAAGACTTAAGACTAACATCAGAAGTCCATGAGAGTTCTACTCATATTTAGTTACTTGTAAAAGGGAGAATGTGTTTCTTTGAAAAGCTGCATACTCTTAGTACTACAGACTCACTGTTTGTTTTCAAGGCAAGTCCAAATATTAACCTGTTATTTTTTGCCAAGTCCTGTTGTAATTTCTTTTTCTGTCATCTTCTCACGTGGCCAACCTCCTACATCTAATCCTCCAGTCTCCAGCACTGACAAGAATGACACAGGCACACAGGACGCCATGAAATGGCGTGATTGATTTAGTCCAGTTTTGTTTCCTAAATACTGCTTTGTCTCATCAAAGTCTTGTGTTTGCAATGGAAAAAAAAGATCATTTACCAGTTTTGTTCATCACAGTTTTCATCACCAAAATCAACACTTGTTCAGTATAAAATGTGTCTCAGTTCTTGAGCTTGCCAGGTGTGGAGTCACTTTGTGTTTGTGCACCTTCATTTCTTAGTCCAGGCAGCCAATTCCCTTGTACCACAAATTGTCTAAGTGGATCTCAGTCCAACAGCTAAAGCTCTAAATGGGTAAAACAGCTGTCAGTCAGGGTCCCCTGCCAGTTTATTGGAGGGCTTGTGGTTTCCTGTGTTTCGTCATTCAGTCTCATTCAGCCATAATCTGCAGAATCTGAACAACTTCCTGTGCACAAGAAAATTCCTTGGCCCCTGATCCCTATTTCCACTGTCACACTGGGGTATTAGACTTACAAAGGTTACCATCACATTATTACACACATTTAACCAGGACTGAACAAGTAACCATCTGAATGACTTTGGACTGCGCTCTCTCAGTTTCTATGGCAAATTGTATTTGGATTTGTTTTTCTCTCCCACAAAAAAGACAATGAGATCTACAACCTGCCTTATAAAATTTCAACATGATCTTCCAGTTATGCTAATTAATTGAATAAACATGTAGCAGTTCTAGATTTTTCACAGATGGCCAGTTTTAATGTTTTTCAGATGAACGGCATGGAAACATCCCAAAGTATCTGTAAAATCTGTGAGAAATCCACTGCAGGCACATCCATGGTGAGAGCATTTCTCAAAAGTGACTGACTCACTGAGGAAAAACTGAGACTATGCTTTCAAACACTGATTTGATCTCATTTCACTTTCTGCTCTTATGAAAAATCTAATTTCTCACCCTTACAGCTCAAACTCAAAAGACTTGTTAAAACATTCACAAAAGTTAGAGGAATCCTACCTCACCGTGCACCACCTATCAACACCAGTGTAGTGCTGTAAATCTTACTAAATCATTTAGTTGGGAAAGCAGTGCAGGCACTCCAGTTGAATGAGGAAAAGTCTTCAGCTGGCTGTGTTGATCTTGGCCTGGCAGGCTGTAGTGACAACATGACCCTTCCTGCTGAAGGAAAGCTGCTGCCTCAGGGTGCAAGGTACAAGGTTCATCCAAGATCAAGCACTGACACTGGTCAGATTAATTGTATAACCCCCAGCTTTTCATCCTCCTGGATCATCATTCAGATGGAAATATAATAGGAGCATAACTAGTCTTCATCACAGAGTCTAACAAGTTTTCTCACCAGCAAGTTCATGAGGATCTCATGAAATCCAGGGTGCTGTATGACAGCTGATGATAAAGGGAAACACCTTTTTGCAGTCCCGTCATGTCACATTTCCACTTGTCCTTTCAAATGTCTTGTATCCAGATAAAATCCTGAGGAGATCCACATATCTGAGTCTTTGTTTGTCAGATCACAAATCTGAATACAATCTGTCTTTGTTTTACCAGCAACATGTAAATGAAGTTCAGCCTTTCTCCAGGAGGTGTTAGTGCATCTGAAGCTATTTGGTAAAGGCCTAAAACACCAAAAGAACTTCTGCACTTATCTGTTTAGTTAACAATAACAGTTTAGCTAACATTAGCTAAAAACTATCACTGAGATAACAAACTGAATTAACCATATTTATGAACTATAAGCAAGACAAAAGTTTTAACATCTTCACTGATTCTAACTCAGGTCCCTCCCTCACCCAAACAATCATTCAGTGGTTGAACTGATCAGAGATCAGATAAATGCTACAAGATAAATGGTGAAGAGATGTATGATAATATCGTACTTGTAAGATTATTTAGATTATTTTGCCCTCTGTATAATGTATGAGTGATAATGACAAAAGTGTAATAATATATCATAATTTGACCATTTTGCCATGCTTACCATTAGTAGTTGGTTTTAGCCTATAGTTCAACATGCTAACCAGCAAGCAGGTCAGTTCTAGGCCCACTTCCTTGGTTATGTTATGCTGTCTACAAGGTTCATTATTAGAGGATAGGAAAGCTTAAATTACGGTGGACAGACACTTAAACTCTATTCTAAATGCAGGTGTTCTGTGGTAGGGCTTTAGTTTTTATATCGACACTTGTCATTTACTCAGTAACATCGTTAATTGATCTGAGATTAAGCATTTGTCATACACAGATGTACACATACTGACTGGACGGGTCGCACAGTTTACCATTGTCATCCTCTCTGCAGATGGCCAGGAGCCTGTGTAAGATTGTTCTTTTCAGTTTCATAGTTTTAAGGCAGTCAGCAGCAGCTGGCTACCCTTTATTAATGAAAATGTTCAAAATAAATCTAAAAATCACATTGTGAGTTGGCTCTGTAATGTTCATATTTTGGAGGGAATTGCTTCACCAAGCCTCCAGATGAGATAAACAGCAGTCATGAAGGAACATCTCTTATTCATTTCCCTTTCATTCCCATAGAGGGAGCTGTGTCGTGTACTGCTTCTATCAAACAGTGACACACATAATGAAACACATGTACAGAGAGAAAACACTGTGTACAACATTCAACCACAAGTCAGCTCTAAGATGCGTCTGAGGAAACTGAAAGCCACAGAGCAGCTGAAGGCCTGAGTCCAATCGAGTGAATCACCAGCTGTTTTTACAAGATAGAGGCTGTAGCTTTCATGGCCAAGACACCACTGCATGAATTAGAATGCACACTCACATACTGTAGACAACACAAAAATACACTCATCAATCAAGAGAACATCTTCTTGAAATTTATCCAGAAGCAGATTTAGTGATTTGGGGATTCCTAGACAAATTCAGCAAGGGACCTCTATCACGCCTTATGCCTAGTCTACATACATGGGTAGGTTTTCTTTCCATTTTGGCCTTTTGTCCACACACAAACACAGTTTTAGGTCACTGAAAACTGTGCTTTTGGAAACTTCCTGCATGGACACAGATATTCAAGAATTTTTTTTGTTTGATTTGTGATGACAGAGTGTGCACCAGTAACTCCTCACACACCCCATTTACACCTGGTATTAAAATGATCTGCATTCGGATACATTATTTGGATGACAATCCCATCTTGTCTTTATGTTTAGACCTTGTGTTTCTAATGCATTTTCATTACCCTCATTGAAATCAGATCTGTGTCCTCCAGAGATAAAATCTGTGTGTAAGTAGTCTGAGGTAGCAGCTAATCAGCTCCACATAGGCCCTTAAAAATCAGGGTTTGTGAGTTGTTGAGTTCAGAAAAAATGTCTAAATGTTGTGAAATGCTGTCTACAAAACTGTAAATTCCTCTAATAATTCTTGTAAATTTGGCAAATGAAATACAATAACTTATTCCTTCCAGTGTATAAAAAGTATTGTGTCAGTTTGTCCTGGCGTGTTGCTGCAGCGGCGTGTAAACTTCACTGTGACTACATACATTATATTCCTTGTTAACAGGAGATCACAGGGTCAGATGAGTAAAGTGCAGTACGTCACAACTGAAATGAAACTGAATATGAGGGGGGGCAGCGACAAGGGAGATTATCTTGGGGAGGTTTATTGTTGATTTGCATGTTGCCTCAACATTTAAATTAATCTGTAGTGTTTTATATCTAAACATCATAATAAATCACTAGATGTTAGGGGCCACGGACAGTTGCCTGCCTTGCATAATGGTAAAGTCTGCTCTCGAGTGAGTAAGTGCTAAGAAAATTGTCACCGCCACATTATTTACATTTTTCTGATTTATTTGCAATGGAAGTCCAGGTTTTTGCAAGTTAAGAGCATGTAAACTTTCAGAGGGAGCAAGAAGCAAAACAAGAGGATAAACATGTTTACCACTTACATTATTTTAAAATGTAACAAATAACTTGAAAAATGTGGTTTTATGGTGGTTACAGTCTTGGTACCTCTTGATTTTGATAAATTATTAAAATTCAAAAACATGAGTGCTTTGACTTGAGTTTGTTGTACATCGTAAACATTTAGTACTGATTGCTCAAAGAAGTACAGTAGAATTTGACAGAAACAAATCCTTGACAGTGCAAAATCCAAGCAGTTTCATCAACGCAAAGCATCACTGGAATGTTCTCTGACTGTTGGGAGGCTTAGCTTACAGCAAGCTGTGTACATGTGTTTTTTAGTTTTTTGTTGTGTTTTTTTTCCATCTCACCAATATTTCCTTCATTTCTGTCATGTCCACTAGCACCATGGAAGGTCATAGGTGAGGATGCTCTGAGCTCTGGTCACTGTCGTGGCTGTCCTCCTCGGCTGCTGGCCTCGGTGAACACTGCAGTCCTACTATTCCTGAAAACTCAGACGGCAGTATTATCCCTTTTTTCACATTGACCAGCTCTTTCTCGCGGGCTGCTGCTCCCTGCTGGCCTCCCTTCACACGCTTCCATTTCATTCTCCTGTTCTGAAACCACACCTTCACCTGAGAGGAAACACAAAGCCATAAGAAACCAGTAAGAACAGGACAACGTACATCCTCAAATCAATACTAGCAGCACAGAAGATCTTCTTTGTGGGCTACATACTTAACTGCACACACTTACAGGATTGTAATACAATACTCTTATACTATAGGTGCATTAGGAGAGTGTTTTGTGTGAGAGATTTCACTGTAACAGGTGGAGGACAAAATCCATAGCTCTCATCTGTATAAATTTCAATTAAGCAACTACAGCAATTATGAGCCATCAATAGTCTGACTAAGCTGAACTGAGTTCAACATACATAAGGACATGTGACCATTGTGTCAAGACAGACTTGCGAAAATGTGAACTCATCCTTAAACTGCAAATTGTACTGTTGCATCTGCATAGTCACAATCACTTGCATGACATAGTTTTGTCATCTGCTTATGTCCACGTAGATCCATGTGAACAGTCCACATGCAACCCATATTTAACGACCACAGGGACCTGTATGCACAGACTGTACATGTGAACATGTCTGCTTATGCAAGCAGTGCCAGGATACAGTATCGGAAACTGGGGGAGAAGGGGAACTTTCAGCAGTGACAGTTGAGAGGACTGCAATGTGCTCAAGAATAAAATAAACGTTCTTCTTTGCATTTGCAACATTCTATCTAAACACGACCTGACATTGTAGCCCAAGTGTCTACTGCAGGAGAACGACTGGTTTGCTGTACCCCATGATATGTAAAAAAAAGCAGATAATTGTAGAAGTAGTTGTTCTAAGACTTAAATGTTGTTTAGTGATATTTGATTTCCACTACGACAGCAATCCGTTGGAATGTTTCACAGATGCTGTAGTCGTCTAACGTCATTGCGTGAAAACTCAAAAGTTATTCAGGATGAGAATTGCTGAATGACTAAATATTGAACTTACTAAGTAAATACTCATAAGTACAAACTACTAAGTGTTTTTATCCTACTATTATCTTATTTTTATCTCATGATTATGAGACAAAGACAATGATGAAAAATGATTTCTAAATAGATTTATCAATGTCTATCTGTCATGGACAAACATCTGATGTCTGTGTCCAGATTTGAGATAGCTAAGACTCTCAGAAGGATTAGGGTTGGGGGAGTAACTGGATAGGGTCTTTCAGAAGAGCTTCCCTCTCCAGTAAGCTCATATGGCTTTCAAAATGCTGTCCTCCACTTGGTTAGTCAGGCTGTCCTAGCCAAGATAACCATGGTGACATCATCAAGGGTTATTTTTTCAGACTTTCTCAGACAAAGGTCCTCCAGAGCCATAGAAGATATTATATTATCCCTTGTTTTCACATGTTGCATAGTACCCCATGTGACTCTTCAACAGACCTTTATATTTAAAATTTGTGAAGTGCCTCTTTAAGTAGTCTGATAAAGGTTTCATCAAGTTGTTGATGGTAGAATTGTGACAACCTAGCTCAACAGTATAGTCTTGAAAATGAAAACTGAAAATTTCATGGTAATGAGAAGATGATTCCTAATAACTTTGAAGACACCCTTGTCTTTTGTCAAGAGCCACCAACAGGAAACACAAAATTTCCCTTGACTATAAATATAACCAGTATAAAGTTAATTACTGATCAGAACAAGATATCTGAACAACTATTGGACAATTATTTTGTGAAATTTGGTATGGCTACTCATAGTCCCCTCTGAGGATACATAATGAGTCTTGTGACTTCCTGACCCTGGCACCATCATCAGTCAAATTTGCTCGTGTAGATACTTGGGGCTTCACAGAATTATCAACTAGTCAACTATCAAAACCACTAGCTGATGCTTTGCATCACTGTAGACTAATCAATCATCTGTGGATATGGCATGGTGCAGTAATAAAGAGGTGGTAATGCATGTATAACAAACATGCAACTGGGGGCGCTGTCAGTAGTTGAGACAAAAAATTGAACAATTTGAACAATCACTTTCTATGATATGCCATCTTAAAATAATAGAATTTAGGGCATTTAGAGGAGGAAGGATTCCCGCAATGTCTGCAAGAATGCAATCACATTGTTCCTGTAGTCAAACAGCTTTTACAGCTCATAAAAGCTTGCTGGGAGTTTCGGCCAGAACACCTCTCAGAGCAATCAAAGACTGTGCTATTTGGCCTACCCACAAGGTTGGTCCCGCCTACATTACTTAACCTTTTACATAATGAAATAGAGGCCTTTTTGACGACAACTGATCTTTGCTATTGGGTGAAAAAAATATTATACATTTCCTGCGATACTTTTTGGGAGTAGGTGACTACTAAAATGCAGTGGCCTTGAATGCCTTACTAGATACTGTATATCAAAACCTCCTGGCATATTTTCAGGAAATATACCTAGCCTATTTATGCTCAACTTTAACTGTTGCATACAATGTTAATCAATGAGGAGAAACACACAGAAACATAAACCTTGACTCACACTGTCCAGTTCATTACCCATGCATACAAGACTGAGAAATATTAAGACAAAGACACAGAGAAAAGCAGGTAAAATTCTGTCCACACCCAAAAAATGGAGTCCTTTTCCTCAGTTCATTATTTTACCTCTAATCTCTTTGAAGGAGTATTTCTGACAAACTAGCAATTAAGGTGTTCATTTAAAAATGCAAACCAATCCAAAATGCAGTATGTATTTTTGAGCAGAAATAATTGTGTCTTCCTCGAGTATACAATATATAGCCATGGACAGGAGTATTTGGCTAAAATTGTGGCAAATTTTCATTGTCTTCTAGTTGATGAGTAGATGAGTGGCGCGTTGTTGTGCTTCGCATCACTGCTGACCTTCTACCTCTTTTCCCTGACTCTACAACTTATTTAGTATTTGTGTCCCTCATCGCGATGCTGCCTAGAATGGGGACGTCCAATCTAGACAGTTGAGATACACCCCAAGTCCTCTCCTGACCCTTAGTCCCAATACTCTGTCACTGCTCCTGCACTGTGGCTCCTCCATCACCCACTCCATTATGTTTAACAGCAAAACAGCAAAAACACATATATCTTTTAATAACACCCCCCAGCCCATATATGTTGTAGTGGTGGTCGTGTGTCACAATAAAGCACTATGAAAATGAATCCAGCTTTGTGAAAAGCGGTGATGACCTCAACTGCCATCCTATATGGAAACACCCTCAGAATAAATCCTACAATCACTGGTCAATTTACATCCTCATGTCTTTATTGACCCACTAATACAGTCGCAGCAGTCTGATTTCGCTGGGTCACTGTATAATAACAGCTGCAGTTTCAGTCATTGATAACATTTTTTCTCATCCAGCACCACCTTTGTACTGCCCTCTTCATTGATCTCTCAAAAGCATTTGATACTGTTGATCATAAAGTCTTCAGGCTGTTGGTGTAAATGAATCCAAACTTAACTTGTTCCACTCTTACCTTACAGAGACTGCTGTTGCATAACTCAGAAATGGGTTGCCAAAGGTGTTTTTCCATGGTCCATTATATTTACATTTTACATAAACGACAGAATCTTCCTTATCAATACTTCATTGTCCATTTTTGGCTGATGATATCATTTTATATGCCTCAGGCTCCACCTGACCTGTATCTTGGACTATCCTGCCATTCTCACTTTAGTATAATAATCTAGCACTCTTTCCATCTCTGCATGTTTCCCTCGTGGACTGAAGTGATGTAAACACATTAAAAAATGCATTTGCAACATCATTGGAATTTAAGATTTTTCCCTTGAACTGAAAGATATTTTTTTCAATCTTTTGTTACTGTAGATAGTTTTTGTTTCCAATGCAAGACAGATTTTTTTTTTTTTTTTTTTTCTTGTTAGTTTGGGATTGTTGAGTGTGTTCAGTGGGGGCTTCAGGCAGTTCATAAAAGTAGCTTGGTTGAAATACAGTATAAAAAGTACAGTATGAGGATGTGGACACCTTTTATAATTCATATATCAAAATTAAATCAATTTGATGCTTTGAGGGTACAGCAATTGCATTGCCAATGAGTATTACATTAGAAAAAACGTTTGTCTGATTTAGCTTGACTTCCCATATAAACTATGTCCACCTCTGGTTTTCTGTCTGAATACAGAGACAAATAATAGTGTCTCTGTACACCTCTAACCACCACTACACACTGATTTTCATACTGCATAGAAATTAATATAAACCAATGATTGCCTGGAAGATGGGGAAGAAGATATTCAAAAATCTAAATTAGTGTTACTTTACAAAATGGTCAGAATTACACTGTGTGCAAATTTGTAAAAACACTGCTGTGGCCATTTCCATTCTGTTGTCCAAATGCAGCTCATCCTTTCCTGCTTTTCATTCATAACTTTTTTTTTCTATAATGCATGACAACCTGCTTTGGGTTCACCTTATGAATCTTTTTCAAGTATTTAGAATTCAGCTAATGACCACACACAGCTGATCATCATTTCCCTACATACTATCTCACCTATGTAATATTACCTCACTATGCTAACAAGTAAAATGACATGCAGTTGACACACTATTGCGTCTACTTTCCAGAAACACCTTGAAGCAGTCATCTGACTCTTTACATGATGACTGTTCACACACATTTGTTTCCAAGCATGTTTAACCCCAAAAATGAACAGCAGCAGGCTGTGCTGATACCCACATCTACAGCACATAACATACAACATACAAATGTTCCTTTGAGAGCATTAAGAAAACCATCTGCACTGTGACACACAGCCTCAGAAAGTCACATCACAGACACCGAGAGCAGCATGCTGACATTTCAAAGACTCTCTGTGGTTTGGAATTGATTAGTCTCAGAGCATTAGTAAGGCATGTCCAACCGTTTGCTAATGTCAAAACACTGACGGTTTTTTCTCCTGTGAAATCATGCACAGTTTTTTAATGGAAACCAGATATCACTTGCCTTCATCCACAGTCATGGATGTCATTGTGTTTGAGGATTCCTTTACAGCTTTTAGATTATAGTTGCAGCAATTATTCTTACATTTTTTTACTTTTTCAAATGCATCAGTACCTGATGGCTACAAGGATAGTGTTGTCAGCAAATGGTAACACATTTGAGCACCACTATCGGACTGCAGTCACATTATTGAACAAGAAAGTTGTGCTGACCTGAGGGAGAAGTTGTTGTTGTTGTTGCTGTTAGTAATCAGCACCAATGAATGATTAATTGGCCAGCTACTGATGAGACATCTAGCCTTAAAAAAACAGTTCACACTTTGGGAAACGTGCTTTCTTACTGAGAGTGATGTTCAGATGGTTATCAGTCTTGCGTCTGTCAAGTACATGACAAGCCTAGCTTAGCATAAAGACTGGAAGCAGGAGGAAACATCTAGACTGGGCCTGTCCAAGGAACTATGCATGGGAACTGCTTCTGAATGAATAACAGTTGTCCACTCATCCCTTTTTATTGTGTTTTGTGTGTCAGGCTATAACACAGGCTGTCAGATAACATCCATGAGCATCACTATTATTAGAGGCGTCCGTGCAGGCATGATGGTACCAAACATAGCCACCACACTGCGATGACAAGTCTCTGTGGAGATGCTCAGTCACTGTGCCCAGTTCTTCATCAAAAATCACTCCACCCTGAAACCATAAACTGTAATTTTTACATTTCTGTTTGTGTATGGATTAAATAAACAAGATACAACATGTTAATCAGGGAGCTTCATAGGTGTTCCGGTGTTTTTCTTTTACTTTGGACGGATGCTAGCTCTATCAGTTACACACTGCATGCCCTCAATAACAAATTACAGTAAAGGATCATAATAACCCCAATCAGGAAATGTCTGCATGAGCCAATCTGGCTTGAACTTTTTGTGTACACAGACAAAAAACTGATAATGGGATTAATCAATATTTCTTTATTATTCAGGACAACTCATCTAAAAAAAACGCATGCAGTGACAATGGTGTTATGAGTTAATTTCAGTTTCGGTGTGCACCTCTAAAGAACATTGGCAGCCACCTTAATTAAGGGCTGTGTGGATGTGTGCTTTATGAGCCAGGCCTCCATCTAAATGTAGTGAAAATTTGAACCTCATTTTCAGAAAATTGGCAGAAGACAATATGAATTTATGCCTGTTTCTATCAACTGCCGTTATGCAAATATTAGAATTCAGTTCATCAATACAAACAGTACATGGTGTTAATGCTCTAGCCAGGTGCCATTACACCATTGCAGAAGAAATGCAGATGACATTGCAGATGACATTAAAAGAGTGCTGCTCAAACAACAAATGGTAGAAATATGACTTTCATTTTGTTTTGTGTATTATTGTGAGAAAGGTTACTGTCTCCTCATCACTCCACAGAGATCTGATGCTTTTGTGTGCCAGCATTTTTTGCCTCTTCAGTGGAGCAAAGGCGCCAGTGGATGTGTAAGTCACATTCTTCATACGATTTATTTGCTGACTATTTTTCCATTGCACTTTGTTGCTTTTTGTTTTTATCAATGCACCAACTTTTCCACATCAGTCAAGCATATTCGGATCTCCACTCAGGTTTTCTCACATGCAAATTGAAAACACACAAAAAGACAGGTGTATGTAATTTCATCTAGTGACATCTCCAATCACCTTTCTGTCAATTTTATTGCACCTTTATGATTTTTATTAGTTTGTGTATTTTGGCGATCTCTAATAATTCGCAGCCTGACTCCCCCTAAACTGAAAACACCTATGGGTGTGTAGGTCATTTAAAAAGTCAAACAGTTTTGCGAGGTTAATTGTTGGTAACTTTTGATGGAGCCAGGCAGCAGCTTCTCTCTGCTTCACTAAATAAACACATCCCAAAACACACAGAGATGAAACTGATATTAATCATTTCATCTGACCTTGGGTAAGACAGCAATTTTCCATAACTCCAAATGTGGGAGTGCTCCTTGAAGAGATTAATGGATCAAGGATTTAAAGCCAAAAACTATAGGCTGCAACTGCATTTTATAACATTCTTTTTAAATGCTTCTTCTCCTTTCTCCACCACTGAACAGCATAAGAACACATTTATCCATGAAGACTAAAAGTGTGAAAACCTTGTTCTCAAGACTAAAAACCTCAGTGTTACAATGATGATGTATTACTTCCTCAAACAATTCTTTTGTATCTCTGCTGAAATAGCTATCCATAAGTCTCCACAGTCAATCTATCGCAGGTGGTTATCAGTGAGACCTGTCAATTTTGTTGTAATACTTACTGGATGCCAAAGGATGTTAATACAAGTTATGGCCCATTTATTCCCCTGTTAATGGTATTTCATGACTTGGAGCACATTAGCTAGTAAGATTTTGATGGCTATTTATTGTGCTGCTCCTGTATCGTCTGTCCCTGCCCTCACAGAATGTTTCACAGTCATTCAGCAGGTACCGTACTTGTCGTTCCGTGAGGTCGAGGTTGACAGCTATTTCGTAGCGTCTCAGCCTGGTCAAATAGTTGTGGTGTGCAAACTCTGACTCCAGTTCCCGGATCTGTTCTTTGGTGAAGGCTGTGCGCTCCTTCCTGGGCTTGCTGTTCATGTCTGACTTATAGCTCCTGTCTTGGGACTCTGAAATGAAAAACAGAACATTTTCCGGCCACAGCTGAGTCTCCAAAAGGGGTGGGGTGGGGGGGACAAAAAAAGGGGGTTGAAAAAAATTTGAGGGGTTTGATAAAGTGCAGGGGCCCATCTGAAACAAAAATAAAATGAAATCAAGACGATTAAAATTGCCCCCTTCTATTTTGCAACCCATTCAGGTAGTTTGCACCCAGATTGCTTCATGCAGTGTGTCTTTTATGGTCAAAGGAATACTAAAACTATTTAGTCACACTATTGGTTGGAATAAATGCTCTCACTTCAGCACCAACAGCACAAATAAAAATTTCTAGAGATACAAAGCCTTTTCATAAGAAATATACAGTATGGGATAATTCCAGTTTATTATAACTAGGGTCTAATTTTCATAGTTTTAAGCAGTATTTTGAATGAATATGACACCACTGTACTCATCAAACTAAGAGCCGAGATCTCAGAACACTGTAAAACCACTGCAATGAAGTCAAGCAGGATGAGAAATACAAACAGTCAGATGAGCTAACAGTTAGACCAAATGATCTAAACCACTTTACCCATGTGACAGCATCCAAATAAGTTTGCTAACCTGGCACTTAGTTTGCCATCAGTCTGTTGTCTGACTGCTCTGGTTTCTCGCCCTGTGTGACTTCTTTGTGGTGATGTTGCGGCATCCTAAAATCCAGCCAAGTATCCCTAAGAATTATATCCTCACTGGTTAAATCCGCAACACAAATTTACATCTAATGCTGACATTTACAGTCAATGCAGGTAAGATAAGAGCCGGAAGCATTCAGGGGATTTTGATGGGACGTGAAGAATTCATGTCCTACCACAATTTAATAACAATAATTAATAATATACCTCCTTACATTCAGTATTTCTCACCAAAAAGCATTGTGTGTATCCTTGAGCTCCAACAAACCTGCTGTTAAACCATTTACTTCCTCAGAAAACGTCTTGCAAAGCAAATTTTCGGGGAAAATGTGCATTGTTTAGAGCCATGTTTTCTAGCTAGCTGTCTTCTTCTACCTGCCTTTTGTTGGTGCATTGCTACTTTTCTTGATGCATTACTACCACTGATTGGATCAGTAAATTCATTGGTGGAAATGTGCATGTGTTTCCTTGTGCACAAGGTGCAAACAAAACAGGAATCTACTCAACAAAACATTGCTCCATAACCTTAAATATTTTAGTTGCCCAACCTTAATCACATCACAATCATCACTGATTTGCTGTAACCACAATCTTTCCTCAGCCTTACTGTAGCCTGAGTGTACAGATAGAAAGAAAGAAAGAATTTTAAAAGCACTGGCATTGGACATAATTCAGTAACTTGATGAGTACAATCCTATTATTTTTACTGGTGGAAATGATAGCCAAAAGGAAAAGTGAGTGGAATTATCATGTAAAACTTTCAAGTGACACATAAGTACATAGGACTCGTAGAAAATATTCTCATACTGCAGTTGTCTGGATGTTTCAGAATAAAGGGAAAAGCCACATGTTAATATAAATTTTAAGAGGCACTTCTCAGTCCTACTTGACAATACTTATTGCATATAAACACTAAGCTTCTCCTCGATTGTTCATCCTTTAAGGCTGAAATCATATTTTCCCCTCTTATACTGTCTGTCAGTGCGAGCATATTTCAAGCATCCCTTTTATGTATTTGTGGTCAGTGAATGGTGAAAATGAATGGAGCATTTTGAAAGTAATCTTTCATAGTGAGAAAACAGTGAATAATAATTTCTGCACTGTTCTCCAGTCCTCACTGCACAAATCTAGCTGACATTTCACTAGCTGTGTAAATGTGGGATGTGCTGACAAATCACAGTGTGCCAGGAAAGAGACACTGTTTATGTCGTAATGTGACACTACAGACACCCAACGAATTACAGACAGACACTGGCCAGTGGTAGTTTTATGTCATATTTTCCTTTTGTCATGTTATTTCATTCACTACTGTAATTATTTAAAGATTTTATTTTGCCTTGAAGTTTTTGATTTTCAAGATTTGAGTTTTCTGTCACTCAGCTAATAAGTAGGGAGCTCATTTCTTTCAGCTTCACCATCCATACAGACTGCTCTGTGAGGGTTTGTCGGTCAATAATCATGTATATCTCATTATCACTAGATCCTTTTTAGTGTTATAATGTGTCATTATAAAAGTACTATATTAGTTTTAGTGGAAGAACGCAATATAACATTTTTGGTAATATTATTTAAATTGTTATATCATGTAACTTTTTACCACCTGTCATAAGCACTCTGCAGCGTAAAATCAGTAAAATCAAGTCTTTAAGGAAGTTCATCACAGAAAGAAAGGACTCAAACACGCTCCTGTTAAATTCAGCACAATAAATCACTATAAATCAGCACAAAAATGACATTTGCCAAATGAAACCATCATGTTCTCAACAGACAGATTGGAGTCACCATTGTACAAATGTCAACGTTACAAAGTAACATTTGCATTTTGGAATATAAAACAGCAAACTTTAACAAACTACTCAGTCAAGCACAGCATGATGGGAATGTGGATCATTGCTATTCTCTTCTTGGACAATGTAGTGTGATGCATATCCATTTTACAACCTGTTTGTCTGTTTATGTGCTGTCAACTCTACAGTAATGTTACCTTCACCTGCAGAATGTGAGGGGGATGAAGTACATTACAGAAAATGTAAAAGTTTGTGTAAGACTTTCACCAAATCAGAGATGGTTATA
Source organism: Chaetodon trifasciatus (assembly GCA_037975065.1). Classification (NCBI taxonomy): domain Eukaryota; kingdom Metazoa; phylum Chordata; class Actinopteri; order Chaetodontiformes; family Chaetodontidae; genus Chaetodon; species Chaetodon trifasciatus. The sequence goes on from JBBMOE010000029.1 coordinate 5,904,079, forward strand.
TATAAGGCCATCCAAAAGGCACAGAAACATGCTCCACCAATGACTGTATTATACTGTCTCTGCCTTCCATCTTCATAATCACTGTCCTACCAATTGTCTCTCTTGCCAGTAGCCTCTCTCAAAATCATAATTAAAGCATGATGTGATGTGTACATATCCTTTACTTAAATACATAAATAAACTAAGTGCTGAATTTATATACCCTTTAATTTATTTAATGCAGGGATGTCCACTGCATTTCACTTTCCGCCAGGTATCTGAGTCTGATCACCTAACTCTTGTCACTTAATGTAGGAACCAGTTAACTCAGTCCTTGATCTGCTATTTTAAAGCAAGTGATTGCAAAGTGGTGATTTTAGGATTCACTGTGTATCCTTGTCTAAATATAAGGGATATGTGGACAGTACTAAGGGTGAAAATTTCCCTTAATTTCAAATCCTGCCTAGGTTGCAAAATGTAGATAAATATACTTTTTCATTACCTTCTTAAGGGCACCAACCTTGCATTTACACGTGTATTACATATTACTATATACATCTGCAATATATAATTCTTTTATGAGTTTTATTATTAAAATCTGTCAAGTATTAGCAAAAGAATGCCCACATTTTTTTTGTTTTTTTGGAGAAACATCAACAGATTTTGAGGTCATAACAGATTTGACAGATTGAAAAGCTAATGACAGAACAACAGAAATGTAGAAACACAGTGCACTGAAAATAAAACATGCCAGACCACAGAGCTCTGCTGTTATTGTTTGTAGGCAATCAGGTTCTAAGTTGTAAAAGGACTCTAACTAAAACAAAAAAGGTTCTTTTCTTAAATAAAAATAGGGAGCTTACCTTCTCTTATCCACTGGCTGATGTTAGGGGGTTCCTGCAACACCCACTTTTACAAAATGCATCTCCTAGCACAGAACAGGAGGATTTTCAGGAGTGTTAATAGATTTAGGGGAATAGTTGGTGGATAATCTATACCGATAATGCATGATGGAGAGATGTTTACAGTTTGACCAGCTGTGTCATTGAAAGCGCATCTATTGAGACTGAGGCTGGCTATACCACGGTTGCTTAACTGTGAAAATCTAAATGAAATGGGCGGTTGGGATTTCGCGCCTGTCTTTTAAGTGATCAAAAGTGAAGATTTAACTGTTTTCTACAGTGTCTCCCAGTGTCTTAATGCCTTTACCAGACTATAGACAGAAATAGTTCTACTCTAGACCAGGGGGAAATCTGGAGTAGAGTATAGGGGTGTCGGTGGGGATGTAGTGTTGTCCAGGCCCACTATTTTCCTAGTTAGCCCCCAAACTTTAAGAGCATTTTGCAGAGGAAAGTTACCCTTAACAGCTGAACTAGTCCACTGACTGGAAGTGTACAATACATTTTCAGAGGTCTAGGGGATGATTCAATATCAAACCATGTAGACTCTGGGTCTTCTTGAAACCATTCTCAAATACACCGTATCATGACAGTTGGTGTGGTTGAATGTTAGGAACAGCTAAGTCACCCCTCCGCAGCTGAAGCTGTAGGTGGGACAGTTTTAGTCTCAAACCTTTGTTTCACCATAGCAAGGTTATGAAAGCATTTTTCAATGCTGCTAGTAATTTACACAACAATAATATAAGGTCAATTTGAAATGGATATAATGAGCATGGTAGAACATTCATTTTAAATAGGTGTAGCCTGTCCACCAATGCCAAAAGGAGACTGGACCAACGAGCAAGATCCTGTTTAATACACCGGTAATATATTACATTTTGAAAGTAACTTGCCCAACACTGATCCTTCAAGTCCAGAAAAAACACTAAAAGTGCTGCGGCTTCTATGAGTGCCAATGAAGTTAAAGTTAGGAAATTGGATTTGGGTTAGACTGCTGGAAGCTTCAGCATACTGTATCCTTTCGAAGTGTTCAATCTGTCAGTCAAAGCGCCTGCTCTCCTGGCTGGGACATTGACTCTGGGGAATTGGAAAGTTCTCAGCTTGGCACACTCTCCAAACTGCTCGTCAGTGGGGCTGAATGATGCAGATATGGTGCCTGCTCTTAAATTTTGTGGATATAGCCGGGAGATGATGTGCTCTTTTGAGTCCTTTTTCTATTCATAGGAAGCATATGTGTGGATGTAGAACTTTAAAATGTATGCCAGGAAGTTAAGATTTAAGCTGCCGATACGCGGCCTGCACTTTAACAATCACCTTAATTATTTCACCAGTGAGTCCCATCAACAGTACAGATGAATTGGTTCAGGGCCACAGCTACCATGGAACACACTGAGGTCATGACTCTGTTTTGTCTGCAAATGTAGGGATTTTCTGGAGGGAGTTTAGGTTTTACTATTAAAAACACTTGAACGGTGGTGGATGTTAAACAAATTCATTGCAGTATTTTGAGAAAACAGTCTTACCACAAGGTCCATTTAGTAGCACATGATTTTCATCAGCAGATAAAATTTCAGGTCATGGAATTGTAATATGAATTTTTCCTGATTATTTTAAGGGCTTTTTCTTTGCATTGTCTTAAAGGCTGTATATTAAGACACGGTATATTATACGCTATATAAAATCCACAAAATGTCTCAAAGTCTCAATCTGTAGAATAAATAAATAAAGGATTCTGCTTTTCCCCACAAAGTTTTTATTCCTGGCAGTCTGGATAAGGCTTAGAAACTGCATTAATGCTGGGAAATTAGACTTTTAGAAAATATTATTGCATGCAATATTTTGTTAAAAAAATAATAATAATAATAAACAAATAATTAAATAACAATGATAATAATAATAATAATAAATAAATAATGATTAATTTTGTGTGTGTGTGTGTGTGTGTGTGTGTGTGTGTGTGTGTGTGTGTGTGTGTGTGTGTGTGTGTTTCAGTTTTTAGATCCAAATAGGTCTCTTTTTGGTCTCCTACAGCTACAACACTGAATTGTTGATTCAGTTGCAGAAATGAACTTTACATTTAGCTTTATAGCATTCCTCAGTGAATTTAAGTGATTGTTACGTTAAGATTGTTAAGATCAGGTCTTCTCAATCAATTCTGCCCCACAAACTTCTTTTTAGGTCCTGAGCTAAAGCTCCCGCCATTAGAAAGTACAGGTCAAGTTAAGTTGTGAAATGGCAGTATGGCATATTGTTTTGTATTCTCTTGTAATCTATTTCCAAAAAGATTCCATACAAGTGATGATTCAACCAACATAAATCACTTTTTTGTTTTGTTTTGTTTTTTTTTTCAAATCGACACATATAACCAGTTTGAGACAGACATTTCCTGTGAGCCCATCTGCATGTGAAACAAATACTCATGGGCTCCTGATCCACAGCCCGGCAAACTCTTACCTTGACAAGCCGCGATACAAGCTGCACAGCTCATTGAGTGGACAAACATTTCACAACTGCAAATCCTCATCTTCAATGACCATTATTAGTCCTGGAAACTAGTTTGGAGGTGCAAAATATATCTCACAATTCACTGTCATCTTTCATCAGTTTAGTCAGTCATACGAGTTTTGAGTGCTGCCTTGCATCACTAACTTTATCTAAAATGCAGGAGCTGGTTGTAGTTCATCTGTAGAGGCCAAATAGCCAAATGTCATCTAAGAAAATAAGGATTTAACAACAAACATGTATTTGGCCTTTTTTCTTTACATGCAGTAGTAAAAAGTCAGTATCCTTATGATAAAGTTGTACTTTATTTGTACTAAAGAGGGTCGTTAAAGATGGACTGACAATAACAACATTAACTTTTATCATTATCCCTCGTTGTATTTTACAGGCACATGATCAACTAACACTGGATCTTTAAGTTTTTTAATGTTGTAAAAAAAAAAAAATGTCCATGATGAAAATGTATTGCAGTGTTAAAGCTGTTCACTAATATTTTCAAATGTACTGAAAAATTAGTAAAAACATTTATTAAAAACAAACAAAATATTTATTGTTTGTACAGCTTTCCTTTAAATTTAACTCAAAACAATATTTAGTCTCTATCATCAGCATTACAATTAATAGGTCAACCAATCTGAAAAATACTTGTGTACATATGTAATGCCATTGGCTTGACTTTATATAACATAAATACAAAATAACTGTTGCATGAGCCCTTCTGTCAGTATCAGTTATGTGCTGAAAAGACGACAGTCTAAGATTAATATTTTTCATATATATTTGCAGGGCAGAGAAAAAATACATTTTCTTGGGAAACAGTTCAAAAGTAAATGCAGTATGGTCTTTCTAATCTTACCTGGACTATCATTCTTGCCTTTGCTGCTCCTTCTGTCTGCGTCCTCTGAAGACAGACTCTGCTGACCATATTCTCCAGACACACATGACACCACTGTGGGGTCACTGCTGCCCAGGCTGGGGTTGGTGCTGCACAGGTTCGGGCTCCCCGTGCACAGTTCTGGGGCTGTGGCCTCGAGCGGAGGCAGACAGACACTGTGCCGGGCGTTAGGTGAGGGCATCTGCTGAACAGGCCAACCAGGTGGGTGCTGAGGGTGAAGGGGGTGCTGCAGCTGGGGCAGGTGGCCTCGGTGGGCTGGACTGCCAAGCAGTCCATTGTCTTCTCCTCCAGAATAGCCATAAGGAGGCGAGGAGCTGGGTAGATCCAGATAGGAGACATGGTCGCTCCGGCCATGCAGGGTCAGCGGTGATTGGGTGATAGCAGGGTGCAGGCCCTGGGCTGGGGTATGCGGGCTACGTAGACAACCAAACAGAGAGTGATCCATGGTGCAGGGAGTCCTCCAAACCCCTATCCTGCCTGTCAGATTCAAACGAACCTTCCCAGACAACAAGCAAGAAGAGAGGAGAAGGAGTCAGGGATGTGGGCAGCTTAAGTCCCAGCTCTCCTCTGCAGTCCCTCTGAGTTCAGACCCCCCTAATTCCCAAAGAAAGCCAGTTGAAGGAAGGCAGAGATGGTGGCGTTGAAAGGCCTCTGGTAATCCTGAGCACGTAGACGGTTGCCAGGCTGATGGTGGGTAAACAGTGACAGGCGGAGGAGGCTCTCAGATGACAGTGGAGAACGCCAGGACCAGTGTGGAAGGAGAGGGAGCTTCCAGGGAAGTTGTGCTGGAAAGGGAGGGAGGGGGCAGGGAGGGGGTGGGGGTGTTATATATAGGTTGTAACCTGAGAGGTAGGTTGGGTCACTGGCTCACTGCTACTGACCACATGCATGTGATCATCCTCCAAACTGCAACACACAATAAATCTGCACCATTCCTATAGCTCTGCCTCAGGAAAAGTGGGTAATTTATTTTGGAGCTGAGCTATTTGACCCTGCTGAAGCTTTTCAAGGAACTGCGTTGCATCAGCTGTTGGTTTTCGGATGTGGAGCCGCAGAGCTTAGGAACTGTGTGTTCATGGTCTGTTCTTCTGTTGATGATTGGATGTAAGTTAAAAATGACATAAGATTTACTCCAAAATAATTGCATTTGGTGAAATTATTGCAAGCACAGTGACAGTGATAAAATACTTAAAACTGTCTTTTTGAAGTCCAACTCCATTTTTCTAGATCATTGCTGTTGATGTATTTTGCAGTTAATGTCAACATCAGAAATGGTTGACAACATTTTATGGCAGAGCTATAGACTTTACTCTTCAGACTTGGGCTCGAGTCAGACTTCAGTCATAAAAACAGTGCTTGGTACTTCTCAGAAACTTGGCTCACATAAGAGTCAAAATGTCTTGAGACTTGTCTCCCTCAAAACTGGACTAGGATTAAAACTTGCACTCGGGTCAGACTTAAATCACGAAAAAGTACCTGATTTCATGTCAACTTGACTTTTTGACTCACTTCTTAAAGGCTTGATTTGACTCAAAATTTATCTTCCTAAATTGCTTGAGACTTCAGAATTAAACTTAACTTGAGACTTATCTCCTTGCAAACTTGACTTGTCTCCCTAAACACTTAACTTGACATGTGGCTTGTCTTCCAAAAGACTCACCATAGATTCAAGTTAGATTTAAGTCAGGAAGAAGTACTTGACACTTGACAAGGACTTGACTGCTGCGAGACTCACCTCATTAGAGACTTGACTCAAAACCTGCCTTCCTAAAGACTTAACTTGACTTTGAGCCTTGCCAGACTCGCCTTTCCCTTAATTTATCTCCAATATGACTCAACTTAAATTGTGGCTTGTCTCCCAAAAGAATCAACAATCAAGTCAACTTGACTTGAAACTTGCCTTCCTTAAGAGTCTTCTAGACTGAACTGTTTTGGGCATTTTTCTTATTAAAGATCAGATTTGACCTTGGCTCCCTTAAGATTTGACTCAACTCAAGTCTTGTTTCCTTGAAAACTTGACTTGTCTTGACTTGAGGCTTGTCAATGGTAAATGTCACAAGACTTAAAATTGCAGCCCTGAACGCCCACCTTCATTTGAAACCTCTCTCCCTACAGATTCAACTTTGAGCCCTGCAACTCTTTAGACTTGAACTGACCTCAGAACTTAGTCCACTGTTTCATTGGTTCCACTCATATTTTTCCAACTGCTCCAGGAACCTTTATTCTACAAATGCAAGGACGCATCTGTTCATCTGAGGAGGAAGTCTCAATATCCATGAGCTCTTCTTTAACCCTGAAAATGTCAGTGGCAAATAAACCAGATTGATAGAAATTGCTGTAACAAACCACAATAAAACAGCAGCAAGAGTGTTTGGGCCTCACTCAGTCCTGTACAAGCACATGAACCACATCTGGAGGTCCTGGTTAAGGTCCTGCAGCAAAAACACAGTGTTTACCTAACAATTAGGATAATTAGCAGCTCAGTAAAGTAATCCTTCAGTGGGCCCGCAGTGCGTATTAATGTTCATATGGTTTCATTTTAATTGCGGCTGAGCTGTGGCCCGACTGGACCTTTAGAGGTGTATGTGTTTCTCCTCACTGCATTTCAGCACCCCAACACTCCAATAATACCCCACCTCTAATTTGACAGCTCCCATGGGGGAGGAAGTTTTTCACAAATGAGTTCACTTCATACTACAATCATTAGCATATGTGTGTTTGTGTGTGTGCTGTGGTTTTGTCCTCAAACCATCTTTTTTTTTAATCGGATATTTTTACTTATTTACTTTACTTATATTTATTGTTTTACCAGAAGCTTATCTTAATGGTTAATGTTGACACAATACCATGAAGGCAGTATATACAGTACAAAGAATAAATGTATTTCTATGTACAAACAGGAGTCAAACTGCAGCTAAGTTACTGCTTTTTCCTTTCAAAGGATTTGGATGTTTTGCTATTGTTACGCTAAAATGACGTTTCATATTTCAGTTTCACATTTGCATTCTGGAACAGGATATGAAGACCATGCTGAAAAAAATTTGATTTTTTTCTGCTTCAATTTAGAAGTTTCCTGTGTGTACTGCTATACATACTGAAAGCATTGCAAATATACATTAGAATGAACCCTGAGACAAAGCTCAACACAGTGATGACAGGTGGTGATGATGATGTTGTTTGTATTCACATTCATCTGCTGAAAAAGAAAGTTGCTCTATGCTCACCTTAAATCTAAATTTCAGGATTCAGGATTCAGGATTCTTTTATTGATTCCTGAGGGGAAATTGTTTTTGTAGCAGTGCTCCATACAGATAGAATTATAGAATTAGAATGAAATTAGAAAAAAAGAAAAGAGAAAGAAATATATATAAAAGCAATATAGAAACCAAAATATTTATACTAAGAATATATATATAAAACAAAATATACAACACAATAAAATATACAACAATAAAACAAAATATAAATACTGAACACTGGATGTGCAAAATTGAAATTGGAAAATGTATATCAGAATAGGCAGTGAAAAGTCCAAGGGCCATTCAGAGGGAGGAGTTGTACAGGTGGATGGCCACAGGCAGGAATGATTTCCTGTGGCGTTCAGCCCTGAGCTTTGGTGGGATGAGTGAATGTACTCCTATGCCTGTCCAGCACATCATGAAGTGGGTGTGAGACGTTGTCCAAGATAGTTCGTAACTTATTCAGCATCCTCCTCTCTGACACCAGCATCAGAGAGTCACACTCCATCCCCACAACGTCACTGGCCTTGCGGATCAGTTTGTTGAGTCTGTTGGCGTCTGCCATCCTCAGCCTGCTGCCCCAGCATGCAACAGCTTAGAGAATAGCATGTGGATGAGCATGATTTGTCACAGCTAGTTGAGTAGCCAATCATCCTTACTCCATTATGATATTTTGTAATTGAGGGACAATGAAGGAGTTTTTTAAAACCTTTTTGATGAAAAAGACAAGTACAGTATTTCTATATGAGTGCAAACCTGTCTGGGATCATCAATTTATTTTATTTTTCTGATCTAGGCCAATGATAGGTGCTGTTCTCTGTGGAGTTATGTTCCCATCGTGCCTGTTTCCTCTAGGTGTCCCAGTTTCCTTCCATAGTCCAATGACATGCAGTTTAGCTTAGCACTAAAGTCACAATTTATTGGCTGATTGGCATTAGCTGTTTTCAGTATGCTTCACAACATTTTGCTCATGCCCAAGCTAGAAACATCCAATCATATTCATGCAGGTGGACAGCACTGACATAAATCTGACACTTCCCACTGTTGCTCTGCTGATCACACTCATGTCAAAGCCTTTTGGTTCCATGGATCCTTCCACCACCCAACAGTCTCTGAAAGAAAGAGTGTATTTCCCAAAACTGCTCCTTTGAAGTACTACTTTAAGGCTTTGCAGGCCTCAGCATTGTCCTTTCCAAGCACTTACTACAACAATAAAGAGTTGAGAATAGTGTTTCTTTGTGACCTCTTGCTGACTTACTGTTTGTGCAGGTCATGGAATAATATGACGCACACAAACCATCCGTGACATCATAATAATGGTTTTCATATTTAGATAAACAGGAAAAAAAAACAGTAAAACTAATATATTTAGACCACTTTGGGCAGTTGCTTTTTGAAAAATATATAAAGTGCATGTTGGATGCTCTAATAAAGTTGCTGAGGCTAATAAAAGAAAACAGGAATATCAATAAAAATGTATGAAGTGATGTTTTTACACTACATGTTGAACTTCCTGTTATTTAAGTTTTAGGAATATTGTTATTGGAATAAGTTTTCAGCAGCCTGTGTGTGCTCTATGAAGCTTATTATAGACAGTTGGCTTTTGTTTTGCTTAAATAGTGGCACTTCATCATGATCTTTTATGGCTGTGTGCTTCTTTATTGAGTTTTGAAAAGTCCAGTTTCCAAATGAAGAACAGTAATAAAGGCCTGACTCGGGCCTCTGTTGTGGTGCAGAGTCTCAACTCAATACTTCTCACTTTATTTCAACTGCAGCCTGTTGCTGTATGAAAAAAGTGATGAAGGTGGAGTCATCTTATTAATACAACATTTTTGAATTAATTTAGCAACCGTGCTGTTCCTCCAGTCAGTTGGATATTTTCTTCCAGTGGTAAGAATGTATGTATATGTAATGTATGTATAAATGTATCCTTCTTAACAATGAACTTGTAATGGAACAAGTATAATAATTATAATAATAATTGTTTGAAGTCCATAACTTAATGCCTTAATATTGTGATTTTTATGTAAAATGTAATTCACAGATGCAAAACGTCCTAAACCTATGTATGTATGTATGTATGTATGTATACATGGCAGGTATGGCAGACAGTCTTTTGCAGTCAGTTCATTCTCTACTATCAGCTCTGTATTTTCAAAGCAGTCTCTGAACCATCAGCCTCATGAAACACTAATCTTGTTCCAAACTTTGGAGCCAACACAAAATCCATTGTGTTGATTCAGATCATGAATTGGAAGAGGAAAATATCTCATCTGTTCAGACTCGTATCACCTCCTGCACACCATGTTGTTATAATAGACCTATCGGAAAGGAGAATTTGACAGCTTAAGGTGTGATGGTTTCCTTTCCTCTTAAGTTTCTCTGGCTGGGGTCACATCTCTATGGGATTTCACCATAATGGTGCCTTTATATTGGACACATATAAGACTTAGGAAATGTTCACCACAAATACTGTTGCATTCATCATTATTATTGTTATTATTATCATTCTAATTAGTAGTAGTAGTAATAGTAGTAGTAGTAGTAGTACTATTAGTATTATTAAAAGCTCTCAATGTGATACAAACTTATAGAACATGTTCATTTGGTTAGAATTGTAAAAAGAATTATTTAGAATTAAACTTTATGAAACAATTTATTTCAATTTTATTTCATTTTTACTGGTCGCTGCTTCTTCCTCTTCTTTGTTTTGTTTTGTTTTTTTGTTGATTTTGTTTGTTTGTTTGTTTGCTTGCTTGCTTGCTTGTTTGTTTGTTTGTTTTATTTTAACATTCAAATAAAAAATGCACGCAAGAGTAAAAAATTTCATGGACCGTCATTTGTCAACTGATTGATGACACCTGATTACTAGATGTGCACACTGCCCTCTGCTGCCATGAATCACGTATAACTCCAGTCCAATAAAAGGAATGGCAGTAAAGAAAATGAGTGGATGATGATGATACACCACCAGATGAACATCTGCAGCTGGATATGATGATTTGTGGTTTTCTAACCTTCACATAGCAAGTTATCCTGGAATAAATGATTATCCCCTGAGATCACAAAAAGCTTTTCTCAAACATTGTCCACAAATGTTCCCTCTTTCCTGCTTTGAGGCTGTTAAAGTCTCTCCTGTCTCCCTGTAAACATTTAAATCAAGATCTGCAGCACCACAAGCAGCAGTGGCCAGTGTTGGTCAATCAGTTGGTCAATTCAACATTTTTCTATAAAATTATCTTCAAAAGTGATTTGGAGTGCTGGATTTCTGTGAAATTAGTTCCAGATATTCATGCTCCCCAGACGACTCTAAACATGTTTGTTCACCCATTCAGTAGCACCATCAGGCCAAATTTTCCAGTCAAACACAAGAAAATCCAATATCTTTACAGCTTACCATAAGATTTACTAAACACATTCAATATAAACCCCTGGACATTCATTTTACATAATTTTACACCACAAAAATGTTAAGTTTAATGTTTCAAACTCTTCAACACCCACCCAAATAGAGGGATATTAGAGCCAGAAATCTGTCATGAAACATGTAAGCTTAAAGAGGAGACACAAGCTTTTATGCACTGTTACTTAACCTGCAGCTGCTCCAAAGACAGGCTTTCTGGATGCATAGATTTTACTACTGATGTTGAGTTTTTTTTCTTCTTCTTCTTCTTCTTCTTCTTCTTCTTCTTCTTCTTCTTCTTCTACTTCTTCTTCTTCTTCTACTTCTTCTTTTGTAAAGCAGAAGTTAAATAGAAGTATTCCGTGGAGGTTATTGTATGCTACTGCAGAAAGCACAATTCTTGTCTCTCCTTTTCCTTTTTACTTCGTTGTTTCTGACTTGTATGATTTTCAATACTTTTTAATTGATTGTATTTTCATTTCAATTATTGGTTAAGATAAAATAGGGACATAATCATGCATGCAATCCCTATGTCGCCACCCACAGGTTTCTGAAGAGTCATTGTGAAGCTCAGTTACAGTGGTTCTGACTGTCACCATCTTGCCACCGCCTGACTCTACCAAACTCTGGCTACACCAACATACACACACGCACATACATACATGCATACATACATACATACATACATACATACATACATACATACATACATACATACATACATACATACATACATACATTATATGTAAAAATTCCTCCAATTAAAAGCACCTGATACCACTTACTTGTTTCAAAGAAGCTGGACTGTAGCACAGTCACTGAGCCTACACGCTGAGGATACCATCAGCTGAAACATTCAACCTGTTATTGTTCTGTTTTTCAAAAAAACTTCAAAATACATGTGTGTATCTCACCAGTGAATGCTCTCAATCCCTGCTTCTGTTATGAACAGTATGTGGACCTGTGTACTTGTTTGTGTCCAGTTGGTAATCTGATCCTAGTGCTTCTGTTTTTGTTAAGTATCTTTTGGTGTGAATTAGAATTCAAAATAAAAGTTTAAATTAAGTTAAAGTAAATGCTTCTACAAACACTGGCAATGGCCATGTAGAGGAGTCTTTCTGATGTTGCTGAAACCTTGGCCTTTACTCTTCTGCCACCAACAGGGTAAAAATGTCACCTGCACACAAAATATCTCCAATTGTAATAGGTGGATGATTATTAAATTCATGTGAGCACACTCATGCTTACATCCATTACTTTTCTACTTTCCAATATTTTGTGATCGTGGCCAAAATCCAACAATTAGTGTGAAGTGTGTTTCTCCATAATTAAATGCATCACAGAGTTCAAAAACAAAACAAAAGGCGGAAATGGCTTTTGATCTTGGGAAAGTAAAACTCTGCACTCTCCACTCTTCAGAGCAGCTAAATTGTGCAACACTGTGTGAAGGCAGTAAAGTTGACGGGTTTAATTCAGGCCATAAATCTGGCCACATGTGCATCTGTGTTGTTCTGTAATCAGGACTCCGTTCAGTCTCCTGCTTTGGGGATAGTGATTGTGCTGGAGGAGGTGCTGTAAACACTGGGAGCAGACTGAAATATGCTGCCAGCCCTGCGGTGAGACTTGCACACACTTGAAACAGAAAAACCCACCATGTAGTGGCCAGAATGCCACGTTTTCTTTGCAAATGAGCCATATCATGATTACATGGAGCTAGATTGACCTCTCTGAGAAAGCTGATTAATCAAAAATGCACTCATCAAGGAAAACTCAAGTATATGCTCATGAGTTTGTGTGGAAGCACACACACACATAAACACGTCCTGCACACAGGGCTCCCTGGCCTGAAGCCAGCCATGATGGAATTGTATTAAAATGACAGTTTCTCATTAAGTCACCAAGTTTAGAGTCTCTGCTGATGTTTTGACAAAACGAATATCTGTATCACTGCTAACAACTCTGTTGATAATGTCTTTGTGGATTGGTGTGAAAATAATTGAACTCTTTGGATACCATCATCATCAATGTTGACACAGCTCATATTTCACTCAGCGCTGCCAGTTTCCAGCCTGGCTGAGACAAAGGCTAAGAGCGCCAACAGATCCAGCCCTGATCCTGGAAACTGGAAACATGATCCACTGACTGCAGAGGAGTGTCAGCTCACTGTGGCAGAAGTCCTGCATCTGACATCATTTACCACCGAAACATCCAAACCCTGCTGCAAGAGGAGTAAAAACAACTGACGCTTTTATCCAGTATATGGTGATTGTAAAAAAACTAAATGAATAAGTACTTTAAAAACTAATCAAAAAGCTTTGAGGGAACATTGAACAGTACTCTCCCTGGTGGGACTTGGAAGCTACAATTTAGGCCATGTCATTTGGAGATTGTTTGGGAGATGTTTACATTCTACAATTAAAAACAACTTTTGGACTGATAAATAAATAAACAATTAAAAAAAAACATTCCTGATAGTGTAGAGAAGGCTTTGGCACAGCATTTAAACAAGACTGCATCCTTCAGATGATACTAAGCTACATACAACCACAAGAAAAGTATGTTATGTCATCTGCAGAAAGAAAAATGTCAGTTTGAAAATGCTGCATATCAGTCATTCATTGCACTTATGTCAGGGCAAACCCAGACTGAGAACGCTTTACAGAATGTGAAACTCTATTGCATCGTAAGGCATAACTTGTACTGATAAACTTGAAAACATGTGTATTAATACAGACACAGTGTTTACTTGCTTGTGCTTGTCACTTCACATGAATTGTTAGCTATCGGGCTAGAGGCTACTCTTCATGGAGTGAGAGTGTGATGACAGAGACACTGGGAAATGTGAGTTTATTAATTTGCAGCTTTGCATGTGGTATTAAATGAAGAAATCCACAACTTTCTTTAAAGGGCACAACGAGCAGTCCAAAAGAGGGCACGCCAAACTGCCCGTGTGGTAGAAGTGGCACTACAGCCTAACTCCACGGCATCCACGGCTCCAGCTGGTTGGTCGTGGTACAATTCCTGCCCTGGTCTCTCATTCACACAACACAGTTACTGAGGAGGTGTAAGATGGTCGTTCTGCATCACCTGCATCTTGAACTCCAAACCTCAGCTACCAGTGGTACGTTCATGTTGAGCTACTAGGAGAAAAAAATTGTTAAGTAAGGTGTCCATGTTATAGGATTTATGTTGGTAAAAGTACACACACCCTAACACAAAGGATAAGAGAACGCAAGAGTTGCATTCAACATAATCACACAGCACTTGAATTTATGGGTGAATGATTCAAGTAATCGGAGACCAATATTCACAAAGGAAAGCTGAAATAAAGAACCATGAAGAACAAGATGAAGAGAGATGAAGACTACTGGGGCTCTGAATAAAGTTTCATATGAAGGAGCCACGCAAGCAGAGATTCATTGTATATATTATATACATAAAGAAGGACTCTGCGAGTTGTATAACAGTTTTGAAACATTTGAAGACAGAAATTAAATGAAGTACAAATAAACAGATGGATATTTTAAAGTGAGATTAAAAAAAAAGAGTAAAATGATAGACCATGATGAAACACTCTCTCTCCATCTCATTTTTTGATTTTCAACCTCCCATCTCTGTTTTTCCATCTGATTAAAAGCAGGAACTCTTTCCAGGTCATGTCATTCTCCATGCCCTGATCTTTGTAAATATACTTCCCTACTACTCCAGGAAACTTCAGTTCCATGTTATAGAATTGAGCCTCGTGACCAGTCTGCTGGGAGTCAGTCCATTTCTTTTTTTTGCTGTCCTCTCTCCTCCACTTTTTTCCTTGTGGCATTCAGTTCTGGCTGATGGAACTCTGTTTCTGCAAAGTCCTTAAATGTCAGACCTTCTGCACCATAATCTTTAAAAACCTTATTGGAACAGTTGAAATATCTGCCTTGCTGATAGAAGAAGTGTATGGAAGAACCATCAATCTTGTACCTTGACTTTGTTTGGCCACAGGAAAGAGTTTTTGGCTGTTTCAAGGCAGCGACCATGAGGTTTCGATAACAGCAAAAGACAATAAGTCATTCAGGCTTTGTTATGCCCGGGTCTAGGGGAACCCTTGACATAACAGATAAATGTGCTCCCCCAGTCTTCCCACTCCAAAGAAGGCCAGCAACTAAGTAAGCCAAGTTCAAAACAACGTGCAGTTTTATTTAGCTTAAGGGGAAGAGCAGGCCAACATAACATACAGAACAAACTAAAATCACCCTACACTTTCCTAATAAACAAAAGGAAAATGACAAATTTCTAAGCTCCTAACATAAAAAAAACAGGAGAAAACGGGTTTCAAAACAAAAAGGCTTCTCCCCCTACTTAACTGCCCTACTATTTAGTATTTACAACATTTACAAACGTTCAAAACTTGAGAAAAAATACTTCAATGAAACACCACAATTCAGCATCTTCACCAGGTTACTTGGGTTGGAATGGAGCCTTGCCAGAAACCCACTGATTCCAGTTCTGTTGTCATCCCTCTGGTGCTTTGAACTGTCACATCAGTCAGCTCTTACCTGTTGCCACTCTCATCTGCTCTTGCCTGCTCACAGTTGCATTGCTAGGGTCTCTTGGGGCTCCAAGCAAGAAATCCCTGGGGCCCCAACCCCACCCGTGCACGCCGCAAAAGTTTGGTTTTTGCACACATAAATGCACAATTTCTGGGACATTTGAGATGACTACTGAAAAAATAGCTTAATGGTTCTCAAAGTGAGGTCCAGGGACCAACAGAGGTCCCTGAAAGTCCAAACCTATCAATAATTGTTGTTGTAAATAAGTGGTCGGGGGCTCCAAGCAACTGCCTGGCTTGCCTGTCCACAAGCCCCGCCCCTGCCTGCTCAGCCTGCACTCTTCACCTCCCAGCCACACCCACCGGTCCAATCACCTGAGCACACACTTGGGACTCATTGCCAATCAGTCTAAGACTTGAGCACTCTCCCACTACCACACGTTACCAGATTGTTCTTATTCCTGATGCAAGACTCCCCAGCAATGATTCTGGGACGAATTCCTCGGTATCGACTCAGCCCGCCTTTGACCTCGCCTGCTCTCCTGCTCCTGTGACTCTGACCACGTCTTCTGTTTTGCCCTGCCTGAACCTAATCATCTGCGAAACAGTTTGCTGGTTTGCAAACCAAACTATCCCTGAAGTCTATGTTCACTCTGAACAAAGAGACTCACAAATTTCTTGTCTATAAATGTTATACTTCAAAACAATAGTCAAAGAACTTGGAGTCTTTTATGTATGTTATGAATAAATAATGAATCTCACCTCCGCTTGACTGGCTCCTTCATTTCAAAGTTGGTATCATTTTAAGGTGTCATTTTTCAAATGACCAAGACTTGCACATTCTTAATATTGTAATGTTTTAAGGTTTCATTTTATTTTTTTATTTTTTTATGTGTGTGATAGACCTTTGAGCTCTGTGTGTTTGTTGAATATTTAACCTGACTGTTGCATGTATGCATGTCTCATAAATGAAAGTATAGTGACCAGTAAGAAGTCAATAATTGAGTGTATATATTTGTGGCAAGTAATTGTAATTTTAAGTGTTACTCTGAGTAAAGAAACTGTCATATAATTGGTAAATGGCCACAAGCAAGTCAGGTATTTGACATGTGCCATTATCCGTCAAGGTTTGTTTCACATTCGTATGTTTTGTCTCCAAACTTTTCAGTTATTTATTTTAAGTTACTAAATTAAATAAAAACATCAAACACATAACTTTAAGGTTTAATGATAATTTTTGTCCGGACAGTTCTGCTGATGGACCCTCCTGAATTCCTTATCTATATTTCTCCTCTTCCTGCTTCTTTTTTGCTTTGAGGCTGTAAGATCTTTGACGGTTTTGCTTTTGTTTTCAGGCTTTTTTTAAAAATGAAATAAAAAATTTTAGTAAAATGAAATTAATTTAAAAGACTCATCTGTTTTAAACATTAGGCTGCCTTAATGGGATTTAACTATTAACAATTTAAGCCTCAACCAAAATAACAATACTTAAATTCTGTCACCATTTCTACAGCCTATAGAGAAGTTTGTAACTAAATTATGGCGTTTCACTAATCTGAATACTAAATGTGGGTGAATTATGAGATTTTGTTGGAAGCAAAAAGTGTGCAGCATTATTGGAGTTTGGACTGAATTCCTGTCGTTTCATGGAAATGTGATATAATCTCTTTGTTCAGAGGACACAAACTTGGAGAACATGGCTCACACTTCTGGACATGTCTATCCTGATTGGATTATCAAAATGATTTCCTTTGTACAATCTTGAAACACAGAGATTCTCAAATAACAATGAGGAAAAATGATTAAGTTACCTCAAAATCCCAAAAACAGAGCAAAGTAAAATGGTCATTTATAAATGACAGGTCTTGATACATGTAAGCAACACGTAGGAATGTCTAGGATGAACCTGATTCAGCTTCATCACACTCTTTAAATCATTCATCATCCATCAGAGTTGGTCACCAGTCTGCCTGTAGTGAAACACATGCAGCCACTAGATGGAGACACCTATGCAGTCAGTGAAAAATATTAATGCTGATGTACCTTAGAGTCAGTTACAGATAGACAGACACACACACACACACATACACATACATGTATGAAGTTATGAAGATGGTATACCAGCCTTCTTTGTAGTCTGTAAAATATTCACACAAATACACCACTACAAACAGGTAACTTAGTGAAAAATAAGACATAATGTTAAATCTGACCCCTGGTAGATAATAATAAGATAAGGTAGTGGAGATGGTGCAATAGTAAGAAGCATCAGTAAAGCAAAACAAGATATGATGAATAAGTAAACAATGTTATTGTTAATTTTTTGGCAGGAATACAGACCCAAAAGCTGTGACTCAGACAAAGTTTAAGCAGCTCAATTCAATTCAATTCAATTCAATTCAATATTCCTTTATTAGTTCCACAAGGGGAAATTCCAATTTACAACAGCATCAATAAAGCGGATTTAATGATCTTTCCAAAAGAGCAACACAGACAAATCTTAGAGAGCCAATCGCTTAAGCACACGGGCAGGCCAGAAGGGACAGGTCTGAGAGGGGATCCAGATCCAGAAACTCTTAAGGCAGACAGAAGGTCATAGCTGGAGCACGAGGCAGGCACCTGAGCACAGAAAACAAAAGTCAGGGAGGCAGGCAGGCAGGCCAAAGTCAAAAAGGTTCTTTTAGGCGATCACAAAGTTACCACTTAGGTGAGCAGACAGTTTACCAAACACTGGTTGGAAGGCCACTGCTTATATACCGTGGTAGCTGATGGTTCTTTATTGAATAATTTAAGTCAGGTGTGATCACTAGAGGAGGAGGCCAGACCAGAGCTGCCAGCCATGTCCTGCATTAATCACAAATGCAAATAATGTCTAGAAATTGGTCATCTGTTGAAGGTTGTTCCAAACATATTGGGGTCAACATATCACCAGAGTAAGTGGGTCAAAATATCTATAAAGTGCCTTTGGTATCCTCATCAGACATCACCACCACTATTTTGTCTTTCAGCAATGGAGGTTGAAACAACTGCTGCAAGTACATTAAGTATCTATGTTTATATTTCCTATTTCTTGTCATTTTGTGTTTGTAGTTGGATGTTGTCAAGCACATATCCTCCCTCTTATGCTGAAATATTAATTCAAAAACTTTTTAGAAATTCAAAATGTACTGGTTAAATAGTACACAGTCACCTTCAACAATTAGTCACTTTGCAAACTAAAGGTCCAGTACTTGTTCATTAAGTGCCAACTCTAGCCAGAAAGTTCCACCCTGTCACTAAGCCTTCCATACAGGGTGGACATACCACAGGTCAGGGAGGACGTGTGTAGTTTTTGTCACATTCTGATAACGTTACATATATTATCACACACATATGAGTAGAGTGAATACCAAACATAGTAGTAGTGGGTGATATGGATTTTCTTGGCAATATTGTTATCAGCAGGCCCTTTGATAATGATGATAATTTAACAATATTGTGCAATAAACTGTCAGGCAGTGGCTTGAAAAGGAGCGCTCTGAATTGTCTTTTCAGAGAAATGAGTCAAAGTGGAGCTGTGGAAGCTGAGGATGTTCCCCAAGATATTGGGGGAAATCATGATGCTGATCCAAACAGCAGCAATAGCTGCAGTTAAAGGCATTTTGAGTATCAGTTTGACACCCAGCCCTCATAATTAATGTTGCTCCAGGACTTTACTAATAATGCTAAAAAGTA
This sequence comes from Chaetodon trifasciatus, assembly GCA_037975065.1. Taxonomy (NCBI): domain Eukaryota; kingdom Metazoa; phylum Chordata; class Actinopteri; order Chaetodontiformes; family Chaetodontidae; genus Chaetodon; species Chaetodon trifasciatus. The sequence goes on from JBBMOE010000029.1 coordinate 5,923,241, forward strand.
AGCAGCATAATGTATTTTTGGCAGTGTTCTGAAGATGGTGTTTTAATAGCAATGCATTATTCAAGATCTGAGATGGAGCAAATTTCTATAGTCATTTAAACTTAGGCTGGCTTCTTAATGTACAACGAGAGAGGTGACAGGGATCTCAGCTTTCTTTGAGCTTCATTGCCATAGATGCGTAGTGCAAGACAATGCAAGCTCAGGCCCAAAGCAGGTTCTTAGGGTCCCATGTACCTTTCCAAAAGTCAATGTTATGTACTTTCAGTTCAGTTGGAGGATGGGACACTGCTGTTTGGTTGTTACTTGTACATTGTCACATCTCAAAACCCCCAGCTGACAAGAGGTCACACAATTTATCCACAAATATGTCCCCATTTCCATCTATGTGGGCCCGCGTGCATCCTTGTGGGCCTGCTCGATGAGGTTGTGGGGGATGAACCATGACTTGTGTTTCATCTACTTTGTAGCTGATCCTGATGCACCCACCATCAAGTAGTTTCCCTATCTGATCCTCATAGATGCTGGCCTTAACAGGATTCTTCACCAAATGTCTTTTGGCACTCCAAAGAGTTGGCACCATGGCTACCTGTTGTCATCAGTAAGGGGGCTTCCTTGGTGTAGAGTAATGTGTTGCATACCTCATTGTGCCTCCAAACTTCAATCAAGTACTGTGTGCGTGCAAGAGACTGGTAGCTTCCTGATCTTGACGTGAGCGGGTTATCAGCTTTTTGCTCCTGAAGGTCAGATCATCAAACTACCAAAGAAATTCCACATTTTGATAGAGGTCATCTCGGCTTAACCTAATAGAAGTAGCAAATGGTTGAGCTTTGATGCAGTGTATGGACATCTGGTCTTTGAAGTGCCAAGCACAGCTCTGTGTGAATCGCTGCTGGCCTACCATTAGGGTTAATATGGACTGGTTCCTTGAAGTACTAAGCACAGCTCTGTGTGAATCGCTGCTGGCCCACCATTAGGGTTAATATGGACTTGTTCCTTTGCCATGATCAGATGGGTGTTGTCTGATCCAATGAGTAGAATTGGATGAACCTTATCAGCATTGGTATTGCTCTAAGTAGTTGGTAACTCTTATGTAAAAAGGGGCACCAGATATGACTGATCTGCAAGAATTAGGTGGCTAGAGGTGAAGACACACTGCAAATGTAATGTCTTGTGTCTGGATGTATGGTGGACAATATGTGATATGTGAGTCAACTGATGCATCCCTGGAGTGAGTTGTATCATGTCAGATCATCCTCAGTGCCACAGACTCAGCTTAACCTACCAGACACCAGACTAAGTGTGTGTGTTGCTTCTACAATAGTGATTTGCTAAGTACCATCATCTAGTATGGCATGGACATGTGGCGATTTGCTGCCATTCTGTATTATGACAGGAACAACCCTTAAATAAACTCCTACACCTTGTTTGGTAAGGGTGGGGGAAGTTCTTTCGAGTGCCGCACTGAGCTACACCCCTGGACTTGGCTTTCCTCATGTTCATACTCTGGTCTCTGAGGCCTGATTAGTCATGAGTGCAGCGACACTTCTGACATCTCTTTCCCTCTGCTTTTCCCTCTGCAATCCAATAGTGGTGTAACCTTAATAAATGCACATTCCACTTTAGCAGGTGAGAGATGAATCCAGTGACACCAATATGTGTGACGTCACTCTATCAGGGTCGATCCAAGACACACATTCCCCACATCCTGTCATTGCCAATATTGCCAGCTTTGTTTTTTGAGGTGGCTCAGTGGGCAGGTTAGACCATGTGCACACCGGCTGCCAGTTCTTGCCGGAGCAACACAGAGCCTGTTGAGGCCTCGGAGTAGGACACCATGGTGGGGGGAGGAGGTGGTGCCACAGTTGGTCCATGTGGAGGCACGGCTGCAACAGTGGCAGCAAGGCATCTCTTCCTGGAGCAAGCATCTCTACAGTGAGAAGCCCCGAGATTAGTGGCCATAGCAGAGACATTTGAGGACAGTGGCACTTTGTTGTTCTGAGCTGCAGCAATCTGAGCAGTCAGAGAAGCAAGTGTGAAGTTGATCCTGAGGAGTCAGTGACAATGGTTTGTGCTTGCCAAAAAGGTTGCCTTGGAAAAAAGTACAGTAGCTGCTCTGCTCTGCTTTTATAGCTCTGGCTCGCTCTCTCTCTTAAGAACTGCTGTTAGTACTTGTTTATATACTTAGTTATATAGTATTTTATGATATTATTGTAATATTATATAATATGTATTATATATTATATACATTATTTAACTATATATCTAGTTATACTTGAGTAGTGTGCATGTGCCGAGCATGCGTGCAGCCTGTTGCAGTCGCTCCTGTTTGTTTTCTTAGTTTTCCAAAAATTTTTTGCTCTATTCTTTATTATTACCACATGTATTTTTATGACTGTCATCTTGAAGCTGTGCTGAACAATTTCCCCTCGGGGATCAATAAAGTATTTCTGATTCTGATTCTGATAGTTGTATTTTAACAATTGCTGTTATTCCATGTTTATACACTTAGTTTTTGAAAAAAATCTTATTTCTTAGTTTTATTCTCATCCTTATTCTTCTTTATTGTATATGTTTTATGTTTATGTGTATGTTTAACCTGCTGCTGCAACAAAAGAATTTCCGACATTGGGATCAATAAAGTAAAAGTCTAAGTCTCTAGATCTGCTCTAGCAGCAGGACAGAGGAAAAACCTTTTTCCATGTCTTTGTGAACTCTGGTGAAAGTCTTGTACCTGAAAGTCAGCACTTCCAGTTTTCCAGGCTCAAAAAATGCTGCTTCCTTGAAGGGCTGGAGGTCTGTGAAGCAAGGTCACAGCTGGGGACATATAGCCAGCAGATCCCAGTAAACATCCCTGCCTAAGAAGCAACAAGCAAGCACAGGTCATTCTACCATTACTGAGATGCCCCTCAGATCCCTTGCCTTCCTGATGATGCCCAACAAGTCCTGGAAAGGTTTTTTGGCAGCTGGCATATGGCTAGCAGACTGCCACAGAGAAGGAGAGAGCCACTGCAGAGGAGCTGGTCATGGTGGGGATGGGGAAAACCACAGATGTGGAGCCCTGTTCTCATAATCAGTCACCAGGTGTTCCAACAGAGACAGAGCGAGAGTGAAGGTCTGCTTGTAGGACGTTGTTGACTGCAGTGTGGCTTAAATTCTTCATCTTCACTTTGATCACAACGTTGACTGTTTACTGCTAAATAACTGGGAGTGGAGCTCAGGTCCTAATGGTGTTATGTACTGTACATGAGGATCTGAAAGAGGCAACTGTACAGTGTACTGTGGTGGGAAATTAGATCTTCAGGACTCCACAACAGTAACAGCTCTTAGAGGGCAAAGTCTACAAGAAATAGAAAAGTGTGGTTTGAAGTATGTGGGTGGGACCAGCAATACTATTTAAAGGGGACATACTATGGAAAACTCACTTTTGCAGTGTTATAGAAATGTATTTGGGTATATAGAGTGTCTACCAACACACATGATGTGGAATCAGACAACCCAGTCAATTTTTTTGTTGGTTGGTGTGGTCAGAAAGCATGTGATTCATTAAGCTTTCAAAATTGGCTTCCCTTCTTGTGTCAACTCACAAGCAGCTGACTGCTAGAATGTTGAAGCTCAGAGCTAAGCATGAGAACTGCTCTGTTGTTGGTTAATTGTCACTTATTGCTAAATTATTGCTTCTCTAACCTGGTGATGTTGGTGTTGGCACTTTAACTGTTGCCTTCACAACTTCACAACCATTCCTGACATCACAGCCATGACTGAGTAAGGAGATATGACTTGAGTTACTCTATATTAACCCGAAACATTTTAATAATCCATTTAATTACCTTGCTCTATGTATTTTAGGTCTAGCAGTATGGAAGTTGATACATTTTCATTCAAACGTTTGTCTTGTCTAATAGAATGGAATCTTCATCCCTGTCCATAAGATGTCCCCAAACGTCAGCTTCAGTTGGTGACTGTTCACAGTCAACTTCCCAAAGTCCAAGAAGGCAAAATGTACAGCAAAGCCAGTGAAAGCAGAACCAGCCTTCTATAAATAGTACAAGCTTTTTAAAAAAATCCCACAGTCAAAAATGTGTGAAAGGGCATTATACAACTTTCAAAAAATAAATAGCAATCCAATTAATTGTAGTCATATATAAATAAATGTAATAATACTTAAAAGAAAGTGACAAACAAAGGTGTAATACTGCAACAGGATGATTGGGTTATTGGACAATTTCACACTACATAATTGTTTTCTTTTCTGTATTACAGATTACATAGGTGAACTGTTAGACCTCATCTTGGTTGTCCAGGACCCTTGCCCATATGTGAATGAGATGCTATGATTCCCAATCCTGAGGATCTCTCTGCCAAGTGTGAAAGACCAGAGAGCAAAAAGTGACAGCTGGCTACATGTGGAGGTTCAATCAAAGACAAGTCTGAACCCCCACATACCTTCTTTGAGCGTCAGGAAACTCTGCCCACACCATATAGGTGGGCATTACCACTCTGATTCTCCGGCCCAGAAATCCCAAACACCAGCTTACAAAGCTTCTGCGGGACAAGTATCTGTAACACTGAGCAAAGTTGACATGATATTTAGTCAGCAGGAAAACCTCTGTGAAACCAGAGTGATGAAACAACACATTTGTGCCTACAATCAAGACTGCCGTAACAGGTCAGACATTGTCAAAGGTTGTGTGGTATATGCTGTCACAATTTTTATGACAATAAAAGTCAAGTCTAAAGAAACTGTTGTGTTCTTTGACCTGTAACATATTAATAACATGAAAGGTGCATATTTGTATTACAATAGTAACTGTCAATTTATAAAAATAAAAGAAACATACTGCTGTATTCCCCTGAGACGTAAAGGCCCATAGTCTACTCTATAGATGCTGAATGCATTCTGCAGTGAGAATGCGTTCTAACACACCACACATGATGGTTAGTTCTGAAGCTGATGTATTGTTCTTACCTACTTACCTACAATGTTTGAGCTTGAGTTTGAGTGTTACTTACATTTATTTCAATGCCAGATGCCTAGGTTTTGATAACCAGTGCATAAACACAATATATATACACTTGAGTCTCTAGCTGTAGGGTGTCTGTAACACAGCCACCACAGCCAGCAAGATTGTATGACTTTAACCAAACAAACATACTAAAACAAATGTCGAAGTAACAGAAAATAATCAATAACCCATGATGCTCTACTGGTATAAAAAGTTCTGCACTGTTTAAGTGACCGATTTGAACACTCTTAAAGCTGAAATGTAGCACTTTGACCAGGATAGTGGTTGTTCTATTTTTAGAGCTAAAGAAATGGAAAATGTGTCCCTGTCCAAAATCTTACTGTCTGTACTGTACCTCCCAAACTGTTTGAGTTTCTTAAAAGAAAAGCAGATCATGTGAATTCTGAATGTTTTCCATTCTCAGAACAGCTACCCGCAAATGTCATTTATTTATTTAAATGAAATCTGTTCAGAGTCAGGGTTTGCTCTTTCAGCCTGGTTTGGAGGTGTGTGTCCGGCTCAGGCCACAGCTGGCCCATCAGGCAGGGGGTGGGGTGGGGTAGAGTGGTTGGCCAGCAGTCCTCTGTTTAAATGAATATCAATCATGCCTTCCAGGCTGGGCTGCCGTCACCCCTTGGCTGCGATTGGTTCATAGGAGACCAACCTGGAGTGGCCGGTGAAAGCTGCTTTATCAGTGTCCATTCTCTGACAACAATGAGGCTGAATAGCTAATGAGCTCTGTCCAGGCTGTGGTGTCATCCTTGCACTATTCTCAGAGTAGCTTTGGACATGACCAGCAGCCGTCCGTGGGCCAAATGCTGGACCAGGGAATCTTAAGAATAACCATGCTTTAATAAAACAGTACACTTTTTAGCTTTATCACCAAAGAAGATACATAGCTGGAGGATACTGAATAAGGCGCCTTTCGGTTTGGATTACTATTTTTTCTACTTGATTTTTGAGTGTTCTAAAGGTCAGCAGCTTTGACATCAAGGAGGTTGGTGTGAAGAAACCAAAATGAAACCAAGAATCTTTCTCACATGCCTGGCAGTTTTCTGCTGTTTGAGTAAGTACATCTTAGTTTTTAAATTCAGTACTGTAGCTTGGTTCAGATGTTGGAGAGTGCAGGGTGAGAAATGATAGACCTTCACCAAGTCCAGAGGACAGAGGATGTTGCTTCAGCCCAGACTGTTCTGTTGCTGCTTTCTGCTAACTATAAGTTAAATGCTTTGGCACCCGAGTTATTAAACATGCAGTGTCAGTACTAAAATCCATAATCATAACAGCATCCTTGTTGAACCTGTTAGTAATATCAGTAATTTTATTAAGATCTCTGTTCCACCAGCACTGGTATATCATATCTGCTTATTTGAGGTACTTAAATTATTGGGAATTGGAGAAACAGGATTCTGCTCTGTTCTCATTTACTAATCCAGGTATTACCAACAAGAATTGAATGATCGGTTCCACTCCGTTAAGATGACTGGAAGCTCTTGTCAATATCTACACGGGTGTTAATATATTTTCACTGATCCCCTGCACAAATTACACAATATGCAAATTCAGAGTGATTGTAAATATATGGATACTCATCAGACTGCTACTGCCAAGATCAAAAATGAACCTTCAACATAAATGTACATGTTGTGGTATAATAATGTAAACATAACTTATTGTCCATTTAAAGCTGTTATATAGAAAATGTTGAATAACAGCTGATAAAACATTATGCACATTCACATCCATTTCTTCATGCCAAAACAGAGAAAGCAGGAGGGTATTGAATGGACATTTATATTTGGGGGGGTGGAGGGCAGGGGGTCTCCAACTATCTCCTAAAAATAACAATATCCCTGGAAGATAAGATTTAATTATCGATCTTGAATAAACATGAAAAGATTCAAATGGAAGGCCATTAAACACTGTTTGACTATGCAAGAAAGTTCAGTCTTGAACCTATAAATAGTAATTTTACACATAAATACATTGACATATATCTCAAGGTCCAGTCACCACCCTAAGAGGACCCTGAGTTGAGATTTCACTTTTACTGTTTAATCTGATAGTTTGAATCAGGATATATTTTTTATATATTTTTGGGGGGATCCTAAAAAACTGATGCTCTACATCAAAATCATTTCTGTTCCCAGTACTAATTTATTCATATATTCATATTTATAAACACTGAAAAATAACCTGAAAGTCAAGTTTCCTGATTTTCCAGTTGTTTTTCAGACACAATCATCACATAATGAACCTTCAAAATAACCCACAAAGTTGTAAATGGGAACAAAAAACATTTTTTCAAAACAAAACAGAGGAGCTTTACATGAGAGGGGGAGCAGTGCAGACAGTGAAGGAGACTTTGTCTTTAGCTCAGACCACAGAGTAAGGGGTTAGAGTCAGTGACCTCTGACCTTTCAGAGGGGGTAGGGCTCTGGGTCGTCCTGGTCAACGGAGCAGCCTGTGGAGGAGGGACCACAGACACAATAGCCCCCCCCAAGTCCTCAGCCTTCAGTGACCTGACCCTCATAGCCTCATCTCCATAACACTGCACCCACTCTGTGCTCAGATTGAGACCTTATTAAAGATATGTGTGTAAAAGGTAATCCCCCTACAGCTGCCCATGACCGTGTCCTCGACAACCCTCCCCTGTCAGGACTCCACACTCAGTGCTCACAATGGACTTGGCCAGCAGAAACACCCCTTGGTTTAATCTACAGCCGGACACAAAGGTCCTGTGGTGGCCAGGGTTTCCTGCAGTGTGACAGAAAAGAGCCTAACATCTCAATCTGTTGAGAGTTTTGGCTAATGCTAACAGGATTTGAACCATGTAAAGGTACAATTATGAGGATGATAGGACTCTCTGTAAAGGGCACTCATCCAACACTGACCTGAATATACATGAGTTAACAAGCCCACACTGCCTTGTGAAGTTAAATGTAATTAACTTTTATGAGAGTCTATTTAGATCCTTTCAATATTGGTTTATCAGTTAGTTTGTGAACTCCTTCATGCTTTATATTCCCACAGAGGCAGAAGCTTCTAATGGCACAGTCGTATGTCTGCTGCTACTGAGTGATTAGCAGTAGAAACATGATTGAGCGTCTTCGGATGACCAAACAGCATAAATACATGTTACATATAAATCCAAAGCTGGTCAAGAGCTTTGCCAGTAGCTAAAGTGTAATCATGACCAGTAAATTTCCAGCTGGTTAAAGTGTTGGATTTTGATGTTTTCAGTACAGTCAGTCAGGTGTCATGTTAAATGACTTCGAATTTTTTTACAAGTTCACAATTTTTCATGTCTGTGTTGAAGCAATGGTCAGGTACCTGGCACCAGGTACCTCCCTTCCTTTCATTCTATGAGGTTTTGTAACAGTGCAAACCTTTCTAGATAAGATGCAATTTTAAATTTTAACTGGAAAATTTAGTGGTCCTGTATAATTCATAGCAATGCCATAGGAGCCTATAAGTCATAGTCTTCTTCCCTTACTAATACTATTGTCCCATTAGATTACAGTCTCAGTCCATTAGTGCTTTCACTGATCTTGCAGTAGCAACTCTGTTATACAGTCATGACCTGTCAGTTTTACAGCACTACCTGGACACTCACCTCCACAGTGAGTGTCTTATTAGCTTGTGTTCTGAGGTCTGAGTGTCCTACCTATCCTTTTTGTTTTTGATGAGATTTCCACAATAAGAGTTGCTGCACCCACTCTGTGAGCTGACACCTCACTGATTAAAACTCCAGGACAAAGAGGCCTCTTCTCTATCACATTAGAGAATATTGCTTATTGATCCACCTTGCTGGTGGGGACACTGTTTTTGGTCAGGCTTTTAAAATCTGCATTGACCACTAGAAATCAACCTCCAAATGCAGATGGGCCATCCTGGCCCCGAGGGCCCATGGGGCCAATATCAGTTTATCCATGGGTAAACATATTGTGACTACGTTAGGAAACTAAGATATGTCATTGTAAGAAGACCAAGGCTGTTCCCACACTACTTTTGAACTCAATGTTATTGTGTTGGTATAAAAAATTCTCACTCATGCATCATATAATGTAAGGAAATGTGGGGAAGGTGGAAAATTTTAAATCAAGTTCATTGTTAGGTCAGATTGTTCCTGATTTCAATCAAACTTTACCATTTTTGTCTGTTGTTGGCTTCTTCTGTTTAATGATGACAGGGTTTGAAGAAAACAGGTTTATGTAAGGCACCAAAAATAATGTTTTAGTATTTATATCAAAACTCAGATATTGCATCATCACAAGTATCAAAAACCTTTCAATCCCTAATGTGTGAAGATGAATTTTGAAAACAGGGGTTCAGAATACAGAAATAACCTTTTCTTTCTCAGAAACACTATGTTTAGACATTGAACTTGAATATGATACCTCACAAATGACCATCAGTTTGTCAAACAAAAGACCTGGGAAGACCTCCAACAGCAACTACAATAGCCTGTTTGTATAACACAGCCGAGACAACTCACTGTGTCAGAGTAAGGAGAGTTTTACTCCCATTAGAAGGACAGAGGAGGAAGCCCCAGGGCAGTGGGGTTCATGCCTGCCCAACCATCTCCCAGCCCAAACCTTCAACTGCATTTTCATTGTTTAAAGTGGTCCCTCTTCTGAACAGAGGAAGAGGTCAGGGACAAGGGAAAATAAGACAGTGGAATAATAGAACATGTGGCAACCTTTAATGTGATTTGTTTTGTTAATATTTAAATCAATTATCCGACATTTGCTATAATTGTCTGCAGGTATGTGCAGTGAATCCATAAAGTATGAAGCTCCAGCTTTAACCCCAACCCTTGAGGCTTCAGCCTTATTCTCAACCCAAACCTTAAGCCTAGCAAAGGATTAATCATAAATATTTCTCAGTGTCATTCTCAGCTAATCTCCATGCTTCCTTCCACGGTTGCCTTTCAAACAGAAAATGTCCAAAGGGGGAGACAGGATCAAAGAAAATAAATTGATCAAAGGATTTGAATGTGGTGTTCAAGACCCCCTTCTTTTTCTCTGTCCCTTTTTTATGGGGTGTGGGCAGAATATCTGTGAAGTTCAGGGGCAGTAGTCCTGCTAAACAATAACAGTGGAGGGCTAGGAGAGTATCAGGTTGGACAGAAGCTGCCCCCCACCCCCACCCTCATCTGCACATCCATCCTCCTTACCTCTGACTCTCTCATGACCCCTGAGGGGCTCAGGGTTTCCACAACGGGGTGCTAGTGTGGGGGTTGCTGGACAACCCCCTTCCTTCAAAAAAAATCTCATTATAGTCCTATCCCTATATTGAAAATGGTTCAATCTCTAATGCTATGCACTTAATCACACCTCATGCAGGTTCAGAGTTGGAACTTAGAGTACATTTACTCCTCCAATCTGGAGCGGTTTCAAAGGTTGTTGTCTAACACCCTTTAGTCTTGATACACTATTATCGTCCTTCATCCATCTTGATGTAGAGAGTCTCACTGATTTGAGGCTTCAATCTTGAAACAAGACAAGGGATTGATCCCATGTCAATGCCACTGTGACAAGGCACAAACAACAGAGGTTACCTCACTGTTATTGAGTTACAACTTATGGTACACCTGTATCAGTCAAATACAACAGCCCTTCATTAAATCCTACCTTTAAGAGGATAATCCTACTCAGTTTTCATTGACAGTATTTGACTGCATTGCTCTGAAAGATGTTGCTATTTCGTTCACTCAAGCCAGATTCCAGCTATGACATAACTTTATGTACACCTGACTTACCATAACTGCTGCTCTGCCAGCCCCTCCATCATATTCATATACTCTCCTGCATCAGACATCAACACTGGCCTTTTAGGCCTCACAGGTTGCCACACCATGTGTTCGATAACCGTGGCCACAGAATGCACTGCAAATCCCCCCTTGGGAGCACTGAATTTCATTACCAGGCCTGAGGGATGGGGGCTCAGAGGGGCTGCAGGGCTCTATCAGCCCATCCAGACGCAGCTGACCAGTAGACCCACAATCCTCTCTGCTGGCTGCATCTGCTAGGTGGGAGATTTCTCATTAGAAGGAGGGCAGATGCTCATTTCTTGGTGTGACACATCAGTGAAGCCAATGACAGAGATCATTAACAGGGGAAACAGCTTTGCTGTATGTTCAGGCTGTAGATAAAAGTCCCTGTATTTTCTAAGTAACAACCTGGTGGACTGTTGTAAAACCTTCAAAGCCATTTCATCAGCTACCTTGTCAGCAAGGAGTTTTAAAATTGCTCATATCAAGAGGAATTAGAGCTGAAGGGTGTAATGTCAAAATGGCCACCAGGAATTATGCTGAACGTAGCTGCTGTGGAGGATATTTCATCCATGTTAACAGTGATTTATGTCATTTACATGGGTGAACAGAAAACAAGGTGGAGAGTAGTGAAATTGTTAAAGGGTCAGTTGAACGTATTTAAAAATTCTGATTTACTTACTCTATTGGAATTGAGGAGATTTCCATCTATGCAGATAGTTTTGGTTTTATTTATCCATGTTTTCAGATATCTGTCTCTTAGATTACTGCCTCTAACCCAGTACAATGGAGCTCATTAACTTTTTATCTGTGGTGCTCAGTATTGATGATGATGATTAACTTCTGTTTCCTGACTCAGTGTCCCTGTTACTGTGGATTATGTGGAGTAAGCAGGACTCTGGAAAGACATGATAGTGTTGAAATTTTTCATTGAATTTTTCAATGCTGTGAACACCACAAACCAAACTCCATGTTGGATGGGTTTGAGGCACAGGTCTCAGAGAGGTACTGTATCTCAGAATCTGGATTTTACCACTAGTAGTATCTGCATTGTGAGTTACCATTAAAGTTAAGAGAGAAATTCTGTTTGTTTTTAGTTTTTAACAAAAATCAATGGCAAAATAAATATGTCCTGACAAGGGCAGGAATTTCACAGAGCCTATGAGGCGTAACGAACTGCTAGAAAACAAGACTTTTTATGATGTGCCAGTACTACACAGCAAAGAGTGAGAAGTTCTCAGAAGAGAAGCTCAAAAAAGCAAACAACAAACTTAGCAAACAAACAAGTATTACAGCCTAATGTTTGTAACATTTATGGTACCAATAAAATATTTTGTGAAATAAACATTTGTTTTCAATGAAAATTATGGTATGTATTAAAAATGAGATCATCCGTGACCCTTACATTAAATTCACTATTGCCATGGACTTCAAATCATTGCTGTATTCTTGCTGCCCTATAAAAATTAGCAACACCAAAGGCCGAGTGGCCTTGCTCCTAAAATGAAATTCCAGGCCTATGGAGTTCAACATATTACCAAACAGCAGTAGCTGGCCTTCAGTTTGGAAATGAGCTTCACTAAGAACAAAAATACACAAAAAGACTCTCACCAATGCAAAGTCAAGTTCAGATGCAAGCTGCTGTGTGTGGGATGTGATGGTGGCTGGACAACAATAAATGCTGTTGTCTACAGCTCACAGCTGTGTTGAAGAAAAGGGTATATTTGGTTGAACAGATGCAAGTCTCCATAGTGACATTGATAAGGCATTGTGCAGGTTCAAGTGCAACTCCAATTGTTACTACCTCACAGCTAGGATGGAAATCAGCTATTGCAAGGGTTCAAGGCTTTTTGCATATGAGGAAAACAAAAAAGATGGGGAGACTGGGAGTGTCACCAAGGTCACGGAGGAAAGGGGAAAGGGGTGAGGAAAGAGCTCTAGTGGCATGGGAAAGTCACCTCAGAGATGGATCTGAAAGGATGGGAAGAGATGGGAGGGGTGGTGGGGATGCATAAGAAGGGGCAGATGGTAGTCTTGGGTGCATGGTGGCTGACGGGATTTTTTACAGAGGTTGCTGTGGGTTGGGTGCAAATAAGCATAATCACAACACTATTGTCACAATTGGTCTCTGCTTCAATGGAGGTGCTCCTAACTTGACCCCTGCAACCCTTGCCAGTGTTCTCCTCCCCAGCTCGGGTTTTGTTGTTGCCCTCTCTGGCTGGATGGCTCGCCGGTATTCAACCTCCATTGTGGTTTGTCTTCAGTAAAAGCGTTATGGGCAGCAAAACCAAATGCACCATCAATCAAATTAAATGTTTTTTGGTGTTGAGTGAGGTTTTCGGGCAATTCTGATAGGGTTCCCTGAGACTTCGTGTCTGACAGAGCAGCCTCCCCCTGTGCTATTATCTCTGGAGCCATGGGATGTTTGTGGGTTTGAGATGAAAAATAGATCACATTTTCTATGATCCACCATAATATTCCAATGTCTTTATACAAAACACTCCTGCAGTTCAAGGTTGCTTTCCCACATATGACTCATTCCATGTTGAGGCAAGATTTTCTTATCTATCCATCTGCTGAAACTGACTTCCCATTCCTATACAATTAGCCTAAAAAGCCTATATAAGGCATATCCAAAGTAAACTGAAAGTGTTTCTTGAGCCATTTGGAGTACATGTATGGTTTTAGTCTCTTTTGAAATGTAACACTGTAGGTGCTACTGGCATTGAGTACAAGTTTGAACACACTGAAGTGGAAGGTTTTCATTTCTGCCTTAATATTTTTTTGCAATTGTGCAGTTCATTTTTGTTTTTGTTTTTTTTTTTGCAACAAACCAATGAAGTGTAGATGTCAGTAATTCCTTTCACATCTATGCCTCAAAAGTATGTGCAAATACTCTTTACACAAACTGAAGTTAAAGTTGGCCCACAAAGACCTCAACTGTTTGCTAAATATGGTTGTGTGTGTGTGTGTGTGTGTGTGTGTGTGTGTGTGTGTGTGTGTGTGTGTGTGTGTGTGTGTGTGTGTGTAATAGATAGCTCACACTCAGACTGATCTCAAAACTTACCCAGACCTCAGTTCTTTCCATTAGTTTACTATCACTTCATTTCAGTTTGTAGAGATATAGACTGTGTGCCTTGAACTCTATAGGACCTTCAACAAGTTTCCCAGTGTTTGCAGTGGTTTAATGGGATTACATACCCTGGTTACATTCCTGAGTTTGAATATTACTTTGGATTGGACAATAAATGATCATTTCAAGCAAGCAGATGAGCTTTCATATAGCCCTTCTCTCTCTGATAATTGTCCTTTTTCTTTCTGCAGGTGGCTGTCTGGCCTCAGAGCTGTCTTTCCTGCTAGAGCCCAGTGATGTGATTGCAGTGAGGGAGCGCCCGCTCATGCTGGACTGTCTGGTACAGGGCGAGGAACCAATTATGGTTATGTGGCGTAAAAACGGGGTGCCTCTACCCACCAGTGCGCGGGTTCGGGTGCTAGCAAATGGCACACTGTTCATCCAGAGCTTCCAGAAACGCAGACAGGGGAGTGACGCAGATATGGGCGAGTACAACTGTGCTGCCCAAAATCGCTACGGCATGCTGGTCAGCCGTAAGGCCAAAGTCCTTTTGGCATGTAAGTGTTTGCAACACAGCACATGACTGTAACAATCTACTGTGTGTATGCATGCCATGCAATGACATTTCCTTTGGAACAGTGATATTACTGAGAGACAGGAAGAAATATTACTGATTATCTTATTCCCCGATGAGCAAGTTTCTCACAGTGCACATGAGTTGACTAGGAAACTGGAGACACAAAGACAGATTGAATTGCATTCTCCATATGATCTATTTACTATCAAATTATTCATCTTCTATACCCCCGATTATCCCTTTCGGGGTTGGGGGACTATTAAATTATAATTTTTGTAAATCTTGTAAATTTTGTAAATTCGCTGTATGAAGACCCTCCGCCTTCTCTATAGTGCTAGCCAAATTTCGTTTTCCAGAACCTGTTTTTGGCCCCACGCAGTGAGGTTTATTGCAATGTTTAAATGAAATATATATCTATACAATCACAGTGGTCATTCACAGTACATTACCAGCTAGCTATTTAAGAAGGCAATTTGTAAAGGAAAGGCTAAGTTAGCCTGTTCACACATTCTACTCTGATTAACTCTGAATATTTCTTTCTCCGATCTGACACTGTTCTAAAATTTTAGTGTCTTGCTCACAGGGACTTGCCATAAATGTCAAACCAACCACGCTCCACATGATCACAGCGCTGAAATTGGGGAATAAGATGTTATCATATCCAATAAGAATGATGGACAAAACAATAATTTCTAAGGTGTAATAAAACATGATTGATCTTGTGTGTGTGATGGGCATTTGATAAAGGCTCTCATGTCAGTCCAAAGACAGATAATCACATAATAATGACCTACATTAAAAAGACTGAGATTTGAAGGCTACACAGTCTCAAGTCCTGTTCTCTTATTCACTTGAAGGCAACATTTCCCCAGGCATTTTAATATCCATAGCCCTGTCTTACCCACAGGCCATAAACCTGAGCAAGGAGCAGAGGATGTCCCACAGATAGTCACCGTATGCCGCCTTTTCTCTGTCAAAACATCCCATAGTCTTTGTTATAAATGATGCTTCACATGGTGAACACCTCTGCATCATACTTGGCAACCCAAGCCCCCTTTGGACTCTTTGATCCTTTGTTGTCAGAGGGAACAGGCTCCCAGACCCCACACCAAACATACCACCTTCTCATTATGGAAAACCTATAAATTATACTGCATGTAGATTACTGTACTTGGCAACATGGCTGAACACGCAGCCAAACATACACACCTGCACTACTTGAGTGGAAACCCCCACACCCCCTTCCCTCCTCAAACCAATAAAACCAGGCGTTTATGGGTAATCCGGAAGAATTATGGCTTTCTTGAGGTGGTCTTACCTCAATGTAATGAGTTGCCATGGAGATGCTCTCTCATTTGCAGACCCCTCCTCTATGGCATACACCCTTATTGATTATGGCCACTAGGTTCGTAGGAATCCTGTGCATAGGTGTTTGTAGTTGTGTGTGTTTATGTGTGTGTACATGAATGTGAGTGGAAGTCCTGGAAGTGGTAATGCTATTTTAGTCAATGAAATTCATCATTTGAAATGGTAACATTAGTTAATGATTCCCTGTATGAACGTAAATCATAAACTAATATTACCATTTCAAATGAGGAATTTCATTCAACCTTCTGTGTATTACTTAACGTTCAGTGTAGACAGTGTAGACTTAACATGGAGCAGAGTTTTGGTTTGGAAGAGATATCTTTTTGCTAATTTCAAAATTACGTGCAGCCTTTGTAATCATAAACCATGACATATTCTTTATGTGCACAGTTTTGTTGGCCATACTTCACCATGTCCTGTATTCCCAAAGGCTAAATGTGGTGTGTGCTGCTCATTTAATCCTGGAATTTACTGAGCCCCTTGGAGGACACATGGTAGAGAGAAAAATATTGATGTGAAAATCTGTGTGCACAGATTGCTAAATGAGCACATGGATAAATAAACTGGTATCTCTTTTTAAAGTTTTTGCTATCTCACAACAACAATGGTTTCAGGAAACAGCTTGGCAAGCTAAACCATCCAAATTGTTCGTAGCAGTAGCAGATTGTGTAAGAACAAATTGTTTGTCCTCTCCAAGTTTGAAATACCAAGAAAGAGAAGTGGAGAAATAAGAAATGTGACTTTAGAATAGAAAATCTGTATTCAAACTCAGTCTGAGATAACCCTGATGACATCATTATGACATCATCTGGGTTACTTTCTCTGACTCCTCTAGAGCCACAGAAAACATGATATAACTGTTTTCATAGGCCAAGTAGTGGTAACAAAGACTCATAAACTGGTAACCTCCATGTGTAGTGAGGTGCCTCTTCAGTGTTTTTAAATGATATCCAGGTCCAACATTTCTCCCATTAAGGCTCTTTATGTGTTTTGCTCCTCAGCTCTTCCTAAGTTCCACACCCACCCAGTGTCCATGTCTGTGGATGAGGGAGGTGTCGCTCGCTTCCAGTGTCAGATCAATGGAGTACCTGAGGCCAACATCACCTGGGAGAGAGACAGAATACCACTCAATACCACCGACACCAGGTAACACCAGATTCACGTACACCACTGTATAAACTCAATTGACTCGTGTATCATGCACTACAATATGTGACAGCTATTCAATTGGAATTCTCCTCTAATTAACATGACCGGTCAGAGGGTTAAGTGAACTAAGGAAAAGAAAATAAAAAGGCAAACTGCAATTATTAGACTCTGAACATTAAAGTGTCCATGGCAGTGCACATTCGTATAGTTTCCAGTGCCTCACCTTCACCCTGACTTTCCCTCCCTGTCCAGGTACACTCTCCTGCCAATGGGTATTCTCCAGGTGACGGGCGTGAGGCAGGTGGATGCTGGGGTTTTCCGCTGTGTTGCCACCAACATTGCCAACACTCGCTACAGCCATGACGCTATGCTCAACATCACTGGTATGTGCACATACACGTAGCATGTAACATAGTACCTCTGTAGAATGAACCACAAGTTCTGTTCCCCCTGGCTATAGCTACAATATTCATGCCTGTATATACAGTATAAACTGTACAGATATATGGAATATGTCCATGTGCCAGCAGAGGTACTTGTGTTCACTGCAGTGTCTCACAGAATTTCCCTCCATTATGGCATGAGTTGTTCCTGTACAGTCCTCCTGACAACAGTCCTCAACTGAAACAGGCATTTTGCTTTCATACCAAAATGAAGGCTTTTACAACTTAACAAGTGCTAGCTCAGCAGATATCTGTTTCACTTTGACCTTTTAAAATAGTGTGTGGACTTAGTTGGTCTCTGTTTTTGTTCTCTTTTTATTGTGTTGGGTTCCTTTATAATTTCTGTGAATATTCCAAAGTTCAAAGTTATTTACAGATAATATGTGTATGTATTAAGGATGGAGACACTTGTGGTCCTTTCAAATCCTGAATTCTTCATGAATAAATCAATGGAAAGAGTGTGGTCTATAATTAAAAGACATGATACAGTTATGATAAGGAAGCAACAATTATTCAGTGCAGTCAGCACAGTTTCTGATGAATTTCAATAGAGAGCACACCATGAACACACAGCGCTTGAGTGAACTGCAAATTCTAACCTGTACTCATTCCCAGAGCATCAAATATGGCTACTTTGTTGTGCCACTCGGCATCTCATACAGCACAAGGTTGCCTTTACTGACTGTATGAGGCCGAGACATTCTTTCAATGCGTTCTAATCTCAGCAACACACAAGGCCTTTCTGCCAGAAAGCCTTTCTGGCATGTGGTTAATGTAGTTTGGTTAGGTTTAGGCACCAAAACTACTTGGTTGTGTTTTAAGAAAAGATCATTCATTGTTGGTTTGCCTCGGCATATGAACCCTGCTGTCCTGGGTGAAAGTCATGCATTTCTTTGATCCATTTTGTCCACAGTGCTATAGAAATGATTGACAATGTCAAAGTAAGTGAAAAGAATGAAAACAGTCTCCTGGTTACTGCAAATTGACACCAGCACCAGATACACCTCTTACTATACACTCATTTATTGTTTTTGCAGTTGTATTTTGTCGTCTCATCACATTACTCATTACTTTTTGCTTTCCTTCATCTGTCCAGGTGGAGCTCCCAGAATCTACAAGGAGCCAGTGATCCTGTCAGGACCCCAGAATCTGACCATCACGGTCCATCAGACGGCCATCTTGGAGTGCATCGCCACAGGAAACCCAAGACCTATTGTTTCCTGGAGCAGGCTAGGTACCACTGGAAAATGCTAAGAAAAAAAAATCCATATGATAGGAGGCATATTTCTTAATAACATCCTGCTATTTCACAAACCATGTCTGTGTTTCTCTTTGTCTGTGTCCATCAGACGGGCGATCCATTGGGGTGGAAGGTATCCAGGTTCTGGGGACGGGGAACCTGATGATCTCAGATGTTTCCCTGCAGCACTCTGGCGTGTATGTGTGTGCTGCCAATCGGCCCGGCACCAGAATGAGACGGACTGCACTCGGACGACTTGTGGTTCAAGGTATGGCCATACTGACACTGTATCTTGGTGTTTTTGAGCAAAGCCATCAGTACTTGCCACTTGTTTGGTGCTGACTCCCTCTACAGACAGGGCCTTTTGCTAACAAGGAACAATTTTTGGAAATACGCTTCTTTGCTATCATATCTACATCAGGTGAGAAGATCATTATAAGTCATAAGTTCATTGCCTAAAGTCCATGAGTCCAAATCTTTCCCCAATGCAAGACTGTGTCAGAAATGTATGAATTAATGCAGGCAAAAAATCTCAAAGTTATTATTGTATGTTTAAAATTTCATGTATGTTACTCATTACGATCCCACTTTTTCAGACTCTCTTCTCAATGCCAACTATAGTCTTGATACAAAAATAGATATAACATGTGTTTAGCCTAGCTTAGCTCTGCTCGATTACCTCTGACAAAAGTGAAAAATGAATTTCCAGCAACAGTGATTTTTAAACCTGCCAATGCTGCTATATGGACAGGACTTTGGACATGCTATGCATATTTTTTACACTTTTGCCTCGTGCTAATCTAGGTTAAATATGCCCTAACCTGAAACTCACCTTAAGCATCTGAGTATGGGGAAGATAAACAAATACACTTTCCAAATGTTGGACTGTTCCTTTAATAGAAAAACTCATCAGTGCAGGACATGGTGGAGTCAGGGAAGGGAGAGCTGAGCAGAGATATTAAAGGTAGAAACTAAGAGAAATTACATTAGTTTGAATTATCATGCAATCATACTGTACACACAGTTTAGTATTTTGACCATCTGATACAGATACATTCTCTCCAGCAAACATGCAGCCATTGTTGCAGCCTTTGTTTAATTACTTTCGCTTACTAGACCTCCATGATAGATCCCATGTGTGACCATATGAACTGGAGTGGGGGTGAGGATAACGTCAATAGCAAAGCTCCACCCTTTCTTCTCACCTTTGCCCTTGACTGTTTAGTGGGGGTGGAGGCTGAAAGCACGGGCCTGCTGTATGGTGTATGGTGACACTATTGGGGTGACCCCTCCCCACCTCCACCACACACATATGCACATCTCCTCCAGTTCTTCACTAACAATTAAGCACTGACACCAGTGTCCAGCGAGGTGTGTGTTTGTGGGGGGATGAGGGGAATGGGGGGTTCTCTGATGTGGACTCATCCATCACCCTACAGATGTCCAAACACTCAACCCACTCATATTTCTCACTGTTATTAGCTGTGTTTTAATTGGCTGTCCTCAGGCCAGATCAATTAGCAGGCCACCTCCCAGAGTGTTAACAGGAGCACAAGGAGATAAGCAAGAAGGAGTGTTTAAGTGTAACATTTTTAATTATCAGGGCAGCTCTGGTTTCTCTGTAGATGATATATGTTCCTGTAAGTCACAAGAGTGAAATCTGACATGTGCATTCTGTACACAGTACTGCATAGACACAGAGAGGGAGTGTCTGTGTTCATTCACTCAGTACTTTATCCCTCTGTTTCACCGCACCTCAGAAGGAAATATTGTACATTTATCCAATGAAAATGGTGTCAACTAGATGGTGCCAGTTACTTTGAAGTTTCCATTGAGATATTTTTAGTTTTACTTGGATAAAGAATATTGAAGTGGTACTCAATTGGTTTAGTTTTTTTGCACTTCTCTAAAGTTTGGAGACTTGTGAGGGAAAGATTGAACATGGAATCACAGTCTGTGCAACAGTGGCTGATTTCCAAACCTTAAGTCCATCGTATGGATCAAATACCAAAAACATATTTCCCATAAACTAATAGCATCTTTTCATTAGAATCTCCCAGCTGCAATGCCAATGTCAATATCTTTCAAACTGTATGCCCACATTTTGAAGCAGGCTTTCTGTTATATATTTTTAGTCTCCAAGTTGAAGCTAAGAAAAGCCTGATGACATTATAAGGGTTGTTTTTTCACGGTTTGTAAAGGTCCTCCACATATACAGATACTGCTCAGCTGAGCTTTAAGTGTAAAATTAGTTTCTACACATTTCTAAACCAGACTTAAGTCACTGCTTGTTTTCAGCAAGCTATCTGTAAAATGAAAAGTTCAGAACGAGCTACAACGCACAACACTGAACTCAAGTGGGTACAGCTCTTCTGTATGTGGTCACTTCAAGACTTCATTTTTGGTGAGCAGGTGTGGCGCTGTCAACCTGCACAACGAATCAAATCACAGATAAAATACTTTCATATTTTAACAATTCACAGACAGTGTTAGTCGATTTACAATGACTGACATATTGTATACATTACATTAAAATACATAATATAATAAATTACTGCTGACCATCAAAACATGCCACAGAATTTTATATATACATATGGTACTGCATTGGTAGTGCATTTGAAATGAAAATGTTTAGGTATAATGCCAACGAGATGATGATTTGTATTGACAAAGACCCCTGTGGATGTTCACTCAGCTATTGCCTGAGCGTCAGAGTACTGACAGAGAGCTGAGAGAAAACAATGCAGTTTTTTGGTGCCAGGGGGTGCTACAATAAAACAGGGGAGTGCACCTGAAGCACAATGAATGTTGTGTATTTTGAATCAACTATTTAGAGAATTACAGAATATTCTATTATTCTAAAAACAGCTCATTTCATAAGATTCGTTGTAATCTCTTTGACTTCAATCTATATTCATATGATTGAGGTTTGGCTTCATCCAACCATCCATCTCTCTCTTTCTGTTGTGTCCGACTCTTTGACCGGATCAATCAATACTTTGTCCTGTCACTCTCTCACTGTGATTGGCAGTGCCTCTGGTGTAGAGGAGTGTAGAGGGGGCTGATCTCTAATGTATTCATTAATTTATTGATCAGTTTGCTTTCTTTTTGGGATTGAGAGAGAACAAAGAGCTTCAGTCTTTGGACACCCACTAACATGACCACACACAAAGTGCTTTACAGAGCTTCACATGTGTTTAAATGTAGAAGCGGAAATGTCCACATTATTCTTCAGTGGTGTGTCCAAAATGAGATCATTATCCCAAAACTGTAGCAGGAGAGAGCTGAGATTAGTGCCAGTTTTAATAAGATGAGATACTAATCTGTTCAAATAGAAGTGTGAAAGTTAAATATCATGTGTGACGTGACATCATAGCACATCTCAGATGATTTGATATTAAGCCTCATGTGATAAGACATATGGGATAAAACTTTGTGTGTTACAATATTATTGTTTTAAGTAGTATATACCTTCTATTGCTATTTGCACATGTTGGAAAGTGTGTTTAACATTTATGGCACAAATAAGTGAAAAATTTAGAGAGGTAGTCGTAGAGAAAACCTGCTTTCACTATTCAGTTGATGTCAAGTTCAGTGGGGATCAGTGAGGCTGGCTGCTGTTTGCATTTGAAGTGTGAAGGTTAGTCAATGTCTGAACTTTCACACACTCTGTGTGTCAGCCTGTCTGTGTGTGTCCATGGTCATGGTCAGGATGAAGGGACAAAGAGGACAACATACAGAGAGACAAAAAGTGGAGCACAACCAGACGGTCAATGCAGGGTGCAAGGTGCAGGAGGTGGGTGCAGGGGGAGGGAAGGGGGTGAGGAATGACCTGCAACCTCACATCCCTGACCCCTGACCTCAACAGAAGGATTCAGGGTCTATGTCTGTGAAAACGGTTGGAGTGAGGGAGGAGGCGGTGCAGTCAGGACGGACAGATAGGGAGGTGGAAGGAGAAGGGAGGTGTGGTCTCAGGGTTAATTTGGGAGGGCTGGAAGATGGATAGCATCCTGGCGGAGGGATGAGGGCAACCAGGGTGTCACAACGAAACACAAAGGATGGCCAGCCATTCCCCCCCCTCGCCATTTATGTCCACGTTTCCAGACTGCAGATCTTTTATCATGCAGATCCCAATGTGGGCTTCACTTCACTTCTCACGTTTTCTATTAACATCAGCATCAAAATCTTTCCCACTATGAAGGAGAATAAGTATCACATGCTGAGCCACAGAGCTTCTTGCCAGATGTGGTGAAGAATACAAATATGACATATATATATATATATATATAATGTATGAATATAATGTAATTTACTGCAGGGTTTTAGTTTACTTTAAAAAGAATGTGTCAAAATGGAAGAACAAACAATGTAACATAATAACTTAATAGGTGCTATGAATATACTAATTTTGCTCATTTCAGGATTTATTACTTTAACAGAGCTGATGTACAGAAGTATATTTACTTAAGTGTGTATGTATACTATTTATTTGTAATTTGTTACTTTTTTTTCCAGAGAAAATCAAATCTAAATACTGTTTTATCCCATTGTATTTATCTGATAGCTCTAGAGTTGTTCTAATAGTATTTTAGATAACAT